>JAPVCG010000034.1:567481-719803 GCA_029606305.1 Paecilomyces fulvus
TACTTATCGATCCCATCCTATGTTCACACCGTAAAGTTGAGTTCGAGTATGGAAAATAAAAGCTAATTTTACATGTCACTGATAATATAGGTTATTTATGGTGTTTACTTTCAACATTCAAACAATAGTCCTAGTTATTTCCAGAGAACCGATAAGATAAGCAGTAAACCCTAACTATGTCATCCCTGGCTTCCCAACTGAGCCGAGAGCATTAAACTCACCTATCAAATCACCCATCGACAACGTGATCCGTCATACCAAAGACGAAACAAACTACTCCCCGGGCCCTGTGGTCTTAGATAACTTACCCCTCACGGAGCTTAGATTCGTTGAGCCGCCGCTCAACTCCGTAGTAACTATTGGATAAGTCTGACGTGAGAAGTTGCTTTCTTTATGTGTAAAGATTGGTTGCTCCTGATATAATAATTGAAGGGAATAGATGAAGATAAGGCCGGTTTCTGGATTTGTTTTTGAATTCTTGCGAGACGTAACTTGAGATTGTCGACGGCTACGTATGGTATGTTCTTACTTTGGTTTCGATACTAACATAGTGATAAGGTGATGACAAACCTAGCTGACTCCATTCTTACCTGATAAGAATCTAATAAGAAAAAATAATCCAACCAGCTACTACTCTAGAAAGGAATTATACACCACCATCGCTCACTGTGGCTCGCTTCCTCTCCCAAGCCCGCCAAACACTGCCCAAGATGATGAAAGCCATTGTGATCCACGAGCCGGGCGATCCCTCCGTCCTCAAGCTCGAACAACGACCGATCCAACGTCCCAACCAGGGTGAGGTTCTCATCCGGGTGAAGCCTTCGGACTCAACCGCGCAGAGATGTACACCCGTCTTGGTCAATCGCCCAGTGTGAAGTTCCCACGGATTCTTGGAATCGAGGCTGTCGGGACAGTCGAACACGCACCAGGAAATGAGGCTGAGATTCCACAGGGTGCGACGGTGGTGACGTGTATGGGCGGGATGGGTCGTATGTTTGATGGTGGGTACGCAGAGTATACGTGCGTGCCCGCGAAGCAGGTACAGGTCGTCAAGACGAAGTTATCATGGGAAGTACTGGGAGCATTGCCGGAAATGTTGCAGACAGCCTGGGGCTCGTTGCACACGGCACTGAATCTGCAGAAAGGCGAGAGGCTGCTGGTCCGTGGGGGTACTTCATCGGTTGGTTTCGCTGCCACGGCCATCGCGAAGCGGCTCGGAGCAACTGTTGCGTCGACAAGTCGCAAGAAGGAGCGAGAGTCAGTCCTCCGCGAATACGGAGTGGACGAATTCTTCGTCGATGATGGCGCTATCGCAAAGCAGCTCGCGGGTGACGAAGAGAAGAAATTCGACAAGGTGCTCGAGCTCGTGGGCACAGTGACACTGGCTGACTCGCTTGCATCCACGAAACAGGGCGGCACGGCCTGCCTCACGGGGATAGTGGGCAATGAATGGAGCATGGAGAAGTTCTCTCCGATGGAGATCATCCCGAAAGCAACGAAGCTGACGGTGTATGCGGGCAGTGAGGAGGATCTGAAAGCAATGCCATTCGATAAGCTGGTGCAGGACATTGAGGTTGGAAAATTGAAGATCAAGATCGGGAAGGTTTTTCAGATGGATCGGATTGTGGAGGCACATCGTTGCATGGATGAGAGCAAGGCAGAAGGGAAGATGGTTGTGTTGACCTAAGTTTCGATTCGCAGTCTTGCAAACTACCTTGAGACCATTACAGTACCCCTAGTAGTTACTATTATACTGACCTGTAGTAGATAGTGTAGTAAACTAAATACAATAAGCATGAAGAACTGAATACACATGTAGAGTAGAATGAGTGTCCTTATATATCCAGTCCTTTCTATGTGCTATTGTACAGAGAGAAGATCAAAAAGCTCATCAATGAGCGAAGAGGGCCAAGATAGAATGTGAGCTTTGAAGTCCCGGGCTCTAGGGGACCTGTAGTCTAGTATACTACTGCTAAACTATATAAAAACTCTAAACTTTATCTGTAGAATCTAAACCTGCTAAACTTGCCAATACACTATATATACCATCCCCTGCCTCGCTATGTCTAATACTATATACCTTGTATACCATGCCCGTGCGCAGTATAGTTGGTATATTGTATCGTCATGTGATGTGATAGCCATTTCCCGTGTCTGCCTAACTGTCTGGTTCTATATCTCCCTTCACGTAACTCTTGGTTTTATCAATAGCTGCTTCTTCCTGCGGGGTTGGGTTCAGTTGGGCCGTAATACTAAGCCTTCTTGAACTAGTTCCAGCGAAGAATTTGGGCTTTCAGACGCCATATTGGCCTGAAATTGGGATGCCTACTAGTGTAGTTACACTTTCCTGCGTATATGATGCAATACTGGACCTTACAAACGAGCCCTTATCTAAGCCCTTATTGCAAGCTCTACATGCCTGTTTGAGTAAACAAACCCCTAGGAGTCATACCACCTCTTTCCCTTCCTTCCTTCAAGATTTAATGTACTCGTAGAGTGGCCTAGCCAGTTCAACAAACTACCTTGAGACTGTTACAGAAAACGACGAAGTCATTATTGTGGCCCATTCCCCCTCTGCTTTCTTCCATCCATATCGTCAGCGGTGGAAATGGATGCATCCCGAGACACTGCGGTCGAGGCATCGGCCTATTCGACAGATCAAATCATTGCCTGGCTCAAACATATTCGCCTCCCGAAGTCGTATACAGCGTATATTGACGACCCGGGGAGCTTCCCGAAGACTTATGAATCGCTCCAGACAGTGGTGAGATCTCAGATTTCTCGATTTCCATATGAGAATCTCTCCGTGCATTATTCACCGACCCATATTGTTGATATTCGCCCCGAGGTCCTCTATGAAAAACTGATGGGCCCCGACCACGATGGGGCCAAAGGACGAGGCGGCTACTGTATGGAACTCAGCATTTTTTTCTATCACATGCTCCGTGGCCTGGGATTCCACGTATATATGACCGCCGTTCGAATCCGCCCCCGGACGGACGGGGTGCCCGGGGGAGAGTATGGAGGATTGTAAGTCCTTCCATTATATGATTTGCCTATCTATCCACCTGACAAAAGCTTCCTGGGCAGCTAATGTACTGTACATGATAGTACCCATATCACCAACATTGTGCATCTGCCTTCCGGAAAGAAATTCTCTGTTGATGTTGGGTTTGGTGGAGATGGTCCTATCAGCCCACTTCCCTTGGATGAGCCAGGGCAAGCCATTCCAAATCTCGGCCGGCAGGAAGTCCGACTCATCCAGGACTACATTCCGAGACAGAAATTCCCGGAACCGAAGCTCTGGATTTACCAGTACCGTAACGGGCCTGAGCAGGAATGGAACTCGTTCTATAGCTTTGCCGAAATGGAATTTTTTCAGGATGATTTTGACGTGATGAATTGGTTTACCAGTGCAAAGAGCTTACACCGCTGGACCGTGCTAGTGGTGCGATTTCTACGGATGGGCGAAGACGTACGATTTTCAGCTCATCCCGACTTGCCGCTGGACCAGGACATCACTATTATTGGTAAGGTCATGTTGGTGGACAATGTCATCAAAGTCAATCTGGGTGGCAAGACCCATATCGTGCACACGCTGAGTTCAGAAAAGGATCGACGCCAGGCACTCAAAGATTACTTTGGCATTTCTCTAACAGATGAAGAAGCGCGGAGTATCACAGGGTGGGATATGGCACTCAGTTGACATTCAATCTGGATCCGATAGCTACCATGAACAATTTCTCATGTGAGAATATTGGGGCAAACTCTTGTTAAAGTAAATACTAGACTCATTTGCTTTTTTTCTTCAGTTTCCATAACTCATTGACACTTCTATATTCAGCTCGGTCAGGCTTGAGGTAAAAAGTATATTGTGCAGCCCCATTAATCCTAACAAAATGCCGCCTGTATCAACCTCAATGGGGATATAGGCACTTTTCCTGCTGTTCCTGTAAAGTGGGATGATATTTCGCAGTGTCTTTAAATATCATGAGTGTGTTTATTCCACTTGCTGTTATTTGAGACATGAGTGTGTTGTGATAATTTGATTGGTCTAAACTAATCAGATCTATGCACAACTTCATTTGTATAAGTGATATATTGCTTGGCTAAGCTAAATATCACCCTTCTTTCCCCCTGTTGGGCTTAGCCCGATGTCAAACCAGCCAGCTGGCAAAATCATTCGCCATTGTAGGTCTGTGAAATTGAGTCTCTGAGATGAGCTATGTGTTCTATAAGTACAGCAAGGAATGGGGGCCAGACAAGTTTGGCCACCAAACCTTGTGGCAATTATGATAATACTGGATATCTACTTAATGAGAGAAAAGGAAACTTCAATCATAATCAAAGGGGGATTCGCATCTATCCAACAACATCCAACATCTACAAAACACTCGAATAATCCCTACTAGACCCCCGTGGAACAAGACTAGCAACAATCAACAGAAAAACCAAACTCGCCTGAATAATCACCGCTCTCACCATCTCCTCTTGTGCCTCACCGCAGCCAAAATCATCCTCACTCCACAATAACGGGCTATCCAGCCCATTTCCCCTCCACACCTCGACTCTCGACCGCTGCTGCACAACATCCCCAGCGAACCCTAGTCTGCCAGTCTCAGACACTTTCCCCATCGAACTCTCTATCATCGACCCGCGACTCGAGCACGATCTTTCCGGATCCGGATTCATGATCCTGAGCGAATACGGCAGACTCCTCGCGGACCATGGAGCCGTTATGCTCTCGCCGCTGCGGTTGGCGCCGATGTCTATCAGGCCGGGGACGTCGCCGTATCGGATGCCATGGCATTCAGGGAAGGAGAGTTGTGGTGAGATGTGGTGGTGATTTTGGCATTGGATGGGTGGCGCGACATCATTCGTGGTGGTAGAAATAGCCCACGAGCAGAGATAGGTCTGTTTGAGGTGATTCCATTTCTGTCGGATTGTGGTGCGGAGGTGCTTACAGAGTCGGTTGTTACGTTTGGATAATTTCATAGTCATCAATATGTATCAATAGCAAAGAGAATTCGACCGGGAGGTCTTCTTAGGGATGGGAAGGTCATGATACTATGTAAGGAAAGGGAAAGGGGAATATCATAATTCCTCAGGAAATGACATCCTTGGGATATATATAACACCGACACAGATAAATTAACGGAAAGAAAATCATGATGCGTCAAAGAACTTGGAGTGATACTTTTGTAAAAAGAATTTCTGGTTGTCTGTAATGCTTTGTATAGACAAAATGGGCGATGTTCAGTATATATGAGCTTTGTTAATTGTCTGATTTCACACCCTTTGTTAACTACAAAGGATAAGAAGAGAACAGCCCATTGTTCTTCACGGTAGGAATTGTTCCATCTGCATAGATAAGAATAATAAGGTTGATGTTGATAAAGAAAGAGAGCTATTATTAGAAGAAGTCGCCTGTCTACAACACAAATTGATAGAGCACCAAATGTTTATATGATAGTCCCTTACTAAAATAGGATGATTATCGATCATGTTTACACTCATTTACTTTAGCAACGGAATACTCTTGTTATGATGTTGTGAGTGGAATTTAATTCATCTTAATCTATGATGGACAAGTCCTATTCCGTCCATATTGATTTCTCGCATGGAGGGGTAATAAATCCCAGGAGATCCGCTCGGATGACATCGTTGTGCAGCGAGAGGGCCGAGAAATCGCCTAGTGTCACTGAGAAAGCTGGTCTTTGTCGATCGAGATTGCTTTTTATGTTGTCTAGTTATATGATTAATGTTGACTAGCACAGTGTCTAGATGCAACGGTGAGCGAATCTGGATGATATTGGGTTCAGGCACGGCCATATTCTCCTCGTTGTGAGGCTCGAGCATCTCCAGACCGCGGGTGATTCGCTGGTTCGGTGGAGTCGAAAGTGTCTGTGCCTTTCCCCAGACAAACACAGTAAACACAGTAGGATCAGGAACGGTGATTCTGAGACTTTTTGGAGAGCGATAATTATTCCCTCACTGGTGTAGAGTAGAGCATTTGTGAAATTATACTCAATCTCTACGGGCCAAAAGACAAGAAAGAAATATCGGATGCTCAGTGTTCCCAACCATCCGACCGTGACGTCGACGCTCGAACCCGTGGCTTTCCCCGTCCACCTTTCCCCAGATCAACCGGCCATTCACGTCGTTCCCCCAAAGACTCCGACGTACCACCCCGGCTTCAATTTTCAAGAACCCATTGGCGATTAACAATGGCACATCGCCTCTAGCACTCGAGAGGAGATCGTCGTGCGGTGCACGACCAAAACCGCACAGCCCAGGTGGGAGGCAAGATCAAACTGGTCACATTACCCAGTCCTCTGCATCGCATGATCCCCGCCGGTTAGCTTCTAGATAGCTGCTCGCCTCCCTCATCTGCAGCGTTGCTTCTTTTTCGATCATCTTCCATCACCACAAAAACTATCTACCAAAAGACAACTCGCGGGATAGATCGCGGAGACAGAAAATCCTCGATTGGCCTTGATTGATTGATTGATTGCTTGATTGATTGATTGAACAGCCCGGGTGAGACAGAGCAGATTTCTCGGACAAAAGCAAGCTTCCTGCCGGACTGATTCCACATCCCCCGCACTACCAGCCTCCACAGAGTCGTTGGGGAAAAACTCCACATCGGAATCTTGTCCTTGTTGAAATCTTTTCGTCAAGTCGATCCAATTCTTTGTGATTTCTGTTCGTCGTCCTGACTGTACTTTCGTCAATTGCATCGTCTGCGACAACCCAGATCCCGATCACATCATGGCCGACTACGATGGCTCCGAGCCACCAAGGCGGGACATCAGGAGTCATATGCTCTTTGAGGTGGCTACGGAGGTTGCAAATCGAGGTGCGCATGATTTCTATGCTGGCAGACCAAGATCTCAAGCATCAGCTAATCTTTTACGACAGTGGGTGGAATCTACTCCGTCCTCAAGTCCAAAGCACCAGTGACGACCGCAGAGTATGGAGAAAGGTACACTCTCATCGGGCCACTCAATCGAGCTTCGGTAGGTGACCAGGACGGGCAAGAAGAATCGACCGTCCACGCGACAGCTATTGACCTTTCCTAGGCCGCCGTGGAGGTGGAGGAGTTGACCCCGTCGAACCCGCACCTGGTGGAGACGATGGCGGCCATGAGGGAACGCGGGATCCATCTGATTTACGGACGGTGGTTGATCGAAGGCGCTCCCCGAGTCATCCTGATCGATACGGGAACTGGATACCAATACCTGAACGAGTGGAAGGGGGACCTGTGGAACTCGGCTGGTATTCCGTCTCCGGAAGGCGACCATGAGACCAACGAGGCCATTGTCTTCGGATACCTGGTAGCTTGGTTCCTGGGAGAGGTAAGTACGGTGCGATCTGTTAGTTAGGCAACGAGTGCTGACGGATCTTCTCAGTTCATCGCCCACGAACGGAAACGGGCGGTGGTGGCCCATTTTCACGAATGGCTCGCGGGAGTCGCCCTCCCCTTGACGAAAAAACGACACATGGACCTGACGACCATCTTCACCACGCATGCCACCTTGCTGGGTCGATACCTGTGTGCAGGCTCAGTCGACTTCTACAACAACCTGCAGTATTTCGACGTGGACGCAGAGGCAGGCAAGCGTGGCATCTACCACCGGTATTGCATCGAGAGAGCAGCTGCCCACGCCGCCGATGTCTTCACCACCGTCTCGCACATCACAGCGTTCGAGAGCGAGCATCTGTTGAAGCGCAAGCCCGACGGCGTCTTGCCCAACGGCCTCAATGTCAAGAAGTTCTCGGCCATGCACGAGTTCCAGAACTTGCATTCGCAGGCCAAGGAGAAGATCCATGACTTCGTCCGTGGTCATTTCTACGGACACAACGACTTTGATCTAGACAACACCTTATATTTCTTCACGGCGGGTCGGTATGAGTTCCGGAACAAGGGTGTGGATATGTTCATCGAGTCCCTGGCTCGTCTCAATCACCGACTCAAAGCAGCTGGCTCCAAGACGACCATTGTTGCCTTCATTATCATGCCTGCGCAGACCTCCTCTCTCACCGTGGAGGCCCTCAAGGGACAAGCAGTCGTTAAGTCACTGAGAGATACCCTGGAGATGGTGGAGAAGGGAATTGGCAAGCGATTGTTTGAACGTTGCTTGACCTGGAAAGAAGGCGACAACATGCCCGACGAGAAAGATCTCATCACGGCACAGGATCGTGTCCTGATCCGTCGTAGACTGTTTGCCATGAAGCGACACACGCTGCCTCCAATCGTTACACACAACATGGTAAACGACGCAGAAGACCCGATCCTGAATCAGCTGCGGCGGGTCCAGCTCTTCAACCACCCGTCAGACCGGGTCAAAGTCGTCTTCCATCCAGAGTTTCTCAATTCCTCTAACCCGGTGTTGCCGTTAGATTACGATGATTTCGTCCGGGGAACTCATCTGGGTATCTTCCCGTCCTACTATGAGCCATGGGGCTACACCCCTGCTGAGTGTACGGTCATGGGTGTTCCCAGCATCACGACCAATCTCTCTGGCTTTGGCTGCTACATGGAGGAGTTGATCGAGAACTCGTCGGACTATGGAATCTACATCGTGGACCGTCGGACGAAGGGCGTGGATGACTCAGTCAATCAGTTGACAACGTGCATGCACGACTTTACGATAAAGAGCCGCCGACAGCGGATCAACCAGCGCAATCGAACGGAGAGACTAAGCGATCTCCTGGACTGGAAACGCATGGGTTTAGAGTATATCAAGGCTCGCCAGCTGGCTCTCCGAAGAGGTAGGTCAATCCACACGGTAACTGTGGTTTAATGTCTCGTTGCTAAGGAAAGAAAAAAAGCATATCCAAGCTCCTTCGACGGCAATGAGGACTTCAGTGACATTATCGGAGGCACTGAGCAGAAGATCTCGCGGCCTCTGTCTATCCCCGGATCTCCACGTGACCGATCCGGAATGATGACGCCCGGTGATTTCGCTTCCCTTCAGGAAGGCCGTGAGGGTCTCAGTACTGAAGATTATATTGCTTGGCGATTGCCGTAAGTTGTTTCTTATTTATGATTCCGATATACGCATGTGAGACTGACGACCTTGGCACCAGTGAGGAGGAAGAGCCGGATGATTACCCATACCCGTTGACACTTCGCACGAAGAAACCCGGTGATCGCCCTGCATCCCCCCTCGACAATGTCACTCTGAATGGAAACCATTAGGAGGGGCGCAGATGAGCGGCAGCCTTTTTCCTCTCTTGTTCATCCACAACGCTTTTTTTTGTTCGGAAACTCTTCCGCAGGACGCGTGCTTCAATCCTCTGTTGCAGCTAGCTCGAGACCACCAAGTGTATTTGATGCTCTTCTGTTGCATGTTTGTGATATTTTTTTCTCTCCTCATCTAGGTTTCCTGCAGTTCGAAGAGTGCATGACGCCCGTGCTTAGCGAGTTGTCCTTGTGTACTTATAGTCTCTTTGTCTGCTGATAAGCATTCTTCGCATCTGCTATGCCGCATGTTCTCACGTATGGTATGCATTTCGGCTATTTTAGCGTCAATATGTGCACCGGTAGTTGTTTTATATTTCATTTAGTTTACCTAAACCGGAAAAAGGTGCTTTGCCCCCAGGTGCTATGATAAGGAATCGAACCCATGCTCACCACTCCACCTCATATGATTTGGATAACCTGTCCATCTGCGCATTTTTAGAGAGTGTAATATGGGGGGCTTTCCATTGACACCTTCAACACCATCACATTATTGTACATTAAAAAAGAGTCCTCTGGTCCCTTTTAGAGGCCAGTATTGAAGTCCCCAGATGGGCTTGCATCTATCCTCCTGTGTTGCATTGCCAAGTATTCATTCATTTCATCTCCCTGCCAGATCGCATTCAGAACCTCCAAGGAATGATTAAGGTCTATAGACTGTATCTGCGATGTATTTGGTACCTTGTTGAGGTACTACCTGCTTGGTTTTGGTGGAGTTGCCGTGGGATACAGTTTTATACTGCGTATAATTCCGGAGCACACCTGCATTGACAAGTCAGTCACAAAGCTCTAGGCATTGCAACGCCGACTAACCATCATGTTTCACGTAGGGGTTTGATCTATACAGGAATCCCAAATATTACTGACCAACCAAGCTCTTCGGATATCCAAACCGTTCCACCGGGAGAGTCGGATTTGGTAAAAAAATGCATGTATGCGCGAATAACTTTGGATACATCGGCCTGCTCCCAATCAACGGCGTTCGTAAACACAAAATCCACTTTTCAAAGTTGCTAGGGACCGACATCGGTTAGCATTTGTTGTTTCGGTGTCTCGTTTTTTTCCTATTCGCGCAGTGGGGGGAACACAATGACTCTAGTTGCGGATCCTCGACCCCGCTGACCAGCTACTTATATCTTTCCCAGCTACCCCTCTTCTTCTGTCCTTTTCTCACCATCACACGCATCCATTGTGTCTTCTGACTGTCTTTGTCACTCAATTCTCTCGATCTTCTACCAATCGACAAAATTACTTTTGGTACGGTCCTCTAGCGAGGCTGCGCGGACTGGTTACTTTCGCAATGGGTTCATTCAAGGGTCAAGGTATTGTATAGTATAAATCACTGCCTCCATGACAGGTGTTCGATCTGGATCTGCTGCAAGGAACTGGTCTCTCTCCGCTCATCTCCTCTGGAAAGTATCGATGTCCAATGCTCGAACATTGATGCTCGAGCGGACGAGAGAGACGACAGAAGACGAAGAGCAGAGATGTCCAGTTGCTTGCAGCAGACCGGTCGTTCTGAGATTATACTGTCAAAACTTGATCTAGATAATACTAGCGAAAGGACATGCGTGGCTTTGATCCCTTCCCCTGTTATCTCTCTCGTCCCGTGGCGGGAGAGATGATGTTTGTGTGGTGCTAACAATCTTCAGAGAAGTTCAATTTGAACTTGGTGTCTTCTCAAAATGTCTACCGATAAGATCACCTTTCTCACCAACTGGTAGGACTTGTAGACTTTTTTGCGCGTGATCCAGTTATTTCTTATTTTTGTTTTCAGGATGGATTACGCGCTCTGCAACTGGATGCTGAGAGTTTCTATCAAGGCACGCGACCCCATACCACGCCCCGCTGTACCTGGCCCAAGCCAAGGGTTATTTCAAGGATGAGGGCCTGAAGGTTGCTCTCCTGGAGCCCAACGACCCCTCCGATGTCACCGAGATCATCGGAAGTGGAAAGGTCGACATGGGCTTCAAGGCCATGATTCACACCCTGGCTGTGCGTGCTGCCAAACTTCTCATGTGCAATAGCATCCATTGACTCCTTTACAGGCCAAGGCCCGTGGTTTCCCCGTTACCTCCATCGGTTCCCTCCTCGACGAGCCCTTCACTGGAGTTGTCTACCTCAGGAGCAGTGGCATCACCACTGACTTCCAGTCCCTCAGGGGCAAGAGAATCGGCTATGTTGGCGAGTTCGGCAAGGCATGTTGATACTGATGGGTATTAAGTTGAGTCGCTCAACTAACAGCCGCCAGATCCAAATCGACGAGCTCACCAAGCACTACGGCATGACCCCTGATGACTACACCGCCGTCCGCTGCGGTATGAACGTCACCAAGGCCATCATCCGCGGCGACATCGATGCCGGTATCGGTCTGGAGAACGTCCAGATGGTCGAGCTGGAGGAATGGCTTGCTTCACAGGGCCGTCCCCGCGACGACGTCCAGATGCTGCGCATCGATCAGCTTGCCGAGTTGGGATGTTGCTGCTTCTGCTCCATCCTTTACATTGCCAACGACGCCTTCATCGCTGGCAACAAGGACAAGATCGAGAAGTTTATGCGCGCCATCAAGCGCGCTACTGACTATGTCATCGCGGAGCCCGCCAAGGCATACGAAGAGTACGTCGACTTCAAGCCGATCATGGGCACATCTGTCAACCGCAAGATCTTCGAGCGCTCCTACGCCTACTTTAGCCGTGACGTGAAGAATGTCAACCGTGACTGGCAAAAGGTCACCAACTACGGCAAGCGTCTTGGAATCTTGGACCCGGACTTCCAACCCAACTACACCAACGGCTATTTGAGCTGGGAGTTGGATGGCGAGTCAGTCGACCCGACCGATGACCAGAAGCGCATGGTGGAGCTGCAGAAGAAGGTTGCTGCCGAGGGTGGCTTCAAGAGACTTGAAATCACAACCAAGAAAGTCAGCACTTCGGCTTAGATGCCTTTTGACGCTTGTCAAGCAGTTTGACATAATGGGATGATGCTTTGGTGAAGCTGGTCCCCGGACCATCCGGTCATTTAAAGCAGAAGCACAATAGCACGAACACCGCTCTTTTATAGCTCGATAACAATGATACAATGTGCTATATAATCAAACAATTTCTGTGGCTTATATGATACTGTAGCGTAGAAGACATGAGCAACGTGCAACTCTCCACTAATGCTGTGGTATGTATGCGATACTATATTATTAAGTTACGGGGTTCTGGTCAGGAAGTCTGAGCTATTATTGACGAATGATATGGTACGTAGTTAATCTCCTAGGACCGCTCGACCCATGGAACTAAAATCAACCTAGAGTTAAGTATAAGTTTGGATTACCAGATATTTCTTCTGCGAGCCCTAACTCTCATCAAGATCTCCTTTAATCATCAACATCCCGAGGCTCGTGATTTCTCCAGTACTCCTCGTATTCCTCCGGAGACTGGACTTTCATGGCTTCATATCGCGTGAGCGGCCCGAGAGGGAGTCCTAGCTGCTCATACTTGTCCAGACGTTGCTTTGTGATCGGCCGGGTCTTGTTTACGCTATAGACGCTGATGCGGTGGGCGGAATGCGTAACGTGAAGACCCCAATTCCACGCTGCTCGGACCTTTAGTGGTTGCGTATTGAGAGCGTTGTCCCAGCATCTGCAGACGATTTCGATCCAGCCTTCCGCATCGCATGGGAGTTCGATCTCCCAGGTCCGCCACGTCCATTTACCCTTCTTGGAGAGCTTTTCGGGGGGTACTTCGTACCAGATGAAACCGCCATCTACTGACAGTTCGACACGTTCCGGCCAGCGGCCACCGCCTGAATAGGCCCAGCCCTTGCACTTGATCTTGCCGTTGTGGATGACTACTTGTTTGTTGTAGGGAGACATGATGGCGGAACTGACGGGCATCTCCTGAATCTGTATGCCATCTGTGGGGCGCACGTTGTACTTTCCGATCTGCTGGTTGAAATATAGATATTCCCTGCTCTGGACTGCGGCCCGCGATGGATTCTCAATGGCCTTGATGCGATACAGCCACTTCACGCTCCGCGCTCCAATGTATCCCAAGACGACAACTCGCAGGGGATATCCATGGATTTTCGGTAGGGGTTCCCCGTTCATCTCCCAGGCTAGTATGACCTCGTTGGCTTTGACCTTGGACCATGGAACGCTGACAACATAGTTCATGACCTCGAGGTCTTTGACATAGGTCTCCGCGCCGTACAGTTCAAGGTGCTTGGCGGGCTTGATCAGACCTCCACAGTCCTTGATCACCTTCTTCAAGCTGATACCCACGTAACGCGCGGTGCCAATGGCACCTTCAGCCCATGGGGCCTGCGGTACTTCGTCACCTTGACCACCATACAGACTAATCTGCTCGATGCGGCGAGTGCCCGAGCACTGCATGGTCACCAGCTTCTCCACGCGCGGGAACTTAGACTCATTCTTGAGATCATCCAGGGTATAGGTCTTCGGGTGGTTCACCAGCCCGTCGAGTGTCAGATTCCACTTGTCCTTGTTGATAATCGGGATACCGCCGTGGTTCCGCACAAAATGCAGCGGATTCGGCGTGACCACCTTCGATGTGACCAGACGCTTGGGTGGCTCGCCATTGTACGGAAACTGAAGCAGATGCAGCATATCAGGATGCTTCTCTCGGAGCACAGTTTTCCAGGAATCATCGGGGACACTGGTAAGCTCTCCTCCAATGGCCCAATGCCATTCCTTGAAATCCTGTCCCGTGAGCACCGGGTTGGTGTCAGGGATGGGTCCAAACATGTAATCGGGAGTCGGGGTGAAGGTTTGAGAAGTCAGGATCTTATGCGCTTTCTGTTTCTTCTCCGGATATTTCTCCCATTCCACATATCTAGAAGACAACAGTGGATGTATTCATTAGCTCGAGCTTGCTTGCGATTCCCACTCTCTCGTCATGGAACTGGAGCAGTCGTACCCTTTCCAGCCTTCCAATTCCCGAGCAAACAGCTTGTCACGATCTCCAACAGACGCGATGGCCTCTTCATCCTTCATCAATTTCTGAGGCTTCGTGGGGTAGATATGCATGGTGTCCGTCCCCGTTTGATCAAGGATAGGCAGCTTGTGGCCCGCCATCCCCTGTTCGATCTTCCATTCATCGGGACGATTGCTAGTATCCAACGCCTCCGGCAACTCCATATTGGGCAGCGTGTAGAGATCAGTCGATTGTGATCTTTTGACCTGGTCTTCTCCACGAGAAGGACGAGAAACAGCCTCCATGGAGGGATCGAAGCCCTTTGCGGACATTTTTATAGCTCTTGCGCGATTACGATCTTCAGGAATGCTTTAGGCGATATTAATTATAATAATAATAATAATAATAATAATAGTCTTTGATGTCAATTCCAGATGCTATCTCGTATCCGAAAGAATGAATGCCCGTTGATCCGCATCAGAATATACGCTCTCGTGCACATTTCCAACCCGAGTCTAGAAAGGCATCAAAGTGACGTCATGACCTGAGGATGAAAAAAGGATTCGTGCGATAGTAATAATATCATTCCTATAGGACTCGTGGAATGTCTGGATCCATTTTGGCGCAAAATAGTCTCAGCCTTCACCCAACGATCCTACGATTCCGTGTTCCCCGAATGGGTAGTATAGTCTTTCCTCAATAGGCACATCTATCTTTTCTATCTAGGCCTCCGAGGAGAGCAGTCAGCATAGTAGTATAGTTTTGGAAATTCCACCAATACTTAATAAAATTTCCTCTGCAAATTTCCCTCATATTGCAGCCCACAGAAAGTTAAGTTTCCATAGGGACATCAAACCGAGTGAAAGGCACCAGGAGTGTACCTGACTATTTAACTGATATATATCCATCAAAGTGCTACATATTCAATGCAATGTATTGTCAGTCGGAGCATTTACTTCGACTTAAGTCTCAAATGGATACCCAGACTAAACCAACCGTCACTCAGATAAGTCCATGATGGATGTCTTAGGTATCTAGAGTATATTCCTATTTAGGTTTAGTTTATAATGAGCAAATTGCTTGTGAATGAAGGAAGCGGAGGAAAGCTTGCATTGGAAATAGTGTATATACTAGTGTTACTGACTAAGCACTAAGTGGTGGTCTCCAACAGTGAATAATGATTTCACTCTTGATCACCTTTACAATGAATTAACCTTTCTAATCCTTCAACATCGCTATCTTTTCAACTAAGACAAAACGAGATTTCATCGTCAGAAGCTCTACTACCCGACATGGCTTCGTCTGATAATGTAAATTGCCAGTTCTCTATCAATAGATACATATTCTTGTTGTAACTAACAGTACCTCACAGTCTAAGAATGAGCCGAACAATGGGAATGAGAACCCTATCTCCGAGCCAACGGAGGCAGACTTGCTGGTTTTGCCTCAGAGTGTACGTAATACTCTCTATGACCAAAGCAATCTTATTAACTTGATATAAGATCACACCGCCCAAATACTGGACAACTGACCCTTTCGAACTTGATATTGATTTCATGTGGGTGAACAAGGATGGTTTTGGCAGGGAAATGGCTAAATTACACAAATTAAGTCTTCCTTGCCAACCGATTATGTGTAGTGCTCCAGAGACTGGTGAGGGTCTATACATGTTTAAATCGGGCCACAAGTTCTACATTTGGAATCAAATGGACCAAGAGGTTCTGGAGATCACCAAGACAAGAATGGTCTACTGAAAACTAAAGATAAAGGCAGGGGGAAAAGAATTCACAGGAAATAGTGAGGGCGCATAATCCATTGTTATAACCACAGAGGACAAAGGATCTCAAATTATCCAGATTTCGAAGCTCTGTAGCTATAGGAGCAAATCAAAGATCAACAGGATTGCTAGTAGGACTCGTATGAGAGAGGTGTGAATATTATCACTATGAATAGATCACAACAATTTGACCATGATCTTTCTATCTGCGCGATAAAAGCACGCAACCGTAATACCCTAACCAGAGATAAGAGCTTCCGTTGCTTTTTTGATGCCGGTACCTAGCTCTGGGTGGACTCTTGAAAACAAAGCTAAATAGAGAAGTTAGTTAGCTTATGCTCTCGAAATACTAAATGATAAATTCAACGGTCCATATACATACCATAGACATCATTACGGAGCTTGGAATTCTTCACTTGATTGAGATGAGCAGCGACGTTATCGTAGAATCTCTCCTGGTGACCGGGCTCCTTTTTAATGACTCCCCACAGTAAAGTTGGCTGCACGAAATCTCCTTCTGTGATGTATGTCTGGAAGCTGCACACTTCTCCCACCCACTTCTCATGTTCAGTCAACGTGCTGATGGACTTCGGTCCCATGCCCTTGATGTCATGGTAGAATTTCGTGGGTTTCAGAGAAGAGCCAACGTAGTTAGGATCACATCCATAGTTATTTGAGAAGTTCATTGCTCCGTCGCGCTCGAATGGACAGTACACAGGTGCTTTGGGGGCATTTGTTGGGAGCTGTTGGTAGTTCACTCCAAGTCGATACCGGGCCGCATCGGGATAGGCGAACATCCTCGCTTGGAGCACTAGGTGTCCTTTTAGACTTATTTCTTTGAAACGGATGTGATCCTCCAAATTAATTACTTACTTGGATCGGCTGATGGTGCGATGCCTGGTACCATGGTGGAGGGTGAGAAGGCAGCTTGCTCAATATCTGTAAAGTAGTTTTGCGGCTATGATAGTTCAGCATTCACATCCACACGACCAGGTATCTCTGATGGTGACCTATGCCAGACACTTACATTGCGATTCAGAGTCATCTTGCCGATTTGCCTCAATGGAAAGTCTTTATGTGACCAGACTTTGGTCATATCAAAAGGATTCCATCGATAAGTTTCTGCCTGTTCAGGTTCCATGACCTGGACGAAGACATTCCACACAGGGTAATCACCCCTTTCGATCGCCTCAAAGAGGTCCTGGATCAAGAAATCGGGGTTCTCTCCGCCAACTTTAACGGACTCATCTCGAGTAAAGTTCCGGACCCCCGTGGTGGTCTTGATGTGTATCTTGACATACCTGAACTTACCATCCTATAGAAGCACATGTGAGCATTTAGCATGATGGATGGAAGAGTCAATTTCCATGCTTACTCTGGTGGTGAATTTGTATGTGTGCCCACTGTAGGCATTTATGGAACGAAGAGATGCCGGCGTTCCTCTGTCGCTGAAAAGGTGCATAAGCTCATGGATCCCTTCAGGATTACCGACATGGAAGCTGAGTAGGAACCAGTTAGTCTTGAAGAAAAGTCGACCAAACTCGAAAAGGGCTCTACATACTCCCAGAACTAGACGTAGTTAGCTTGACTTCAAGAGAGTCGGAGATGTTACCGCTCACCATATTCGGATCAGGAAGATGCGTTTGCGGATTCCGCTTATGCGATCTATTCAGGGATGGGAATTTCAATGGGTCTCGAATGAAGAAGACGGGCTTTGGAAATCTTAGCTGACGCTATCTGCATCTTAGAGGGCTGACAAACAGTATTATTAAAGACCCAGTCCTGATTTCCCTCGTCGGTATATAGCTTCATAGCCCAGCCGTGCACATCGCGTGCAGTATCTGATGAGCCAGCTTCTTGTGCAACAGTCGAGATACGGAGCAGAAGCGGAGTCTTTTTACCGACATGGCTGAGAAAGCTTGCGGATGTAATGTCTGTACAGTCATGAGTGACCGTGAACTCTCCATAGGCACTATATGGGAATGTTGGTATGATCAAGTTATTCAGGGCGAGATCGAGACTCACCCTGCAGCTTTGGCGTGGACGACTCTGCGAAATCGAAGAGACACTGTATCAGAAGCCGTTCACTTCGCAAATATCATGATGATGTGTCCTCACCTCTCAGGGATCCTCTCCCGAGAGAAATGGGCCAGAGTCTCAATGAGTTGAGTGTCCTGCATCAGTACAAGACCACCAGCGCTAGCCCCGTGGTTACGGAGCTCCACTGATGAGACATTGCTCGCGTAGGGACATCCTAAGTAATGGTTAATACGTCAACATTGGAATTGTGATTGCAGTTTTATTTTACCCTCTGCGAGAGTGTAGTATTTCTCCGTGGTGTCGTCCATGTGTCGAAATCCTTGGATCAATTCTGTAATGAAAAGTCCTCTGTTGGTAGTTCAATCTGAGCTGTGAGTGTAAGACTCTACCTGGGGTCCTCTACGCTTATATGAGGAAATTGTCCACGGTAATGCTGGCCGTTTCCGGCCGTTTCCTGAGTTAGGGTTACCATCGGATGACGATGTTGATTACACAATTGTAAGAGGTGGGTAACTTGTCACTGCATGAGTTCTCGAGCCATTACTACTGGCTTTATTACAAAGAAAGCCACTGACTTCATGACTAGCTTCTGAAACTATTGATCCGCGTAAACGCGGTTGGTTCTCGGGCCCGTATATCTGACGGAGGACCCAGTGCTTGGTGGTCAAGGGTCCATCATGTTATTGCTACAGACTGCCATTATCTTTTAAGTGCGGTAACTGCTATTATCTATGCTGTTAGGCCAGTTCAAGATTCCTGTAACTTCGCGTATTCTCAGAAAGAACAAGCATTAGTCTGCTCCGCTAAAGGCAATAGGCATTACTAGAAGAGAGGACTGGTTTTGAATAGAGCTATTTGTTTTTATCGACTGTAGCCGACAGAATAATGTGGGGGGACCACCGTTATCTACTTTGATAAAACTTAGCATAGTACGTAATTGCACAGGATTGAAAATCAGTATATAAGCATTGGTTCATTGACATATGGGGAAGGGGATGCTGTTGTCCACGGATCAATAACTAACCGAATCCATTCAATGGTCTACCTCTGAACCCAATCCCGTGCATCTAGACCCCCGTCATTACTCAATAAACTGGAGCTCAAGGTAACTTCATATTTAAGGTTTTCCATACGTTGCGATATGCCAGATTCTAAATACTGCCGGAAGACTGATTACAATTACTGCTGTACTCCCGCCTTGGATCCACATTCTTATCCGAAGAAGTATTAACTGGAAAAAAAGTCTTGAAGATAGACTTGTTCTATGTAGGGATGGTGAAATAAAAAAAAAAAAAAAATCGGCTCACAATGTGCAATCTTTTTTTGTCAAATTGGCTCTTTTTCACTGACGCAGAAAGAATACAAAGGGCAGCTGAACAAACCATGAAGATTAATACTTAATCAATTCATGATTTTATAGAAATTCTCACTTAATTTATCTATGTCATGATGACCTACTAGGGTAGAACCGCATCCGGTACAACCAACCCGCATGTGTAGAACCGCATCCGGCCTGTTCAGCTTGAGTTGATGAAAGCATCTAGTTATACAATAGGAAAAGGAGAATAGTTATATAAACCCCCTCCCAGACTACTAGTTAGAGAGATTAGCGATCCGTTCAATACATTTTCGCTACTTAGACTTCTAAGCGCTTTCATTCAAAACTCCCTTCTTCGTACCGCTAACTACTCGCCAACGCCTTGAATGCTGTAGTTCATAGTTAGCAAATTGTTTTTCTTGTGTATTATAGATATCATTCGATAGGAAATTACTAGTACTTTTGACTGCATTTGACCCCAATTGGATTCAATAACAATGTAGTAGAGTTATTCCTCCTGATATTATTTTGAAGATGGTGAAAATAGGGGATAAAATCCCCGCCGCTAAGAAAATTAAACCATTCCCTCTCAGTCGCAAAAGAATTGGCTTGGGTTAGCATATTAGTTTTAGTCCCCCCCGCCTAGATTTTATTGGTTTAGAAATTGATGGATTCTTGACTAAAATTGACTAATTCTTTAGCGGAGGGTCTCAGCCTGCTGAGATAACACCTAAGATGCATAGTTATCAGATTTGCTCTTTTGATGTGATGAGCTCGCTCTTGGATGTTGAGCTGAATTCCAACTCAGACAGCATTCCAGCATGTCTCTAGGAGCCGGTAAAAGTCTCACCAGTCTCCCTATCGAGCTCCTCTCACTGATATTCTCCCACCTATCCAACCGCGACATCAAGTCCCTCCGCTTGACATGCACTTTATTCAAAAAAGTAGCGCGTCTCCGGCTAAACCGCGTCTTTCTATCGGCCAACCCAACAAATATACGTGTCTTCTGTTCAATCGCAACCCATAACACTTTCCGCAAACAAATTACCGAAATAATCTACGATGATGCGCGATTCGCGCCCTTCCTCGAAAACAGGGAGTTCTACCCGGGCGAAATCGACGAAGACTTATTGAGGGATCCTGGTGAGGGTTGCCCGATCTGGTTTGTCAAGGCCTGCAAAGAAAACATTGATCATCTGGTTTCGCGGAAAGGCCAAGATGCAGAGCGGCCTGATCATATTGCGCGCGCAAAGCAAGTTGACTCACAGCCACCGCTGAAAATATGCTGGCAGTATTATCAAAACCTGCTACAGCAGCAGGACGAAGTGCTTTTTTCGAAAAGCGATGAGGAAGCGTTCATCTTCGGATTGAAGCAGTTTCCTGCTTTAAAACGGGTGACAATCACACCCGCAGTGCATGGATGGTTATACGCCCCGTTATATGAGACCCCCATGATTCGCGCGTTTCCCTACGGATTCAACTATCCCATCCCACGTGGCTGGCCGACACCAGGTGATTTGCAGATGCCACCGTTCGCAGAATTATGGGAAGATATGACTGAAAAGGAGAAGGAGCAATGGCGCGGGTTTCGTATCATTACACGCGCTCTCGCCCAGGTAGAGCATAACATTTCCGAACTAATTATCGATGTCAACCAACTATCAACGGGGTTAAATTGCACAATATTCAACAGTCCCTGCGAAGAATACACCAATCTTGTCACAATACTCACAAAGCCAGGGTTCCGTCGTCTTGACCTCCCGCTCATCGTCGGCGGACAAGAACACTTTGGCTGGCCTGCTTTCCGGAATGGATATATTCGCCGCGCTTTGAGTAAAGCCAAGGACCTCGAACACTTCAGCCTATGGACGACCCTTCAGGAGAACCCGGGCTTTTCTTTGGGTACAACAGTCCCAGGAGGCGGCGGATCTATGGCCCACTTCATCCCATTACAAAGCATTTTCCCCGTGTCCGAGTGGCCCAATCTCCAGCACTTCCATCTATCAAGGTTCATCGTAACGCAATCTGATCTCATGAAGCTATTAAGTGTCCTCTCGCCAAACATACAAACTATCTCCCTCAACTTCCTTTCCTTTCTCGACAATGGCGGCAACTACCGCTCCCTCCTCAACGAGATTCGGGATACATTCCGCTGGCACGAGCGAGACATTACCTCCCGACCAAAGCTGATAATCGGCGTAACGCCAGACACTCCTTGGACAGGGATCGGGGTATGGATCGAGAAAGAAGTCCACGCATTCCTCTACGAGAATGGAGAAAATCCGTTTCCCGCTGCTTTTCCTAATAGTATATTATATGGGACGGGCCTGGTAAGAGATAGTTTTGAAGATGAGCATGAGCGGCCCAATGTTACCCCTTTCGACTTGGCGAAGATGGGTATCAGCAAGCCCATAATCTCTCACATGTATTCGAAAGATAAAAAATAATTTGAAGAAAACGCATAAGCTACATTACTTCTGGGGCTATATCGAAGGGAATTCATTCTAATGATTACCTACAACAAGACAATCCTAATTCGCCAATTAAGGTAACAGCAGTAGTAGTAGCCTGGAGAGAGCTAGTACCTAGTAGTAGCGGCCACACCAACGCAGATGTATACACTTGTCTCAAGTCCAGAGCAATCAGTACTGACAGCTGGATTCCATGTGTAGAAAGAAGAAAGTGGAATGCTATAGCTTGCAGCGATGTTGTAGCAACCATCGCCTGAAACAACATCATAAAACTCATCACAGCCATGTACCATGCCCATCTGAATAGGAGACAGGTAGAGATTCTGTCTCCAGTACTTGTTAGGGTTGGGGTGATTGTGATAGTCCCCGTCGTAGAAGTTCTATTAGGCTGTCCTGCAGGCACACCCGCCAGATACATTGAAATACAGTAATATGTGCCCATATTCATGCCGGAACAGTCATTTTTCTTAATTGACTACATCTATACTGTTCTTCAGTGGTCAGAGGATAGATCAAATCTATAACCTCTGTCTCAACAGCATCAGCAAATGTTTAATCTTTTTTTGTTAAGATTGTTATATACAACAGCAAGGTTGAGAACAAAACTATTATAAAAATCTTCTACATCACATGTGACACTCCCTAAACCAAGTGCTAGGTGAATATGAAATATCTGAACATTGAGTGTGTTATTAAGATCAATGAGAATTTTATTAGCTTTTATGAGTATCAGAATTAGATTTCTTTCTATGTTTTTGTGATTATTTTATTCTTTCTTCAGCTTTCAAAGAACTTGGTTTTATCATTCCTCTCAGCAACTGCTATGATCAGTCTGAAGTGGAACTAACTACAAGAACTGGAAAGCAATGCTTTTAGAATCAAATGAATTTTTGTAACCTGCAACCATTTCGCGGTGAACAACTACCAACTACCAAACCTCTTACCACTCGCTATCTACTATATAGTTCGGGGATGGAACTGACCTGATGGTCAGTTCAATTTGTGCCTTTTTGTAGTCTAGTGGTAAATCCCCGGCCCCTAGCCTGCTACACTCCACATGATGGCCCGAGCTCCGTTCAGGAGATCATAATATGCAATTATTTACACTATGCGCACAACTGGACGCGTCAGCACTATATACTCCAACCTCTGATGATTAATTGTCAGGTTGAATTACGTCATAAGACAATATCTCTACTGCTGTTCAAGAAATGGCATCCGCGAGGCGGGATAACGAGACTTCGGGCAATGGACTGTCGACCCTCATCAATGCCATTGATTGCCTATCCAAGTCCCACTTGCAGGAACTTCTGAAACAACTTTGCATCGATATTCCGGTCGTACGCGCAGAAGTCACGAATGAGCTTCTCGTGACTTATGATGAAGCTCGAAAAGCGGAAGCTTCCACGGATGAGGATGAATCTACCGCAGGCAGTGCATCCGACGGTGAAGGACAAGATGGAGAAGAGGATACGGATAATAAAAAAGATGTCCAGCCGAAGAAGAAGACAGAGCTAGCTTCGATAGCCGGCGGGAAGAGGCTAAGAGCTCGCTATACCGTCTGCGAGAATTGCAATGAGGAATATGACATCTTATACAACGACAGCGAGAGTTGTTGGTATCATCCAGGTGCGTGCAAAACATGCAATCACTACATTACCATTATATTTCCATGTACCTTGAAAGCTAAGGCTATGTCCTCTCTTATAGATGAGTCGGAGCCACTCGAAGACTTCCTGGACGACTATGACCATAATATCCATGGTATTATTGATACGCCAGAAATGAGAGAAAAATATCCACAGGGGTTTATCTATCTCTGTTGTGGTCGGACTGGCGAGGAGGAGCCGTGTACGCTTGACAGACACAGAGAAAGAACCGGCGAAAAAAAGTTGAGAACTTAGGTAAATGGGGTTCAATCATCTGCTCTGTGTTCATAACGACGGATCTCCCTCTCTCCTTTTGGCTTGAATTTTTCTTACCTGGTTTCGAAGCATAACCTCTTGACTGTTCCCCACTTGATGAATATACGTTAAGCCCCAACCTAGGAGCTGCATATGAGAAAAAAATACTGGCATCTGCATGGAACCAGAACAGAGGCCGTGTTGAACATATTGCAAGAGATGAACGTACATTTAGGATCTATAGGGCTGATTACCATTCCATCTACCATCTTGGGAGTTGCATTCTACCGCTCTGAATACGTCGCTGCCCCATGTGAGTTAGGCTGACTGTGAGATCAGTTCTTCTATGCCCTGGGACAGAATGTATTGCAACTAAACTTGGCTACAATGCCTGTCCGACTCCGAGCCCTGTTCTCCGTAGCCGATCTGGAGCGGGAGGCTACCAAGATATTCTGTTGACCTGATGCCTAGGATCCTAGCCTCTAACTTCGCTTCCACTCCGCGCTAGAGGTCACCCATCTCAGTGGAACTGGTCTATTGCATGCGCCCTTCAAATATCTTTCGGCCCTAATGATTTCAGGTTTTCTTTATACATAATTTCCAAGATCTCTCCCAAGTCCTGCGTTTTTGTGATCTCCATGACTCCTTGGTCCATCTGATTCCAAATATAGAATTTGTCGCCAGATTTAAACATATACAGGCCTTCGCCAGTCTCTGGCGCGCTACATATAATCAGCAGATAGGGAATATTTAGATTATGTGCCATAGCGATTTCTCTACCGGAACCTTTCTTGTTCACCCATATAAAATCGATATCAAATTCGAAAGGGTTTATTGTCCACCTTTGTGGTGGAATGATCTTGTGTCAGTTATAAGTCAATGGATTTCCTCGGCCATGGACAGTAAATCCAAATTACGTACACTTTTAGGCAAAGCCAGCAAGTCTGCCTTTGTGACTTCTCAGGGGTAAGCTTAGTCTACAGGTGATGCTAATCATTGATTCATTCTAAATAGGAGTAGTATAGAAACTCTGTTTACTTTGGTTTGCGGTTACAGATTGACCAGAGTTAAATGGTTAAATGAAACAGATTTTAAGTATAGATATATCATACCATTCCCCTCTTTCATTTTACCTGCTTCGTTGCTTTAAAATTAAACGTTCCTACGGGGAAGGATCCGGTATGTAAGTAGCGGTAGGCAACGGGGAAATTCGATTATTAGTGGAAATTTAAATTTATAGTTCTCCGTATACCCAGAACACACAGTAGCGATTTCTGCAACTACACAAGTCATATTCTCTTCAACTAGGAGTATTGCCCGGAGCTATGGTGTGAATTGAGATACGATTTAGCCATAGCCTCTGGCTTCAGCACGTAGGTTAAATAAGGTCTACGGGCTAACTAAATATATCTGCATGGCATCCCTGTATGGAATTTCCCTATGTATACCTTAAGAATCAATAAGGTGACTATTAATTTCCTCCTCATCTAGAGCCATAATTGAGGGTCTAAATCCTGTGCTGTTGGAGTAGAGCGGGAGCTCTCCACCAAGTCACAATGCTTCAACTCCTCACTACAAACAGCATCATCACTCTCATCCTCCTACTATGTACCTCAACATCCACCACAACCACGACAGAAGCCTAAAGCAAAATAACCCGACAGTCCATAATCTCCCGCTTTCGCCCAATCCGCCAGACCGTCTCATCCAACTACATAACCCCCATCCAAATCGGAAACGGCAACGTCGCCTTCGGGGCAGACATCACTTCCCCCTCCGTCCCGTGCACAGAACATCCTGAACAGCACCATTTTCACCGCGACTGCAGCAGAGGTCGCTCGCAGATGGAACTTCACTGACTGCGCTTGTAGATCTTGGCCAGGAATGCCTCAAAGACTTCCTTCTTGAGGCCCTCAGACTCGTCAACTGCAGCGATCTTGGCCCGCAGCTCGCCAACCGTCTTCTCCTCATAGTCCTTGTAAACCTGCTCCAGCTGCAGCTCGTTGAAGATGGCCTTGACCTTGGCTTCGAGCTCACGGTCCTTGCGACCGTAGGCGGCGTCGAGCGTCTTGCGCTGCTCAGGGGTGGCTCTCTGCAGAGCCTGGTTGATCAACCACGAACATTTGTTGTCCTGAATGTCCGTACCGATCTTGCCAATGACAGCAGGGTCACCGTAGGCATCGAGGTAGTCGTCCTGGATCTGGAAGTACTGGCCCAGGGGAATGAGGATGTCGCGGGCCTGGCGCAGGTTCTTCTCCGTGGCGAGCTGGAGATAGTACAGCGCGAGAGCCACAGGAAGATAGAAGCTGTAGTAGGAAGTCTTGTAGGTCACGATGAACATGTACTTCTCCATGGAGAAATTGTCCAGGTCGACATTGTCCTCCGGGGCGGTGATCAGGTCGCACTGCTGACCCAGCTCCGTCTGCCAGGTGGTCTCGTGGAAGAGTTCGACGAGATCAACGTACGCTGGGTGTGAGCGGAAGTGCTTCTTGAGAATGAGATAGATACATGCCTCCAGCATAAAAGCGTCGTTGATCGCGATCATGCCCACGCCCTCCTGGCGGTACCAGCAGGGCTGACCACGCCGGGTGATGGAGCCGTCCATGATGTCGTCGCTGACAAGGAAGAAGGCTTGCAAAAGCTCTGTGAGCCAGCCCAGCGTGCTGAGGTTCTTGAACTGCTCGTCTGTCAGGGGCTTCTGGAGGAGAGCTAGACCGGTATCTGGGACGGAGAGACCACGGTTAAGCTTGCCGCCAGGAGTGTTGGCATAGAGGCACTGTATAGTGAAAATATTCAATTAACATAGTCCTACGTCAAAAAGACGTATTTCCACCGCAGCTAACCTTCTCAAGCCACTGGAGGGCGTTCTCAGGCACATTGTACTTCTTCGCAGCCTCCTTGAGGTCCTCCACCAACGAAGGGAAGACCGCCTCGAAGTCCGCACGCTTGACAGTGGTCGCCATGTTTTAGAACTGCAATTGAATAGGATGCGGAAAGATGAAAAGAGACAAATGAACCTCAACGGATCAGGATTAATCGCGACAGAAGAGGGGCGAAGCTGCACAATTCGTCGATCGACCCCGCGTGGAGTGTTTGCTTTGTTTGCCTGCGGGATTTGGTTCGCGCTTAGTATCTAGGTGAGCAGTTACTACGAGACGGACTTTCTCTTGCGACTCCTCTATTTGCATTTTTCTTGCTAAATTTATATCCAGAGATCAATCGGTCGAGGACAATTGATATATGGTTGGTAGGTTGATTCAAATCCTCATGACAAATCTTTGTTCTGCTATCGCGTCCGGTTGCATTGCTCCGCGGACACGCGTGATCGTATATTATTGCCAGTTAGATCCTTGGGTTATCGGGCCCAGAGAAGCCGCGCAGTTGCAGACATGATGAAGACCACTTACTGACATCTTCATTGCCTAGGATGTTGACAAAGTACTCCAACCGGGTCCCAGTTGTACAGTACTGAATCCGGCACTTGAAAGCTACGCTCCGGCCCACGACCGCACTTCGTTCTCTCACGAAAGGAAAGAAGGTCTCTATACGCCTATTCTGGAATACTTTTAGTGGGAGAGCCTGATTGGCTCTCAGAAACGACCATGGCGGTCACCTTCACAGAGGACAACATCAGGGAGCTGCGGCATCGCCTGGAGGATGCAGCCATCAAGTGTTCGGAGCGCTGCCTGTACCAGTCAGCCAAATGGTAACAGCTCTTGTTCTTATCTGACTGCACCATACTGATAATGGATTCCAGGGCTGCGGAAATGCTAGATTCTCTTCTACCAGTCGATGATTCTGACACTGACCCCGATTCGCCTATGGATATTGCGGAACCTCCCACAGCTCCTGTAAACCATTTTGTTCGAAACCAGGACCCCCTAGAGGCTACACTTGAGGCACAGGAAGCCTATAAATATCTCCTCGCAAAATCTTACTTTGATACCCGAGAATATGACCGCTGCGCGGCCGTCTTTCTCCCTCCGACGATACCTGCTGTTCCTCTTTCATCGGTCTCACCGAATGCAAAATCGCGAACGTCTCTTACACCGCAGAAGGGGAAGGCAAAGGCGTCTCCATTTGGTGGCCTTAAACCAAATACTACTACGAGGAATCCTTACCCGCGCCTGAGCCAAAAGTCACTCTTCCTCGCCTTGTATGCGAAATATCTTGCTGGAGAAAAGCGCAAGGATGAAGAAACCGAAATGGTATTAGGGCCCGCAGATGGCGGCATGACTGTCAACCGTGAGCTGCCCGATCTGGCCAGGGGTTTGGAAGGGTGGTTTGCGGAGAGAAGAGAAAAGGGACTGGAGAACCGCGGCCAAGGGTGGCTTGAATACCTTTATGGCGTCATCTTGTTGAAAGGAAAGAATGAAGAGGAAGCTAAAAAATGGTTGATAAGGAGTGTCCATCTGTATCCTTTTCACTGGGGAGCGTGGCAGGAATTGAATGACTTGCTGGCCAAGACGGAAGATGTAAGCCCTCCCAAGACCATTGTTTATGCCTATCCGTTTGCTAACTGTCTAACAGCTGAAACAAGTGGCTGACCTGCTGCCGCAAAATATAATGACTCTTATATTTCACTGCTACTGCAGCCAAGAGCTGTATCAAGCAACGGAAGATACTCACCAGACACTTACTGAGCTTGAGAGCATTTTCCCTAACAGTGCCTTCCTGAAGACTCAGAGAGCTCTTCTTTATTATCACTCAAAAGGTACGTCTATTGACATTTGTTTTCGAGCCTATGCTCATTAAAAGCAGACTTTGAGGAAGCATCGCACCTATTTTCCGACATTCTCATTGCCGAACCCCATCGTCTCGACAGTCTCGACCACTATTCCAACATCCTCTACGTCATGGGAGCTAGACCCCAACTTGCCTTCATTGCTCAACTTGCAACTGCAACGGACAAGTTCCGTCCAGAGACATGTTGCGTGGTAGGCAATTACTACTCCCTAAAGTCCGAACACGAGAAAGCGGTCATGTATTTCCGTCGCGCTCTGACGCTAGACCGCAACTTTCTGTCTGCCTGGACACTTATGGGTCACGAGTACATTGAAATGAAGAACACCCATGCTGCTATCGAGTCGTATCGCCGGGCCGTGGATGTCAACCGTAAGGACTATCGCGCTTGGTATGGTCTTGGCCAAGCCTACGAAGTCCTAGACATGTCCTTCTATGCCCTTTTCTACTACCAGCGCGCTGCAGCCCTCCGACCATACGATCCTAAAATGTGGCAGGCAGTGGGTTCATGTTACGCTAAAATGGGTCGTGTAGAGCAGAGTATTAAGGCACTCAAGCGCGCCCTCGTTGCCGGCTCATACTACGAACCTGGAGACTCACAAGGCGGGCCAGGTCGTAAGATCCTAGACCCGGAAACGCTGTACCAGATCGCAACGCTCTACGAACGCCTCGAGGATGAAGAAGAAGCCGCTGCATACATGGAACTCACGCTCCAACAGGAGAGCGGTGAAATTGTCCGCCAGGATGCTGACGAGGACTCTGACAACGACGGCGAGACAGAATCAGGAGATGAAACGGGTCGCAGCCACCGTCGTCGCGGCAAACTCTACGAGGACGAAGACGAGGAGAACGAAGCAGTCGGCGGCACTGGAGTCACAGCCACAACGTCGAAAGCTCGATTGTGGCTCGCGCGCTGGGCCCTCCGACACGGAGATCTTGACCGTGCGGATCAGTTGGCTGGAGAACTATGTCAGGATGGAGTCGAGGTCGAGGAAGCGAAGGCCCTGATGAGAGATGCAAGGGCAAGACGCGAAGGAGGGAGTTAAGGATAGCATGAATACTGTCATTACTTTTGTCATATGATATCCTTGGGCATGTGGTTAAAGGGCGTTTTATTTTGTCAAGGGTTCAATAAGCGGGGATGCATAGAATTGTTATTCATGAAGTATGAAATTTCATACAGTGTACCAATTATGCGTAGCTGATCAGGAATATCGACGCTGTCACTAAATCGATTCACGTAGCAGTGAACCATTGTGGGTTTGGCGGGTGCTGATACAAGATTTTCAGAAACTGATATCTAAGTCTGAAGCGGTTTCGTAAAGGTATCAAGAATGAGCCAAAATGTAGTGGATAAGCTATTAAGACTGGGCTTGAATATTCCTGTATTCAAGGAGGAATGATAACCGCTGAAACTGCCTATGCACAGAAATCTCACACGGAGCACTTTGTATCCACATAAAGCTGACCATTGACGTGGACCAGGGGATCAATGCAGAGAAACTCCCCAAGATCTTGCAGGGTAGCAGGATCCCAGGTTATATGGACATCAGTGCTCACTTCATTATCCTCGGCAGGAGTACTGTCGGTTTCCTGGGTCAATGTGTTCTTTACCTCCTTCAAGCTTTGGGCTTCTCCTTGTAATGTTTTTCTGCCCTTGGGCCTCAGTCCATAACCCCATGTAATACACGAATGGAAGTGATCAATAGCGATTTCTTTCCATGTCTCCTTGAGGCAAAGCCGGCTGTTTTCAATATCAGATGCCTGTCTCGTAACTCTCCAGTCTAGGAGATAGAGCTTACCCTGCGAAGGTAGATTCTGCTGATCTCTCAACATGCATCTCGCAAGCTCATCACTAACAGTTGATATGTCCTCTAGCAGCTCATGGGGGCGCTTTATATCGACGAGGACAATTCCCAGAGCGATGTCTGCGGCAATCGCGGCAGGGTTTGACTCTATAAGTGCTTTCCTCGTTTCTGGAGAGCCAAGTTCCTCGATAAAGTGGCATGCATCGGAGCTGAATTTGCGTCCTTGCGCTCGAGGTAAACATTTATTTCTACCTGAATCCCGAGAGAATGATTGACCAATATAGATAGGTGTCGTCATGAGCGGCGACCGTAGGTCAATCAAGACAGGAATGATTTGATGAGGATAATGAACGTCGTTAGCTGTTCTAGCTCCTTGCACAGCCGAAGATGAAATGTTGGTGTATCGAGTAGGGACCATAGATCGATTCTGTTCGACTTCATTTTTATCACGCCACTCCCGCATACCAAGGTGTCGTGGAGCAGAATTCTCATCCTGCATGGATAGTGTCTCGATTGAATCGGGACTTCGTACCTCTGTGCCGTCCTTCCGAGGTTGTATATTGCTGATGGAAGTCAAAGGGCAATTTGAGAGGGGTGTCAGGTGAGTCGGTGAAGAGGATCGAGCATTGTCTGTGAAAATGAAGATGCTTTGTTTAGACGCGTGATATCCTTTTGGCTTCTTGCGTCGATGGTCCTCCCCAGCACCTTCTTGGAAGTCACATGGAAGACAACGCTTTGCAGAAGCCCGCGTTTGTGAGCATCTGTGCTGTGTTTGTATTTGTTGGGGTGGAGGACTGGTGCCTGGTATGACTTTAATAATAGAGACGCTTGGATCTGTGCTCGATGTCTGCCTGGAAGACGGTAAGATGGAAGCCACCGAAGGTGTCGAACAGCTTGACACAGTAGTCTCCTGAGACCTGTCAATTATGTACTCAGATTCTCCAATTCTATGTTCAAGTCTCTTCTTCCAGGTCATCGTCTCCTGCGATAGTTCATCAGTCGGGATAGAGCGGGCTTTGTCCGCGAGCTGCTGCAGCTCTGCAAAAGAAACTGCCTCCTCGAAAGTTCTATCACTGTGGATCTTCAGGACCCGTGGAAATCGAAGCGCGAAATACGACGCATTCGATGGCTTGTCAAATCCACTTCCGAGCATCTCCACTACAAACGGCACCCGAAAGGCGACATCCATGTCAGGCAGACCTGCATGGCCTTTTTGGACAATAAATGCAGAATTAGAATCCGGTTCGCAGGCACGAAACTGTCCCAGCGAATTTAGAAGACCCATGAGCTTCTCACTCAAACTGTGGCGATCGATAACATCAACGATCCTGAACTTAGGGGTAGCGTTGAATTGGAAAACGGCATTCTTATTTTCAAGACATCCGACGTGAAACCTAGTCCACCGCAAGCCATTGATGCCTTTCAGAGCAGCAGCATCTCTGGAGTTGTACCCCCCGCCGACAAGCGCGAGATCAACTGTATCACCCAGACCTGGTATGTAGTCTTTCTTGAGCTTAATCCAGCGACCGAATATCGGGTCCATCCCAGGTGAAAGGATAGGAAAATAAGGTTCGTCGCAACATTTGAGGATGAAGCCTTCCCACCTCTCTGCTATACTTTTGGCGAAGGCTCGCTCAAGACGGCTTCTGCTGTCGCTGCGAGAGAAGTCTATAATCTCCTGCTCTGAAATCCCGGCCCGGCCAGGTATCGACTCAATGATCTTCTTAAGCAGAAGTCTTCGTTCCCGATGGGGCCATGAAAGGCAGATATTATCATCGTGTAATAAGACGTCAAAAAACATTATCATTAAGTGTTCATAAGGTCGTGGCCTACTTCCGTTAGTGAAGCTTCAGATGCTCGGGCTTGACTACGACTCACTGTGAATCATTATCCGTTCCAATGAATGTTCCTGAACGTGATATATACTTCCGTAGTTTATGAAACTCCAGAATATTTTGCTCTTTATCGCTCCAAACAAGCAACTCTCCCTCTAGGATGCAACGCTGAGAGACTCTGCAGTCTTGTTGGCCGATCCGCAAGCATTGCTTGATCACGTTGTGAACACCACTTCGGTCAATGGTCGAGTCCTTGCCACTCTTGGAGAATATTTGGATACAGTCCGGCTGCTTGGAAAGGTCAATATGAATTTGACAATATTCTCCATCATATTTGCGTTCAACGCTCATTCTACGTTGACCAACCATCTGGCAACAATGCTTAATACTTCTGGCCTTATAGAAGTCAGGTCGTCCAACCTTGATTCCAACACGTGGAATCAGATACTGGACGGCATTTTCACACAACAGCTTGGCGACGCCTGGTTCTGGACATGGCTGGAAGCAATTGAGTGGACTGGTGCTTAGCATATCCGCAACGGCTTCGAACGAGTCCTGAAGGAGCAGAAGATGAGGCAGAAGGAAATGAATCTGCTGCACGATGAATTTGACAGGCAGCATGACTGGATAATAGGACTTGAGTATCAAGCGAGTAAGCCACTTCGCATCCCTGCTACTCACTCTCCGGTAGAGGGGTCCCAGGGTCTCATCAACGTCGACTGCCGTATGCTGTCTACGCAATCGTGGCCCAGAAAATCGACACCGGGAGGCAAGCTTGTCCATGGCTGCATCAATGTCTTCCAGAGTGATTTCTTGGCCATTTGGTATATAATTTTCTGCTTGCCGCATTACATTTTCAACACATTGGCCGAGGTCGCCGCCTCCACCGACTCTCCAGCTGTCAAGCTGTTCCTTTCTGGAGACACCGAGCAGGAGACATCGACCAATGACTCTCGCCAACGATGCATCCTGAAGCCAATACACTCTGTCCGTTCTGTTCCCCGGGAAGAAGCAGGAAAGTAGGGCCAGAAGATTCGTGTCCTTCGCGTGGATTCGTCTACGGTGAAGCTTGAACCAGTTAATTATGGTCCGAATATCAGGATCTCTGGCTCGTGCTGCGGTGGTTGCTTTCAATAATCGGTTAGCCTCTAGATCAGAGAGCAAGTCGCACAAGAAAGAGAACTTGAATCCCATTCCATGACCCTGACACAGCCGAAGAATGGTCTGCCACCTCTGGCTGAGACACGACAAACAGACTTTGTAGGGTTAGATGAAATATCTGCAACCCCCAAGGGTAGGAGGGAGTATATAAACACTGGGAGTGTATGACAATAAGTTGAACAACTGATAATTTCTGTGAGAAGTCAGAGTCTGATGTGGGAGACGGCAGACGCGAGACTTTGTTAGGGCCAGAATAGAAACGCGTCCATGGAACGCCAGATCACGTGAAAAGTATGTATTCCAAAAGGAGAGAGAGGGTAGAAAGCCTATTTAAACAATATCTGCAAAGAAAATTGGTTTCATTTCTGCATTTCTGCAGTGTTCTGTGTTAGATAGAGTACATCACTAAAATAGCGACTGCTATGCGCTTCTGGGGCGTAGGCAAAACAAGGGCTACCCTGACAAAAAAAAAAAAAAAAAAAAAAAAAAAAAACATAATCACCAAACTCCATCCCAGTGCATAAGATCCGGATCCACCAGTAGTAAATGATACTTGCACAGATTGAAAACTGACAACGGAGTGTGTCTCAAAGAATACCCTGTTTCTGGAGACTGTAAGATCGTTAGCACATCATCTAGACGAGATGAGAAAAGTGCAGCGGAGGATAGCATACTCAAGATAGATCTTTTCTGGCATCACATTGCCTTCTGCATCTTCCATCTGTACAACGTTGTCCCGGGATTCTCTTTCTTTCCTCCGATCCTGTTCTAGCTTCTCCCACAATCGAATAGCGTCTTCAATCCTGGTAATTTCGCGGAAAAGATTGGTCTGCGAGGTAATTCCGAGACACTTCAGGCCGTAGATGTGCCGAGCTTCTGAGAAATGCTTATCGAAAGCACGGCGACCCATGTATACGAAATTTCCACAGATCTCGCAGGGGAACTCGACTCCTAGACCGTGGAGCTTATAGAGCCAGTAAGGAATCGGCTTACCGTCCCAAGCCAGAGGCAGCTTGAGAGGGTTATAGATCCTCTCGTCACCCTCCTCGTCTGACTCGTCCTCCCGGCGCCCAGTAGGCTGCGCCTCCGCGAACAAAGCTTCCAGTTCCATCTGACGTTCACGTTCGGTCATACCTTGCTTCCGCTCCACGTTGATTCGTGTCGCTTGTCGCTCCGACTGGAGAGCCTGGGCCAAGGACCGGACCCGATGCTCGCGCTCTGCAATTGCGCGCTCCTTCAACCGATGTGCGACAGAGTTGCTAACACCGCTTGAGACAGCCTTGGCGTCCCCAGGTCCTTGTGACTTACGAGCTTCTGCTGCTCGAATGTGCTTCTTGCCGGTGAGATGGTTCCTGTAGACGTTCTCATTTTTAAACTCCTTTTCACAGTCTGCACACCATATTCCTTCTCCGGTACCTTCTGTCTTCGGTCCTTGGGCGCCATCCACTTGCTTCTCCTCAGTCCACCCAGGGATTTCATTGGCATTCCATTGCTTCTCAAACTCTTCGTTGAAGCTAGCGAAGAGCTTATCGAGGTCTTCAAGGGGTCGCACCCGCTTGATGAAGCTCTCCAAGTAATTCGCGAGGTTCCCGACATAAGTAAAGTACTTGTCTGAAAGCTTGTTGCTCCGTTTGATGGGAAGCTTGGGCTGAGTAAATGCATCGAAGACATCGAGATACTGAAGATACGTAAGACGCTTGACACCTGGCAGGTTCAGATACTCCTCATGAGTTTCGGTGAGATCCAAGAACTGCCCGAATGCTTCTTCACCCGTGAACATGTTTTCCACCCCAGAGCCTAGCACATTTTCTTCTCCTGGTTGCCTTCTCTTATAAGCTCGCTCCAAATTTTCGACTGGCTCGTTCGGATATCGCTTATGGAAATCCTTGATTTCATCTAGCCGCTTGTAGAACTCTTCGAATGGGTCGCCGGTCGAGATAGCCTGTATCTCCTTCTCTCGCAACCCTTCCGTATCTTTGTAAATATCGAGGAGTCTGCGCGATTGTTCCTCTATGCGCGTCAAGAATCCGGCGATTTCGTGGTCGCGATTCAAGCGCTCGCGAATCTGTGGTGGAGAGCTGTTAGTAAATTCATAGTTGAAGGTCAAGGAACGACATACGTTTCGCGGTTCTTCAGCAACGCGATCACTGATCCCCTGCTCCAGCCTCTCCAAATCTTCGTGGATAAACCTCTGATCTTCCAAGAACATGATGAACAATATACGAGTCGAAGCCTTGTTGCGCAACTGGATGGCTCGTGTTTACAGGTCGTAAGTAGCCACTAGATCTGCGCGACAGCTTTTCCGGAGAAGCTTCTCACGTGACGATAGCGGGTGGCGCTTGGACCAGACAAAAAGTCGCGAGCGATTCCTGGAGAAGTGAACAGCTAACTTCAAATCATTATTTCGTTGACAGCTCTTTTTCTCCTTCTTGTCACAGCTCACTGAGTTCTTTCAACATGGCGGACGGTATCGATCGGCGAGCTGATGGTGAGTTATCTGCGGTCGCTTTCCTGGTAGCTCAAGGCTGACATTGGTATAGATAGGATGGAGTTCACGACCTCGAAGGAGGTCACGGTGGCTCCGACCTTCGAGGATATGCACTTGAAGGAGAACCTGCTGCGGGGAATCTACGCGTACGGATATGAGTCTCCGTCTGCTGTCCAATCTCGCGCTATTGTTCAGATTTGCAAGGGTCGCGATACTATCGCGCAAGCACAGTCTGGTACCGGTAAAACGGCGACTTTCTCTATTAGCATTCTGCAGGTCATTGACACTGTTGTCCGTGAGACTCAAGGTAAGGAATCTTCTGTGACTTAGCTGCTGCAGTGGATACTAATCGACATCACATATAGCTCTCGTTCTCTCCCCTACCCGCGAACTTGCGACCCAGATTCAGTCAGTCGTCATGGCCTTAGGTGACTATATGAACGTCCAGTGCCATGCCTGTATTGGTGGAACCAATGTTGGCGAGGATATCCGAAAGCTTGAATATGGACAACATGTCGTTTCAGGGACCCCAGGCAGAGTTGCGGATATGATCCGTCGCCGTCATCTGCGCACTCGCAACATCAAGATGCTCGTCCTCGATGAAGCAGATGAACTCTTGAACCGCGGTTTCCGTGAACAGATCTATGATGTGTACCGTTACCTCCCTCCTGCCACCCAGGTTGTCGTTGTCTCTGCCACCCTGCCTTACGACGTGCTTGACATGACGACCAAATTCATGACGGACCCGGTGCGCATTCTGGTCAAGCGTGATGAGTTGACCCTCGAAGGTCTGAAACAGTACTTTATTGCTGTCGAGAAGGAGGAGTGGAAGTTTGATACCCTTTGCGATCTCTATGATACCTTGACGATCACGCAAGCTGTTATTTTCTGCAACACTCGACGCAAGGTCGACTGGCTTACGGACAAAATGCGGGAGGCAAACTTCACCGTCTCCAGCATGCACGGAGAGATGCCTCAGAAAGAGCGTGACAGCATTATGCAAGACTTCAGACAGGGCAACTCTCGAGTGCTCATTTCGACGGATGTCTGGGCCCGTGGTATCGATGTGCAGCAGGTGTCTCTTGTTATCAACTACGACCTACCCAGCAACCGTGAGAACTACATTCACAGAATTGGTCGAAGTGGTCGATTTGGTCGCAAGGGTGTTGCCATCAACTTCGTCACCAGCGAAGATGTCAGAATCCTTCGAGACATCGAGTTGTACTACTCTACTCAGATTGATGAGATGCCCATGAACGGTAGGTGGTCTTTGTCAAGGATGCAATTTCTCCGGAAAGCCAGCACTAACCTATTGATAGTCGCGGATCTGCTCTCTTAATGGGCCATTTCATACAGAACGTTATTTCACGTCATCTTTTACTACGACTTCTCGTTTTCCTCACCTGGCCCGTTGCTTACCGATCAGCTTCCAGCGGCTAATGGACAAAGTCCATTATACTCAGCGTCAGGGATAAGGATGTGTTTCTAGCTACTTTGTAGCATCTCCAGAAGCAATAGAAAAAGGCCGGTATAAGCGTGGAGGAAATGGGAAAAATACCAAATTGGTGCGTTCTTAACATTGAAACACCATAACTCAATTCTCAACCAGTTCGATTTAGGCTAACATCGTCTCCTGAGTTTCGTACCTCTGCAGCTATAACTTTTCAATATCCATCAAATCAAAAGCTGAAGAGTTGTTCTTCGCATATCTTGTGGAATTACTTTTTCTTTTCGCTTTCTAAACGATCATATGGAATTGGGCATGAGTCTGGTTTGGCGTGTTTTGAGAGCCTAATAAGCTCTGTTTATGAGTACCGTATGAATGAGAGAAATGATATCTTCACCTTTTTTCCCTTCATGCTAGCCAAACGTGATATTACTATATTATATGTAAACCGAGCAAAACATTAAGGCTATGCGTATTATATTATAAAACAAGAACCAGCCAGATTTCCCTACTTCTCAAGGTATACATAGCAGCGATTATTTCAACCATTTAATATCGTACGTGTTTGCCCTAACGGCGATGCTTTGTGCGATTGAGTTTAGATGACAGATCGAGGGCAAAAGACATACGAACAGAAGCACTTGATGATAAATAGTCGGGCATAGAGGACAAAAAAAAGACACAGGACCGCACTCCGCCCACCGATTAGCCTCGCAACCAGTCTCATCATGACCCGATGATGAAGAATCGCGTAACAAAAACAACAACAAAAAAATGTGGGACTTGTTCAGTGACCAGTGATGCAAGGACCTAGACATAGGTTGTGATATGCTGGGGTACCAAAATGTGAGGGTCCGCTGTCTTTCTCAAAAAGGGGTAACGAACATTGCAAAGGTGTGAGCCTTCGAAAATGTGCAATATATCTAGAATGCTTACGAAGAGACCCGATCTTCTCAGACAAAGGAAATCTTGGGTATGACCTCGCCTTGATGATGCAGGACAGTAGAAACGAAGCTACATGAAAATGGTTAGATTATAAGCGTTCGGTTGTTTAAAGACTCGTCGTTGATCGTAAAGCGCTCGTACGTGCAAACCCGTTCGAGGATGGTATTCTTCGTTTTCCTGCTGCTGCATCACTTGGAGGCTCCCGAGTCCAACTATGTCATTGTTAGTGTCGAAAGAGCATCCAACGGGAAACACGGCAAAACATACATTCGAACTATTCGGTCATCTCCAGCTGAGGCAAACATGCCAGGATCGGCAGGATTCCACGATATCGCATTGACACAACCAGATAAGTGACCTTCTAATGTCTCCACAAGGGTGCTGTTCTCTTTGTGCCAGATGTAGATTCGAGAGTCTGCCCTTAATTAGCATCTGCAGACGAAACAGGATAACTGGGATATCTTTACCTTCACTACCACTGACGACAAAGTTCTCCGCCGCACCACCAAATGTGCTCCGAATAACAAACTCGCCTTGTTTCTGTCCTCGGAAACGACGCACGACGTCTGTCGTCTCGATGTCGATTAGTTGTATTTGCCCTTCTGCGAGGTTGACCAGCATGTACCTCGAATCGTGGCTAACCGTGACAGATGTTGGCTTGCTCTTCAGAGAAAGACAGTATTCTTCCTCATGAGTCGAGAAGTTGTAGACATGAAGCCTCTTATCGACATCCGCCGCGATAATCCGTCTTCCATCCGGAGTTATGGCACAGTCTTGGACTCTAAAAGCACCAGGCCACATGTACAACGCTTGCCCACGAATACTCCAGTGGCAAAGGGACGAGTTGAGATCGAGAGATGCTGTCACGAAAGACTGTCCGTCTGCAGCCCAAGCAGCCGCAGTTACTGGCTCGCGGTGGTGGTTGATGGTAAGAAGACAGCGTCCATCCTAAATAGAAACTAGACGTAAGCCCTATATTCGTTGATGAGGAATGGTGAGAATTACCTCTACATTCCATACCCGAGCCTTTCTATCCTGAGAGCACGCAATCAACTTGGTGTCATCTGGACTCCAACTCACGTGAGCTACTGGCTCGTCATGCTCCACGAATCTGTGCAGAACAGTAAATGTAGCAGTATCGTAGATTATGACACTGTGATCTCGGCTGGCAGTTGCTAGCTTTGTGCCATCATGAGAGAATTCACAATACCAGACTTCGTTTGAATGTTGGCTGAGCTCGATAGTTGCTCGGAGAGGGAAGTCGTTTCTGTCGCATGTATGGTCGGAGTAAAGAGAGGGTGCCGCGGCAGTGTTGTGATAAAGACATTGGTTGATCTGATTTTGTTTTACATGATCTAATAATACGGCGAGACGGTGATCTGGTATCATAACTGATGGGGATATAGACTCTAGTACTACTCAGCATTTGTAAAATCAGGGTCATCAAACTCAGTAAACTCACTTGATAATTCCGACAATAATCGCTCCCGCGAGGGCCCCAGAGGCCCATCCCAACCAGCTTGTTGATGCAAATGCTCAGCAGGGCACATTAGAAGACTACAAAAGACGAAAGGTTAGCACCGTAAAATATCGGACGAGAAGAGACATGAAGCACTGCTGACGTATCGAATGACCCTTACCTCGAAAGAGCGTGAAGCTGGGGAATGTTATAGTTAAGTGGTGTCAGCTCCTGTCGAAGAACCATTAATGCTGCACCGAGATCCCGGGCTTCCAATAACTCCAGAAATTTTTGTTGTCGGAGGCAGAACAGCATTTCGTTCTTATCCGCATTTTCCGCCAAAACTAGTCTTGGGTCATTCTGAGACGGTCCATCAATATCACCTCCAGCACCACCTCCACTATCAGGACGGAAAGAGCGGGTTAATATGTTCTCAGCTTCCGTCCACTGCCCATCTAGAATTGCACTCCTAAAGGCAGCTACAGCAGGACTTTCCAGTTGATATCCACTTTCCCGCGTCAGCGTAGCAGCCGCCTCATTGTAGCCCAGATCATATAAACTCTGAATAAGAATCCTTGTCACCTCTTCGCGGTCATGGCCAAAGTATGATGGTGCACTCGAAGATGCTTTGAGCGATCCGTTCGATTGCGGTTGCCCGTTGGACGTGGTTCGGGATGATGAGCGGCCGTTCAGAGAATTCGAGATCGAGGACTTGTTCAACGGTGACGCTGTCAGACCGTTGGACGCCTGTGAGTAACCATTTGAATTCGCAGTTGATGCATCACCATCGGGTCGCATATTTGCCAAACGCCTGCGCTTGGGAGACGGTGGATGTCCCTCCGCGTGGGAATGTTGCTGGTTTACGTCGTAATCCTCGGAAATAGTCCCACTTCTCTCTTGCTCCCACTGCAAGCTTCCTTCCTCCGCGGAATTATTGTCTGGTGGAGCGGGTGATGAGCGGCGGCGACGGCGGCGGTTGGACGTTCGTAAGGACTGTGAATCAGATCTAGCAGAATCCCCACCGCTGAGAGGAGCTGCTACAGACTCAGAGTCCAGACCTCTGTCCGTTGAAGAAGCGGGTGCTGGAGCTGAGTTCTGGGGATCTCTTTGGCGAGAAGACGCAGCGGAATCTATGGTGATAGGAAGATCAGGGCGGTCGGAGGCGGCTGAGGTGGGTATGTACGGGGAAGAGTTTGCTGCCAGATCGAAGACGGAGACCTGCCCTTTGTCCTGGCTCTGTGAGAGAACCAGGTGAGCAGGCCTGAACCAGTCGTGGGATGTCTGCTACACGCCGCAGCGATGTCCCACGTACGGGAGTCGGTCACAATCCAAGACCCGGACAATTTCCCGTTTGCTCAAGGAAGACGACAACGCTCCTTGGAATTCCGGTCCTGGATTTCACTCCTAGCTGAAGCTCGCTATCCAGTTTTGACTGTAATCGGTCCGTGGTTTATCTCCTTTGCGAACCGACGTATGTTGAGCTGTTGGCTGGACGTAGGAAGCTGGCGGGCGATGACGGGCAGGATGGAGTGGCAACGACGAGATAGATAACCTGAAAGACAGGCCAGAACCTCCAAAGCAGTTCACTGTCAAAGGAACGGAGCTGAGTGTAGGTATATGGTATGTAGTGAGCAGGAAGAGGGGGTGATAAAGGTGTCTTAAGCAGCGAAGGTCAAGCACCGAAGTCGTTGGTGGTTGGCCCAGCGTACGTTAACTTACTCACTCCGTAGACGTGGGGCGAAACCGTCAGTAATACTCTGTGGCTGTCCCAGCCGGACCTACGTTCTGGGACTACGAAAGCCATCTTGGACATATTTATGTCTAGTTTTTGAACGGTATGAATATCCTTCTTCATATTAAATAGCATTACTTCTGCTTGGGGCATCATCTACGGAGTACTATTGAGGCAGGTTAGGTACTATTCGAACTACGGCACAGCGGCGTCAGCGATAACATGGCTGTGACGCCAACTATGCGCTTATCGTTATCAAGAAGACCATCATTCTATAATGAAGGAATAGATCGCTGAGTTATTCCATATATAATATATAAGACATCAACCCGTCTGGAACTGATGAATCGCGTGAATGGCTGACTCTTCGGGAAGATCCGCATCTTAAACAGGTGAAGCCATAATCATCTAATCAGCAGTTGATAAATAAGTGCCTAACCCGCTGTTGATTGTTGGTTACAATAATATCCGGTCAGCTGGATGATACACAGTCATAATCCAGACGTTGTACAGGAGCCCAGAACATGCTCTATCCATGGTGACTCTCCGATCCAGCCAACCGACCGGTTCCAACACATCATCTCCGGATAGTCCGCTAGAAAGAGAGCCACTTGCAGATGATTGCCTGTTTCCTTGGGCTTTGCCCCCAGCAAGCTGTTGGCCCCCGCAATATGTGTCATACTCTAGGTTGGACAACTTGTATCCACTCGCTGTTGTCCAACTTCATTGTCTACGGCAGTCCTGCATAGTTGGGTATTAGTCGCGGTTACAACTATTTTATTTTCCGGCATCCTCAAGCCTGACCATGGACGTCCAGACAAGTAGTACGAAGTCTATTATTATGACAACTGGTTCCTGCTTTGAGCTGCCGGTGGCCTGACGGAAAGATCAGCAGCTTCTCCAATGAGGAAAGACAGTAACCCATTGGTATTATCATCTATTTTCTTGCTACATTAAGACTGTGTCTGTCCACATTATACATCTTTTGAAGATGAAGGTGACCTTTTCTGTATGCGGGGGGACTCCAGTAGGTATTACGAATAATGACGCCTTTGGGATCTTAGGCAGAAAAGCTATGAGGATTCACATATATGAAATTTCTGCATTTTCTTCATTACCAACATCTGTTAATATCTGGGCAAAATTGGAGTTGAATCTGATCCTTTTCTTTTACCGTCGGCGTATGGTCTGTTCCGTGTCACAATCCTTTTCGCTTTCTGCTTTGAGATAAGATTCAGAGATCATCATTTGAGACAGAAGGCCGTAAACGGCATATCCGATATCTAATCAAACTTGTGAGGGAAACTTGGTAAAGTCTTCTTCACAATATCAATGTATCCTCCATCTCTCACAAGAGGAATGTCGTTCGTTGTCATGTCATAGCGATAGGGTGCCTGCGGGTTGTAGAACTGGAAGACCATAGAAAATGGGAATCCAGGTTCAAAAGGAACTGCGGATTCAATCTCGCGGATGTCCTCATCGGTGAGGTTGACCGTCAGGGCGGCAATATTTCCTTTAAGATGCTCCAGGGTGCGACATCCGATAAGGGGGTAAACGTAGGGACTCTTCTTCATCACGTATGCCATAGCCTGGATAAACATTACTCGTTAGTGCATGCTATCACAACAATTATCTATAGTAAGAGGTCGTTAAGGACTAATTAGGCTGTATACATACCACGCTTGTAATTTGCGTCCCTTTTTCATTCGCAATACGTTCGAGAGTATCGACAGTCTTCGTCACTTTCTCCGAGGCGGTGTTGGTGAATGACTTTCTGCCTTGGCCTGCATCACGCTCACGCTGCTCCTTAGTCTTGAAGTTGCCGCTTCCCAATGAACCGTATGAGCAAAACGCCATTCCCTGATCTTCACACATAGGGAGGATCTCTCTCTCCACATCTCGCTGCGCGGCACTATATCTGCCTTGGTAGATGCTGAATTGAGTAAGGCCATGCTGGCGGGCATATTCGTTTGCCTTTACCACAACCCACCCGGGACAGTCACTGATTCCCAGGTAGTGAACTTTTCCTGCGGCAACAAGGTGGTTAAGACCTTGCATTACCTCAGGAATCGAGGTGGAGAAGTCCCACCAGTGCACGTAGAACTTGAGACGTTTGTTAGTAGAGTATGTAGTAAAAGTGAATAAATGATATCGCTCGTCTTGATTTTCTGATGGTGAAGGCTCCAGGTTGCGAGGGTAGTCAAAGGAAGGGAGGGAGAAGGAGATGTGGATAATATATAGTACGGGAGAATACCAGAAGTACTTACAATATCCACATAGGATGTCTGCAGCCGCTTAAGAGATTCTTCCAACACTTTCTTCATGTTCTTCACATGGTTGCCCTGATAATTGATGCGGATCTTGCCATTCTGGTCCCGTGGCACATGGAACGTAGTATATTTAGTCGCAATTACCAGTTCATCGCGATTTTTGCGGGAAGTCATCCATTCTCCTAACCATTCTTCTGATTCACCATTCTGATATACGTTGGCTCTGCCTTGCATTAGCCAACCAGCCACACCGATGGACATAGCGATATATGAGAACACACGTGTCAATAAAGTTCCCTCCTTGCTCGTAGAAATAATCTAGGATCTCGAATGCCTGTTGTTTCTTGCACTCTGAGAGGAACGGATCCCGTTAGTCCAGAAGACGTCTTGCATTGGTACCTATTGTGGGTGAGGGCGGAGGGGGTCATGTATTCAATATTCAACCATACCTCCCATCGTCTGTTTCCATGCTTCTCCAAAATGCATTGCACCCAGACATATTGGCGACACGCGCACTCCTGCCGCTGGCGCGAGGACGCGATAGTACTGTAGTGGATTGGTGGGCTTTGGTGCGGGATTCATTGCGTTTAGAGTCAGAAACGTCGATAAGTAAAGCAGATAGGTAAGTAACCTTGTTGGTTAGTTGGACTTTGAAATAGAATATTTCCTCTGAATTGAGAGCTTTAGATTGGGGATATCAGTTATATATATTACTGACCTGTGGCAGAAGCAGAGAGAGAATCATGTAGAATTGGGGAGCTTATCTCCGACCGTACTCTACATCATGCAACGGAAGTATAACTATCACACTGATGTTATTTGCTAACTCCTATCACCGAGTATTCATTTCTCCTATAAAGAGCTCCTGTGTTGCTGACGAAGTAGTTCCCTGGGACAGTTCACGCTTGGTGATTGGTGAGTATATCGCGCTAATGCAAGCTGCTGACAGACTCCACTTTATTAACTATATGGAGAATTGGGCTTGGCTTGTGTTGTATAACCAAGTTGAGCCATACTATAGAATATAAAGAGATATTATATATGGATCTGGAATGACAGCACGATATCTAATATAAGCAGAGATCGGTTTCTGAGATTCAATGTATGTACAACATTTAGCTCTGCCATGAGGAGGAGAGTGAAGTTTCTTTCTTGAAAAACTGGTCTATAAAGGGACAACAGTTAAAATACTCGTCTCTGGCATGTATTCCTGTCGCTCGGCCTGGGACATATATGAGCTCACTCGATAGAAAGGCTACTCACTGCCTAACTTGTTTGAAGATTAACATAGTCATTTCTCATACAGTATTTCTTGGTAGTGATGAAAATGGTACCAATAGAATGGTTCTTAAACCCTTAACTCCGATAACCCCGTTGCGGGCGCCGGACTTGATCACTTGCTCCCACTGCAAAGTTCAACTGACGATCTGATCTTCAACATCTTGTAGTTAGTCATCTTCCTCCATCAAGCAAAAGGCAGAATGGACAGCGTTGAGAATATTTCAGAACAACTGATGCCGTCGACATTGTCCTGGAACAGTGGAAAAATACGGCCAAATGAAGACTGGAGAGGTATCACCAATCAGCGACGTCGAAGGAAGCTGCAGAACCGATTGAACCAGAGAGCCTACCGTAAGTGGTAATAAATGAGCGACAGAGATGCAAGTGGCTGACACCGTAGACTATGTGGCGGCTCAGGTCAGCGCAAAAAAGCTGACGAATTGGTCCCCGCCAACGAGCCCTTGAGTTCGAACGATCTCCAACTGGTTCAAGCTAGACAGGGCTCGAACGCCTCAACAGTTCAAAATAACTACCCTAATGGGATCTTGCATCCCACTCCTGCGGAGGTAGATCAGATCGACACCTGTGCTGCTTTGAATACAGAGAAAGCCAAAACTGTCATCAGTCAATTCGAATTCATCGTACATTCACACTATCTATCAGGTTCCCTGAGCCTAAATCTCCTGTCGGGCGTGTTGCGTCTGAATGTACTGCACGCTTTCTGGAGAAATATTGATATCCTGGGCCTAACAGAGGATCACCGGCATGATGATGCTATCTCCCAATTCTGCACAATAGGCCCTTGCATGGTGGATATCAGCACGTTGCCTCCTGCGCTACAGCCTACAGAGGTTCAGCGCACCGTTCCACATCATCCATGGTTCGATCTTATCCCAATTCCACAGATGCGAGATAATCTGATCCGCGCAGGCGACACATTTGATGATCAACTGTTGTGTCACGACATGTCTGGTTACCGAAGCGCAGTAACCGGTCGAAGGGGCATTATTGTCTGGGGTGCATCGTGGGATGAAAGTTGCTGGGAACTCACCGAAGACTTCCTAAAACGATGGGGATGGACAGTACGAAACTGTACAAACCTCTTCAAAGCGACTAATTACTGGCGTGAAAGGCGTGGAGAAAAGCCTCTCTTTCCTAAGAGTCTGGTGGGTTGAACACAATCTCTGGCTGACACTACATATCATATTGTCGGGCCTGTATGCTTATTCGATCTATTTCTCTGGTGCTGGACATCTTTAATAAAATTGACACAAAATATCATTTATACACAAACCAAATATGATATGGACATTCATCTTTTATCTAGGGCTCTGGGACTTTCTGAAGAGGTATTAGACAAAGAAGCTAGATCCTAGTGATCTAGTAGATTCTATGGTACAGAATCTGCCGCAAACGGCGATATGACAGATCACTTATGCGGGTGACCTCCTGGCGCTGACACACCCCCTTGAACTGGCAATCGCCGTTCAATCAGTCATCTATGCCTTTCTAACTTTGACTCTACTAAGGCGGCGGTGGAACGGTATGGTATCCTCTGATAGAGCATTGCAAACCCTATGACCGCATCGGAATCATCGGTATAGGCGGGCTGGGCCATCTTGCCATCCAGTACGCCAAAAAGATGGGATTCGAGGTCGTTGTCTTTTCATCTACAGAGGGAAAACGCCAGGAAGCCCTTAACTTCGGCGCCAGTGAGTTCTACGCCACCAAAGGTGTGACAGATTACTCGACGCAGGGTATCAAGAAACCGATTGACCGTCTTATAATCACTGCCTCCATGAAAGTTGAGATAGGAATGTTCTATCCAATACTAAGCCATACCGCTAGCCTCATCCTCATCACTGTCGATTCAGGGGACATTACAGCACCGTATTTCCCAATGGTTGATTTTGGACAAAAGATAATTGGCATTCTTGTCTGCAATCGTTTTCTTCAGTATGTGTGACGGTATGAAAGGGGTGATGGTGGCATGCTACTCTATTTTCGCAGAGAGAAAGCTATCGAGTTCACGGCTCGGAATGATGTTCATGTTATGTTTGAAAAGTTTCCGATGACATTAGAAGGTGTTAAGGCGTGTGCGAGAAGCTTGCTAGTGGAAAGATGCGCTTTCATGGAGTTCTCGTGTGGGAGTCTGCGTAGGGGTTTAAGGGAGCAGAACAAGGAGGGGTGAAATTACTTTTGTCAGCATGCATGCTGAAAGTATTAGTGGGTGTCAGAGTTGATTATTAAGTTGAGTTCTCAAAGCTTAATACAGCTCCATAAATATCGGTGACATGAACAGAAGCTAGCAGATAAGCTACTCATATTGCCATGAACTGAGCCACCTATCAAAAGAGGGTTGGGTTCTAGCTTTGCCTATGCATCACTGATCTCTCCAGAAATGGAACATGTCGTAAAATGGTAGATGTATTGACCATAGCAACAGCAGTATGTGAAATATAGCAGGTAATAATATCAATTAAAGCACTGTATGGTCTAAATGAAGATGTATGGGGGTGAGGGTATCTGCGAGTCGGTCTAATACTACGAGAAGGGTTGCGTCCCGTATATGCTTTAGGCAAATCATGTTCAGTATAAAACAATAGCTGCTTACCATTCATTAGTTGTGTAAATCTGACTAAGTATCAATTTTTAGGTTATAAGAAAGTAACATATATTTCTAAAGTCCATGGAGGAGGCGAAACCACGCGGAAAGTCGTGTTGCGGTGGTGGCAGAAATGAAAAAAGGATGATATCATCCACTTATACAAGAAGAAAAGGAGATACGTAGCCAAATAGACAAATGCTGTGAAGTAAGTCATACGAGATTAGCCTATATTATATGATCTCATTACACATCCAGACCCTTCGATTTCTGTCCACGCCACGTCCGGATGTCTACTCCGCGGCCCGCCACGGGTTCCACTGACGCCATGGTGATGTCCAGCAAAGCATCTGACTCTTCTTGTGGCACTACGGATAAGATATAAAAGAAAGTCTCTCCAAGGTCCTCACTAGTCTAACCTGATCTTTGATCAAGCACGCAATACTTGATCCAGAAAACCACATCCTTTTCGACTATATATACCTCAACATCCAATCCTACCACCATGTCCTGCAACTGCGGAGCCCAGTGTAACTGCAGCGGTCCCGAAAACTGCACATGCAATAACGGCAGCTGCGGCTGCAAGAGTTGTTGCGGAGTACGTATCTCCTCCGGACTGAATAGAAGCTGGTCCTTGTAAAGGCCACAGATATGATGGCTGACCTGCGCTCAAATCTACAGAAGTAAACGCAGTTCCTATGAACATCTCTCTTTGCTGAGAGACCGATTCGACTCTACTCCGGCCTAGCTTCGAAAATTTTCAATTCCTTCTCGCGGCTTGTGCTGCGGTGAGAACCGATGTCGGTTCGGTTGATTTTCAAGGATCGGATATGGTATAATACCAAATAATATGAATCTTATTAGATTACTTTGTTCTATTTCAAAAGGTAGTCTGCATTATAGTCCGTAAATGCCTCGTAGATGTGGTTAGTCTAGTTAGTGCACTTGTATGTGGATTATTCGATGACGTCATACACTATATCTTGAGATCCATGCCACATTTCTTAAGGTACCTACATGGTATGAAGGAGCTTGAGACTGCAGACCTTAAGTAGCATTTCTTTGACTCGGTACAATTTCTAGTGGACGGTAACATACTGCCAACTACTTTACATTCCAAAGCTACCCTCAAATGAACCAAACAAATTGGTATCATATAGACTTCCGTATTTATAATGCTATTCAATCTTTACCGGATTATCTTTTCATTATTCTCGAGACTTCTGATCCAATACGGATTGGGATGCTTTCAAGGCCCCAGTGATAGTGAAACAGATGAACGGAGATATGGCGTACATTATCTGTAAATGTCAGCAATATTCTAGCCATCGTGGATGTTTCTACATACCGCAAGAACTTTGGCGACTGCAAACTTCTCAACTTCAGGAATTTTGGCCAACTCTGCCAGACCTGAAATAATCAATGCAGGAGGACCGGCTGGCATAAGCATCATAGTGAACCATAGAATCGGGTCATCGCGCACTAGGCCTGTATTGAGAGCGAGGAAGTAGATGACGGAGATGCTTATTCTGCGGAGTTATCGTCAATAAGAATGCCGAAGACGAAAATCGGTCCGGTTGACTTACGCTGGCCAAATAACAAGGCGAATGAGAAAGATCGACAGGATCGCTCGCTTTGGGACCTTTCCAGAGCTTGCGGTGCGCTTCATCCTTTCGAAGCTGACACCCAATTTTGCTCCTACAACGAATATTTGAGAGGTGGTGAATAGCTTTCCAACGTTCTGAACGCTGGTAGTCAACCAAGCGTTGAAGATGCCTCCTTCATCGAACGAGTTGAAAAAAGCCTTATGGAGGGGAGGCACCAGTCCGAGAATAGTACCTGTCAGAGCACACAGAATAGCCGTGTCGACAAACGGAGAATCAATAGATATCAATTCCTGTTTGACTGGTTCGGGGAATATAGAGAAGATGATGTTTCCTGCGCGCTTGAGCGGACCTCCCAGTTTGCGACTGGCCTCGTGTACAGATTCCGGCAGCAAGGGTGTCTCCTCATCCAACTGTTCTTCGCTAGGTTCAGAATCTTGATTTCCCGCTTGTACATTCCCATGTTGTGTTTCTTCCTCTTGTCCGCCTTCGTTGTCACCATCTTCCAGCATCCTGGGACCCGTTGTATAAGCGATCACTTTGCTGACAACCGCGCAGACCAGAAAGTAGCTTTGTGCGCGCTCCACTGCATCAGACACTGTCATCCCTTCCGGGGTGATCAGCCTGAGACTTCCAGCGCTCTCGAGCGACTGCATGAGGAACAATGGCAGAGAAGTGGTATTGTTAAAGGCACATGCTGGAGTAAACCAGGGTGGCAGCCTCAATACTTTCGTGACGGCATGAGCAACACAGATGGAGACCACTGTGTATAATGCCGACCAAACTATATTCGTGCGGCGTTAATTACTTTTATCAGTTACAGAAAGATTTATCATTTCTATGCTGAAATGCAGAACTTACCTAGGACCGGGATGTAATTGAGTCCGGTGTCGAGATGTAGCTGAGAGCCCAAACTGACAACTATCAAAGCCGGGAGGAAGACCTTCACACCCAGCCCAGACATATCTTTTATCGACTCCTCCTTCATCAACTTTAGCTTCCTCGCAGAAAGTCCCCAGAGAAGGGTAAGCAAGACGGAGACACATGCTTGCAAAGCACCCAGCAGGGGCTGAATGATCCCATTCTCATCAGTTAAGGCCATGATCGGTGAGCGCGATTGAAGCGTGTAGATATTCTGCGCCCACAAGGCATTTGTAGAACTCCTTTATGAGAAATACTTCAGGAATCGAAATCTTAGCGGTCGCTTCACGTTCCTCCCCAGATATGTCATCATAGTTACACCCATGGACCACATGAAGATCAGGAACAAGAAATTCATCACTAGAGCACTTGCTCGCACAGGCTTCATCTGCCAAAATTAAACTAGATTCAACGAGGGAAAGATCTAAATATATCAAAGTCTAGAAGCGAATTAGTACCGATCGAGGCGCTAAGTCCACTATCAATACAACTTTTCCGCTTAACTGTAACTAAGTTGTCCCGGACATGGCCCCAACGCACTGCTTATCTACCGCGCTGCTCGCCTTACAGAACGACTCAAGCTGCTCTAGTATACTGCCCTGCGTGACGATAATGGAATCTTGGCGTTGTATTATCTAGAATAGTTATTGATCACTCATGACCTTCGTACCCAATGCCCAGAAATTGATTCCATACTTGCAATCGTCATATCATCATAACCACCAGCCTATTTCTGTGTCAGTGAAGTTGTGACAAGAACCCCATATTGGTGGTTCTAGACAAGTTTCTCCTCACCTCAATAATCATGCTCAACTGATGGGAAAACCTCACGCAGGGTTATTTAGTCTCTGTCGCGCAACCAACCCTTCTAAGATATGTTTTCCTTCTACAGATCGTCTTCATCCCAGGGCTTTAAGCCGAAGCTGAACATGAATTGAGTCCAGCCACCATAGCTTTTGACAATAGCTCGCTCCTCCGGAGTGAGGGGCGGTTCTGCTCCCACCTGCGAGTCAGCGATCGTGGATAATGGTTAGAAAGAGCATAGCGTACGCAAAGTATCTGTGTGAACCATGTTAGTTGAACTTGATCAGAAATAGGATGATATCGAGCAAAGTGCCTCAAATTTGGTAAAGTAATAAGTGTGATTTCTGGTCTCCGGCACGGAGTTTGAGGAAAGGACGCACTCAGTGAGTGATGCTTCAGTAGGTAGATCTCACTACCACAAGTTGTACACGTCACTAACCTCGCGGAGTTAGGCGTCAGACATCCTACAAGGGGACATGATCATCCAGCTCTGTCTGTAGAGGTATTTTCTTCTACCACAGTGCCAGGCTCATTGCCAGGGATTGCAGGATGGAGAAAATGGACCCTGCAGCTATGGTTCCTCCAAGGACGGCCGACTGGTAGAGAGCGGCGAGACCTCCTGGATGTCAGATACCCGATCAGACCAGAACATGCTTCTCTATCTAAGCAGAATATACGAGATGGTCTCTATCCCTACCTGCAACAGGGCCCAAGGACCCGAAACCTATGGCGTACAACGTAGGCCTCAGGAGGAGGGCGAGAGGTATTCTCAGAAGAGAAAACAAAACGGAGAAGAAAGCCATATTGACGGGTACTCTGCAGCTGGCAGCTCGAATGTTCTGGGAGAATATACAAGTTCTCAGAAATTATATGGGGTGCTAGGGCAAATAAATAGGATGGAGTGAACGCGTTCAGGTTGATGGAATTAGCCATGTAGTCTTCTTTGTTATGCTTTTTGCTACAGGTGCTCACACTGAGCAGCGCGTTCAAGGCAGAATCACCTTCTAGAGACAGGCATTTGCTTCTTAGCCGTGTAACAGGACCCCTCTGCTAAGGGATAACAGACTAAGCTTGTTGATAGGTGCTGGACATCTTCGTCCACAGTACCTGTATAAATCGAAAGAATGAGAGACAAATAGTAAGACAAATTACTACAAGCAAAACAGGGATTAGTGGATGACTATCACAATATGAGCCGCGCGGAGCTTAGGTATTAGGCTTGTTCAGCGCGTACCTGATAAACCATCCACCTAGCAAGCCCTCAACTAACACCTACCGAAAAGCGTATGTTGGGCTTGAGGACAATTCGACTCAAGGCGCGCCCTTCTCTGCTGGATCTGATAGCCAGCGGTGGTGTTGTTGAACGGTCATCTAGTGGTTCTGGTTCAGCTGAATCCGGGTCGAGCTCGTCACAGGAAGCTCCTCCGCCTCCACCGCTCGGACTAGACGACCTGCCACCGCTCCCCGACTCGCCCACTTCAAACAACAGCTCGAGCAACGTCGAGCAGTCCCCTCCACCACCTGCAGACCCGGTTATCGACGCCTTGAGCACATGCAAGATGGCGCCTTCCACTAAGGAGAGAACGCGTCTAGAAGCCGGCGAGGATGAGTATGGCTCTATCTTCTCGGTGGCAGGACCTGTGGTCGTGGCCGAGAACATGATTGGATGCGCCATGTACGAACTGGTATGCTGTCTTCACACCCACAGCTATCTCAGTCGTGGATACTGACCTTCGGGTGATTTCTAGTGCCGAGTCGGCCATGATCAGCTTGTCGGAGAGGTTATCAGAATTGAGGGGGACAAGGCGACCATCCAGGTCTATGAGGAAACAGGTACAACTGACTGGTTTCAGCTATCCCTGCAGGCTACATGAAGCTGACATAGGAGCTTTTCTTCTGAATTACAGCCGGTGTTACTGTCGGCGATCCTGTTGTTCGAACAGGAAAGCCATTGTCCGTTGAGCTGGGTCCTGGTTTGATGGAGACTATCTACGACGGTATCCAGCGACCGCTGAAGGCCATCTCTACCAAATCCCAAAGTATCTACATCCCTCGTGGTATCTCCGTGCCTGCCCTCGATCGCGAAAAGAAATGGGACTTCAAGCCGGGCAGCCTCAAAGTCGGCGACCACATCACAGGAGGTGACATCTGGGGTAGCGTATTCGAGAACAGCTTATTAAACGACCACAAGATCCTGTTACCGCCCCGCGCACGAGGTACCATCACTCGGATCGCAGAAGCTGGCAGCTACACAGTCGATGAGAAATTGCTGGAAGTGGAGTTCGACGGCAAGAAGACTGAGTTCAGCATGATGCACAGCTGGCCCGTCCGTGTGCCCCGACCGGTCAATGAGAAGCTGACGGCCAATTCGCCCTTCATTGTCGGACAGAGAGTGCTGGATGCTCTCTTCCCTAGTGTCCAGGGTGGTACCGTCTGTATTCCTGGTGCCTTCGGATGCGGCAAGACTGTCATTTCCCAGAGTGTCTCCAAGTTCTCCAACAGTGATATCATCGTCTACGTCGGTTGTGGTGAACGTGGTAATGAGATGGCTGAAGTGCTTATGGACTTCCCAGAGGTTGGTTCGATCGATGATACCTGTGCGGGATGACTGTGCTGACGAATTGTATAGCTGTCGATTGATGTTGGAGGCCGGAAGGAGCCTATCATGAAGCGTACTTGTCTGATTGCCAACACCTCGAACATGCCTGTCGCTGCCCGTGAGGCCTCCATCTACACCGGTATCACTGTCGCCGAATACTTCCGTGACCAGGGAAAGAACGTTGCAATGATGGCGGATTCCAGTTCTCGTTGGGCCGAGGCTCTGCGTGAGATTTCCGGTCGTCTTGGAGAGATGCCTGCTGATCAGGGTTTCCCCGCATACCTGGGTGCCAAGCTAGCCTCGTTCTATGAGCGTGCCGGAAAGAGTGTTGCCCTCGGTAGCCCCGAAAGACACGGCAGTGTCAGCATCGTCGGAGCCGTCAGCCCCCCTGGTGGTGATTTCTCGGATCCAGTTACCAGCAGCACCCTTGGTATCGTGCAGGTGTTCTGGGGTCTGGACAAGAAGCTTGCGCAGCGAAAGCACTTCCCTTCCGTCAACACTGCCGTTTCCTACAGCAAGTACACCACCATCCTCGACAAATATTACGAGAAGGAGCACCCTGAATTCCCTCGCCTTCGAGACCAGATCAAGGAGCTTTTGACGACCTCTGAGGACCTCGACCAGGTCGTCCAGCTGGTCGGTAAATCCGCCCTGGGTGACTCTGACAAGATTACCTTGGACGTGGCTGCTCTTCTGAAGGATGACTTCCTGCAGCAGAACGGTTACAGTGACTATGATCAGTACTGTCCTTTATGGAAGACTGAGTACATGATGAAGGCCTTCATGGGCTTCCATGATGAGGCACAGAAGGCGATCGCGCAGGGTCAGAGCTGGGCCAAGGTCAGGGAGGCAACGGCAGACATTCAGACGGCGCTGCGCAGCATGAAGTTCGAGGTCCCAGACGACGAGAAGGCTGTTACGGCGAAGGTAAGAAATTCATCTTTGGTTGTTTGTTTTGGGCTATTTACTAATTCTTTTGCAGTATGAGAAACTCCTGCAGGACATGTCGGAGAGATTCGCGTCGGTATCCGACTTGTAAGGGGGGGTCGTATCGTTTAACGAGAAATTGGGTTCCAGGACCTGTAGCATACCAGTTCCATCGTAGCTATATATCTCGCATTTGGTTTTGAATTATCTTGATTTCTAGATATAGAATTGAGCCGTTTGCTGTGCACACGTATGTCCGATCATCCTCAGGAGGTCAGGCAGCAGTATTTCGCCTCCGGTGGCCAATCGACGGAATCCCGTGACGTGTCCCCAAATACGTACCAGCGGGATATGGCAAAGGGAGAGTAAAGACAAGAAGATAATAGAAATATCAAAAGTCGCCATCAAGCTGCTGTCTGAGAGCGTGATATTACTGGACGATTTTCGGTTGCTGGACTATTCTCGGCGGATCAGGGATTAAGCTTCGCATAAACCAGGGCAGCCTCAGGACTTCCCTATCGGAGGCGGAAGCGAACTCACACTTGGCAACATACTGTACAACACCTTCAACTCTTCCCTGCGACGACCTCCTCCCTACTCCAAGACCTTGTCCGAACCGCTAAAGCGGCAGGGTATATATTCTTGTTTCTTCTATTATCCCCCTGTCGAGCGGATTCGTATCCGTGGACTTTAGCAGCCATGACAACGCCGACCTCGTACGCAACCCCCCGTTCCCCCACGACCAGCAGTTTATAGCTAACTATAATGTGCCTTAGGATAAACGTTAATGATCCCAGCCTCATCAACCTCGTGAACAAGCTTCAAGATGTCTTCACTACTGTGGGCGTATGTTTCTCTGTCTTGTTTGTTCAAGTTCCGAAGGTGCCAGACTGACCCCCTCCACCAGGTCCAAAACCCGATCGACTTGCCACAGATAGCTGTCGTTGGATCGCAATCTAGTGGAAAGAGTTCCGTGTTGGAAAACATTGTCGGAAGAGACTTGTAAGTATCTGAATGATCCTTTCGTTCCGTCTCCCTGTTCGCGCCACCGCTAACAGTGCCGTTGCGCAACATCAGTCTCCCTCGAGGTGCAGGAATCGTGACCCGACGACCGCTTATTCTTCAGCTTATCAACAAGCCCGCGGTCCATCAGACAAATGGAGTGAAGGATGAGAAACTTCAAGACTCCACGGACTCTGAGGCAAACCTGGACGAGTATGGCGAATTCCTACATCTTCCGGGCCAGAAATTCTACGACTTCAACAAGATCAGAGACGAGATCGTGCGCGAGACGGAAGCCAAAGTTGGCCGCAATGCAGGCATCTCACCCGCTCCGATTAACCTGCGAATATACTCTCCGAACGTCCTGACTCTCACCCTGGTCGATCTGCCGGGTCTGACGAAGGTTCCCGTGGGCGACCAACCGAAGGATATTGAGAAACAGATCAGGGATATGGTGATGAAGCAGATTAGCAAGCCGAACGCGATCATCCTTGCCGTTACTGCCGCCAACCAGGATTTGGCCAACTCCGATGGATTGAAACTGGCGCGTGAAGTCGATCCCGAGGGTCAGCGCACTATCGGTGTGTTGACGAAGGTTGACCTGATGGACGAGGGTACGGATGTTGTGGATATTCTTGCGGGCAGGATCATCCCTCTGCGACTTGGTTACGTCCCCGTAGTCAACCGTGGTCAGCGTGATATTGAGAACAAGCGCCCCATCTCTTATGCGCTCGAACACGAGAAGAACTTCTTCGAAGGCCACAAGGCGTATCGGAACAAAGCTTCGTACTGTGGAACTCCTTACTTGGCGAGGAAGCTCAACTTGGTTCGTACAATGTGCCCCGTCATGCGTTTGCAGAATTACTAAGTCTGGTTTCTTCTAGATCCTCATGATGCACATCAAGCAAACGCTTCCGGATATCAAGGCCAGGATCTCCTCCTCTCTGCAGAAGTATACTCAGGAGCTGTCCCAGCTCGGAGATTCCATGCTCGGAAACAGCGCAAATATTGTGCTCAACATCATCACCGAATTCAGCAACGAATACCGGACAGTGTTGGATGGAAACAACCAGGAGCTGTCTAGCGTGGAACTTTCCGGTGGAGCGCGTATTAGTTTCGTCTTCCACGAGCTGTACTCGAACGGTATCAAGGCAGTCGATCCGTTTGACCAGGTCAAGGATATTGACATCAGGACGATCCTTTACAACTCTTCCGGTTCATCACCAGCATTGTTTGTTGGCACCACTGCTTTCGAACTGATCGTCAAGCAACAAATCAAGCGACTGGAGGATCCCAGTCTGAAGTGTGTGTCCTTGGTCTATGACGAACTGGTTCGGATTCTGGGTCAGCTTCTTAACAAACAGCTCTTCCGGAGATACCCTATGCTCAAGGAAAAGTTCCACACCGTGGTTATCCAGTTCTTCAAGAAGTCCATGGAGCCTACCAACAAGCTTGTGAGGGATCTGATTGCCATGGAAGCGTGTTACATTAATACTGGCCACCCGGACTTCCTTAATGGCCACAGGGTGAGTTACATCCTCGAACTCTTGTAAAGATCATTTCTAACATTAGCAGGCTATGGCTATTGTCAATGAGCGCCAGAACGCTGCAAAGCCCACTCAGGTTGACCCAAAGACTGGAAAGCCGCTGCCTCCTCCCCGTGCCGGTAGTCCTTCTTTGGACACTCTTGGGGGTACCGACAACAACAACTCTGGGTTCTTTGGAAGTTTCTTCGCATCTAAGAACAAGAAGAAGATGGCCGCTATGGAGCCCCCGCCACCAACTCTGAGGGCGTCGGGCACCCTGTCCGAACGAGAGAACAGCGAGGTCGAAGTTATCAGTAAGGATAACATTATTCCCCAACATGGTTAGGACATTTACTGACTGCATAACAGAGCTGTTGATCAACTCTTACTTCAACATCGTCAAGCGGACAATGATCGACATGGTCCCCAAGGCCATCATGTACACTCTTGTCCAGTACGTACTCCGTCAGGCATCTTACTGTATGGAAGCATACTAACTTTGCAAACAGGTTCAGTAAGGACGAAATGCAGCGTGAGCTGCTTGAGAACATGTACCGTACCCAGGAGCTCGACGACCTACTGAGGGAGAGCGACTACACTATCCGCCGGCGGAAGGAGTGCCAGCAGATGGTGGAGAGTTTGTCGCGTGCCAGCGAAATCGTCAGCCAAGTGCAGTAAGCTGGAAGCGTTCGGGTTTGCGTCTCCGAGCGCCTGCTTGGGGAGTGATGTGCACATGTTCCGTTATACCACTTTGCCTTTCCCTGCGGGTTTATGGTCATTGTTCGCTTATTTGATTGATCGGTGGCCGCTGAAGAATTCCATTTTGGGTCTGTCTGTCTAGGAGCTAGCGTGGTTGTTTCCATTTCAGACGTGAAGATTGTTGCGATTCCCTTATGATGAGCTGTTTCCCATTGGCCTGCCTGATGATTTCTTTTTGTGTGATCACTGCTATTCTGACCGTTGCCCCCATCCATTTGTCCTCCTTTCCCGATTTTAGATAAGCTTAATCATTTCGTCTTTCCATTTCCGCCTTCATTTTCATTCCTCCTGTATTTCTGTGGCCATGTTTCAGTCCTAGACATGGCGCTGGTAGTCACTTTTTTCAGTTTGGCAAAAAAAAAAAACTAGTGAGACACAAGTAGTAGACAGGGAGCGCCCACTAGCAACAGATCCAACGAGATCAGTATTTTTCTAATTCTTGCTGTCCATTGGACAATATTATCGATGCATAGGAATATTCTACTGTAAGTGCTACGAGATTGCATACCGAGACGATGATTGGTCAATAAACGCGACACGTGGCGAATTCGGAGGACAGCCAACCGTGATATTTAGGTATTTGGGAACGGGTTAGTCTTAGTCTGATGAGGATGTCTTTTGGGAGTCTCTTTGAATGATTATTTACAATTTAGTTATATCCACGTAGGGTGTTAGATGGAATGCTCCAATGAGACTGGTATATATCATCATCCTCTCTTTACCGTACCTATTCAACCAAACACCTCTCTCCTTCTTATGACGCCCCCGTACTGTTATGCCGATACGTATAATGCCATCCTTCCCTCTTAATATCCTCTCTAACCTTATAACAATTCTCCGCAAGTTCCAAGATTCCCAAATCCATATCTACAACCGAAATGCCCTCTTCGCTCCCCATCTTGCCCACTGGACCTACGAAAGGTAGAGACACGCGCGACGTGCCTATGTACTTGTCCGAGGGACCAGCGACGTTCGCGAATACGATCGCGCAGGTATTCTCAAAGCAGCGAGCGGTGAGGACGGAGTCGATGAAGAGAACTTCCGTTTCGGGGTTCAGGGCCAAAGCGGCGGGGAGAGCGTCGTGTTTTGTCCCTGGGTCGGTTAGTATCTTGAAATTCTATTAAAAGGAAGAAGAAGAAGGTAACTAAGCTGCCCAACTTACAAAACGTCGGCGCGATAATCACTTCCGCTCCCTTCGCGATCAGTTCTCGAAAAGCTTCTGGAAACGCGATATCCCAGCAGATCAGCATGCCGACCTTCCCGATAGGCGTATCGATCACTTCATGGGGATCATGGCTTGAAGAGCTGAGATACTCTCGCTCCGGAATCCAGATGTTCTTCTTGCGGTAGGAGCCGAGAATGCGGCCTTCATTGTTGATGAAGTAAGCTGTGTTGTACAGCCGCGTGGTCTCTGTGCCGTCGTCTGCTTGGACGATGTGTCGCTCGACGATGGTCCCTGGAACCAGGCAGATGTTGAGTTCTTTCGCTAGTGATTGATATGCTTCTAGATATTTATGATAGTCGCCTGCTAGAGTGGCGTAGAGGGGGTCCTCTGGTACCCAGCCGACGAGGTGGTATCTGCATGGATATATTAGCGTTTAGTTATGTCTGTATGAATACTGAGACAAAGAAAAACCAAAGCAAGAAAACAGTTCTTGCCATATTTCAATACTCGAATAATCTTTCAATAGTCAAAATGGATCACATACTCTGGAAGCACAGCCAGTGCCGCTCCTTGTGCCGCAGCCTGTCGAATATAGCTACATGCTTTGGCATGATTCTCTTCCGGCGCCAGATCCTGTAGCGTGTTAGTCATATGCAAGACATGCAGATGCAGGTAATAATATATATGCATTTCGGACCTTTATCTGCCATTGAATAACGGCTACCTTGTGAGTTGGGGCCATTTCTCTTTTTTTTATGCACTTCCAATCTTTACCCCCGTTTATATCTGAGGATATGTCAGGTAACAAAATATTTTGGTGGTGATTATCATGCGTTCAATTGTAGATTAACTAGTTAACTTAGTTATCTGGAGGCCCACTCTGATTACTAATTATGGTACGCCCTATGACAACTACTAGATGTCGTGCTAGTCTTCATTTACAGAGCATAAATATCAAATTAAAACTTTAGACATCTGCGGATGCCTAGGAACAAATTATTCGAGGATTTGCTTTGTCGCAGGCGCCTATAGTAGGTGTCAGAACCGCTCATCATGTCAACTGTTACTCATACAACAGCTATTGAGCTCCAATCTAACGGTGCCACTCTCGAAGAACGGCAGACTAGACATGTCCACTCCGCTACTGCAGAACAAGATGAGGTGATCCAAGCATCCCTGATCGCTGACTCTCAGGTCCCGGACGGAGGATACGGCTGGGTAGTTATCTCCGGTTGTGCAGTGCTCACTTGGTGGTTTGTCGGCACGTCCTATTGCTGGGGAGTGACACAGGCTGCTCTTGTCGAACGGGGCCTATCGTCACCTTCGACGTTGTCATTCGTGGGATCTCTCACTACTGCTTGTATATCATTTCTAGCAGTCCTAAATGCAAGGGTCATTAGGAAACTTGGGTCTAGGATCACAGCAATTCTCGGAGTATCACTTCTTGGACTTGGTGAGATCTTTAGCGGCTTCGCGACGGAAAATGTTGGTGGGTTGTTCATGACTGCTGGGGTTGTTACGGGAATTGGAACGAGGTGAGAGAGGTGTTTTGCTTCCTCAAGTATGAGCGCCTGGCTGACTGTCCGCTAGTCTGTGCTTTATGGTAAATTAACCATCATGATGGTATCGAGACGTGGGTCGAACTAATGCTTTCAGGTTGTCACTATAACGCCAGCTCAGTACTTTAGAAAGAAACGCGGGATTGCAAATGGCATTGTCTACGCGGGTGGTGGGCTTGGAGGAGCTGTCATCAGCTTTGTCATGGATGGTCTCTTGACAAAACTAGGACCAGCCTGGGCATTCAGGGTGCTTGGCTTCATTACCTTAGGAACAGGTCTGCCTGCAGCTTATCTGATCAAGGAGCGTGCTCCCATTCGATCAAGCGCCTTCATTGAATGGTCGGTTCCTTCCATCGCCGTTGACTAAATACGACTCGTTTTGACGATAGCTCTTTAGGCGATTATTCCAGGACATTCGGTTTGCGGTCCTCTTCGCTGCGGGTGCTGTTGCGACCTTTCCTCTCTTCGTTCCACCATTCTTTCTACCACTTTATGCCAAGTCTCTGGGATTGTCTTCCAGTGTTGGAGCAGCTCTCGTGGCTGCTTTCAATTTCTCCTCTGCAGTGGGACGACTGATTTGTGGATTCGGAAGTGACAGTGTCGGGCCGCTAAATACGCTGTTCGTTTCACTCTTGCTCAGCGCAATGAGCATGCTTGCTTTATGGCCCGTGTCAGACACACTTGCTCCTCTGGTTGCATTTGTGATCATCAATGGTATGGCCAATGGTGGTTTCTTTGCTACGATGCCAACAGTCGTTGGCAATGTCTTTGGATCTGCTAGAGTCTCTGTTGCTATGGGCATGATCGTGACTGGTTGGGCGGGAGGGTATCTTTTAGTAAGGATATACTTCTATTCTCCTTTTGGAATTTGGCTGGTGTTATTTCGTACTAATATTAACTTGTTTCAGGGTGCCCCTATTGCCGGTTACATACTCAGTGCCTCTGGCGGTCAGCAGAAAGGAATAGATGCATACCACCCTGCTATTTTCTATGCTGGTTCCATGGCACTCGGTGCAACAAGCCTTGTCGGGTTCGTGCGGCTCAAGACAGATCGACATCTACTCAGGAAGTTGTGAAAATATGCTGCCAAGAGGGGATATTCCGATGGTCGCGTCGCACAAGGAAGGTACATGAGATCTGACAACCAGTGTATGATAGGTGGGTATTTAGTAGCATGTAAGGCCTCGAAACAATGACGCGAGGCGTCATTGGTCTGAACTATTTACCCCGGATGCACTGTTCATTGGATATTACACCAGATATCACCTCCGTCAGGGTTGACCGATTCAAGCGAATGTACGGAGTAGATGGACTGTTAATTCCAACTGTCACTCACCAGCTAGGAAACGAAACGCACAGACTCATGGGATGATGTGCGTCGCGGGAGTCTGACCGTGTTGACTCCCTGCTACAGACTGTTTTGCTGTCATGCTGACAAACTTGCAGCCTGCATATGCTGTGGGGTATTAAATCGTCGGTGGCGTTGAGAGAGCAGATGATCAACAACAATTACCTTGAAATAGCCAGAGATGGAGAGAACGTGTTGGTTACGAAGCTTGCGGACTAGCTAGCTCGCGGGGAGGGTGAACTTAGCCATGGATCGGCGTTGTGACTGGTGAGAGATGATGCATTGTGCTGCAGGTATTCAAGAATGGCTTTCTCGATAAGGCAGGTCTATCAAGCGATGGCAACATGGATTTTTCCTAGTTAGGGTAGATTGGAATGCAGATATGCGTACGGTAGGACGGAGACGGACGGAACAAAGGAATAATGAAGCATTGCAATACGACAGCAATCCGGAAAACTCCGAGACAAGGGATATTGAATGGTGAGGTGTTAGGAGTAGTAATCATAGTCGCAGACCTTAACTATCGAGGCGCAGCATCAGCCACAGGAAATGAGAGTACGATAAGATCAAAGCCGGCCAAATCGAAATCCTAACTAGTAGGCCCATCATCCCGTGTCGAAACGAGTCGCTAGAACGAAAATCTCCACGTCGAAAAAAAACAAGCAATCTCGTTCCCGAAAGCCCAAATGAATTGTTCCGCCACGTTTCCACTTCTGGATATGGTACAGTCAATCCCGTAGATAAATGTCTCATGGAGCCCAGTGCCATGGCCAGTGCGCGAATGAGAAGTCTAGCGTTTTCGACCTAGAGTGAGCATCAACCTCACATGTGGCGCTGGGCCCTCTAGGGTGACGGAAGCTCCTTTTTTCCTGGTCCTTCAATATATCTCTCCTACCGAAATGGGCGTGGTCAGCCATCTAGTATGGGAAGCTCTGAAAGTACGCGAGGGGAAAAACCTTGAAGAACGTGCCCCATACTCGTAGACTTTCCACAGAACGTCTAAAGTGACACAGCAAAAAGACGGTAATAATTCTCCCATCTTCGTCCCCCTCCATTGGCATCATTCACCCATGTTGAGTCGTTCTCTGGGGGTGTCTGGTAGCTTCGATGGCGCATGCGTAACGGCGATCCAGTCTTGCGTCGTCTGGGCGGTCTTGGCCGACACCGTCGTTGCGCTACTTCGATCTTCTCAATTTCTCCGACAGACAAGACAGAAATTCTAGCCGCCGCCTGCCCCTTAAGCTGATCCGCTAAGATTCGATTGCTTCTTGGTATTATTGCTTCCTCCACTTCTCGATTCCACTCCAGTTGCTTACTCGTGGTGTTTTGTCCTCAGTTCGAGTCGACGTTTTGCTCAGATCTACCTGCCAATCGCCCAGTGTGCTTGTCCCCGTCATCATGAGATTAGTCTCGAAGCTATATTTCGTCTCCTCGAAGCGCAGATTCTCCGCTCCCAAGGGCTAACAGCGACCAGTCCGTGCCAGTCGACTGCACGAATTTTTCCGAATAATAGCTTCACGAACGCCAATTGTGGACGCGCATTGTGACGACCAACTCTCGCTCCCCGCAGATATCTAGATCCGATCTTCGTCGTTTTCGTCCGACAAACGTCTTCTATATAACTTGAGAATCCCCAGTACACTCTCCAGTTGAGCGCGGGGCTTGCCCCAGCGCACCTTGGTCCCAGGATAGCCAGGATGTTCTCCGCCATCTTGCCGAGAATGATGTCCCTGAAGGCCCGGGTTCCCTACTTGAGACTGATCAAACTCAATTTCATTACGATTCATTATGTATATATCCTGGCATGGGCCATAATCGGCTCGATTGTTCTATACCCCGGGGGAGAAATGCGGTACATTGACGCACTTTTCTTTGCCTCGGGTGCGGCGACCCAGAGCGGTCTCAATACGATCGACGTCAATCGGCTGCACACCTACCAGCAGGTTTTCCTTTATTGGATCGCCATGCTCACGACCCCGATTTTCATTAACTCGTTCGTCGTGTTTGTTCGACTTTACTGGTTCGAGAAGCGCTTTCAGCATGTGGTACAGGACGCCAGAGCTATGCGTCGTACGAGGTCAAGATCGAGAACAATGACTGCCGGAAAGGAAGCAGACGAGAATGATTCAGCAGAAAGAGGCGTCCGTGGCCGGTCCATTGTCGTACTGCGCAACCACTCAGGTGAAGCTGGTCGGCAGATGCAGCATGACCATGTCGCTAAACCGGATCCTGAGTCTCCTTCTGAGTCCTCAGATTCATCCAATGCGAAACACGCCGGCGACGAAGACGCGAGAGATGGAGTGGATGATCTCCCTAATCGAGCAGCCTTTCCGTCCCATGCTCGCCGTGTCAGTGGTCTACGCGTCCCAAGCCAGCTAAGTCCAGAACACCATATTGCGTTCCTTGAGAATCAACGGAGGGACACAGGAGCCTTGCGTATTCCGAGTCCCCGAGAATATGACCGGGGCGGCGTGCCTCAGGTCCTGGATGAAGAAGCGCTCACTAGAACGGATACTCGTCAATCTGAACGGGGGCCCACGAACGAGAGGGCAGAAGACGCCATGGATGGAACATCGCACATCAGTCCCCATATAACCATAAACGCGCCTGACTTCACACGCCAACGGAGTAGAACTACAACGTTCTCGCGTCTCGACACCCGTCGTACGATGCACGATGACGAGGGTGAGGGTATGGAGTTATCGCAGTCCCGAACAACAAGGAGAAACCGGCTGAATGGCCTGATCCGGTCAATCACACAGGAAAGGGAAAGAGACACATTGCCTTATTTGAGCTGGAATGCCACAATCGGCCGGAATTCTAACTTTGTCGATCTGACCGAAGAACAACGGGACGAACTCGGAGGCATAGAATATCGAGCATTGAAAACTCTGGCGGTCATCTTGATATCTTACTACTTCTTCTTTCACATCCTTGGGGTCATATGTCTTGTTCCTTGGATCATGCACAGTAAGAAGTACGGAGCCGTCGTGACAGGCGATGGCCAGGGACGACCTTGGTGGGGGATTTTTACCGCTGCTTCTGCGTTCAACGACTTGGGCTTCACTCTGACCCCCGATTCGATGAACTCTTTCGCCTATGCGATATTTCCCATTCTGCTCATGACGATCTTGGTCATCCTCGGAAACACTGGCTTTCCATGCATGTTGCGACTAATCATCTGGGTCATGACGAAGATCGTCTCAAAGGGTAGCCCGATTTGGGAGGAGTTAATCTTCCTTTTGGACCATCCGCGGCGTTGCTTTACGCTACTCTTCCCTAGGAATGCCACCTGGTGGCTGTTCGCGATTCTGGTCATACTCAATGGTGTGGATCTAATCTTCTTCATCATTCTAGATGTGAGTGCCTGCTTTCCTTGGTTGCTTACTCTGTCTGACTTTATATTTTCAGCTTAATGACTCCGCGGTCACATCTCTCTCTCCTGGAATTCGTTTCCTCGACGGCCTTTTCCAAGCCGCATCCACGAGGACGGCGGGGTTTGGAGTTGTCAATTTGTCATCGCTTCATCCGGCAATCCAGGTCTCTTACCTGATCATGATGTATATTTCCGTCTTTCCCATTGCGATTTCCATGAGAAGGACGAACGTCTATGAGGAGAGAAGTCTCGGCATCTATTCCTCGTTCGAAGAGGAAGAGGGGGCGGAGCCTTCCAGAGAACCCAGCTACATCGGAGCTCACTTGCGGAGGCAGCTGAGTTTCGATCTGTGGTATATATTCCTTGGATGGTTCATCATTGCCATCGTGGAAGGGAACCGTCTACAGAATACCAATGAATATGCCTTCACCCTGTTTTCTGTCCTATTTGAGATCGTCTCAGCCTATGGCACGGTCGGGCTATCATTAGGATATCCAGGCGTCAATGCATCCTTCTCCAGCCAGTTCAAAACGATTTCAAAGCTGGTCATCATTGCGATGCAGATTCGGGGGCGGCATCGTGGCTTGCCTTATGCTCTTGACCGCGCTATCCTCCTGCCGTCGGAATCCCTTCACAAGAAAGACGCTGCAGAAGCGGAGAGGCGGCTACGTCGGCGCTCTTCCAATGTTTCTGGTCTTTCTGGACATCCGTCATTTGGCACCTACCGATCCGACACCGCTGTGTCCACTTCCAGGGATATAGAGCCTCAGCAGCTTCAGCAGCGCAATCCCGCAGAGGGCCTGAATCAAGCAGCCACCTGATGGACCATGCTTAGCAATATTCCTATATACGCAATATTTGCATCAAAAAGACGGATTGGCGTTCACTTGTGTCTTATTCTTGGGTTCATTTTCCTTTGGGTTATATTATGCATCTTGTTGTCAAGCAAGCGACTCACGATTATATCCCTGTTGCATTGTATCAATTTTGGTTTTTATATCCCAGATTCTTGGTGGATTTATCTCCTACGTTCATTATATTATCTTTACGATCGGTATTTAAGCTCTATCAGTGTTTCCATGGAGCATTAAGTGATGGAATGTCCTAATGCTTAGTATTTCCACACACATCTTAAGCAACTCCCATTCAATAAATAATCCCTGTAAGTAGTTCCACGATTCTACTACACCCTCGTTGATACGGAAACAGTTTGATCGACCGTGGCCCAAGCTTTCTTGCTTTAAATACTCCGGTAATGGTGGGGATCCACCTGGCACCTACTTGAGTACTTTTCTAATCATTGTGGGTACTTTGCCCTTTCTCTCATCAGACTGATTCGACTCTGATTCAATCCGATATCCTGATCGGATGATCGCTGCTTATTTTAGACATCCAGACGTGGAACACGGGCCAAGATGGAACCTCTGATGTTAGTCGAGGACGATCCGGACGGGTGAGCATCGTATTAGTATCGGCAATTGGCCACAGGAATTTTTTTTGGGCGGTTGGGTTCGGAGTTCGAGCCATGTTTATTGCGCTGTCTGTCTCGGCTCGAAACTAGGTTGTGCCAGGGTCTAGAGGAGAAAGAGTATATCACTGGTAGCTATCTTTGGCGTTGTGGTGAGTTGTGAATGATTCAACCACTGCCAGAGTAGACGAAAGCATATTGGTGGAGATGTTCCTGGATAAGATTATAGCCAGACCCAGTTAAGAATGTCATGTCACTGATGCGAAAGCGCTTAATGTGTCATCTGTCCAGGGACCAGGTACTCTGGAACTTCGTTAATGATGTGAACGGTAATTGTCTGGACTTGAGTAGATGCTCTATCAACTGCGGGGCTGATATAGTGCCTGTGGTTTTCTGGAGTCAATTTATTTTTCTCTGTTAGCTTTGCGCGCCTAGACTTGACCTTCCAGCGTGTAGACAGACGTACCTGCTGCGTATCTCCACGGTCGTCGAGACATACTGATGTGATGGGTGGGTAACTGCTGTCTCTATTTGACCCTCCCTCCTTCCTCTGAGAGCCTATTTCTTCTTCTGACCTTTCTTTCTCCCTCTTTCAACCTGGAAATCTGCTGCTTCATCGGTCGCTCACTTGTCTGCATACATCCATTGTTATAGTCTAGGATACGATTATTCTTCCTTTTCTCATTTTCTCTTACGGCACTTCCGGAACACCGAGTTCCATTCGTTCCGATCGCAGCAGTTGAGCTGCAGGGTCGCATGTTGCCTCGGTTGACAGGCTACTGCATATTCTCGGGCTGTACGCCAATATCTCAGACATGAACGACGACTACGGTCACTATGGCGGAGCTGGATCCCAGATCCCGAAGACGGAGCTAGATCACATCGGCCAGCCGCCAGCCGCATACTCGCGCACACCGGCCCTAGAGTCACAGGGATCAAAATGGGACCCTCGTAGATGGGGTCTTAAGACCAAGCTTGCAGTGGCTGCCGCCGTGGTCATTGCTATTATCGTGATTGTGGTTGGATCCGTGGAGGGAGTGAAAGCAAATCGGTACCCGAATTATTCGAAATTGAACTATACTCTTAAAGAGACCTATTCGGGAACAAGCTTCTTTGATAATTTCAATTACTTTTCCGGATATGATCCCGCATCGGGTTTCGTTCAGTATGTGCAACTTGAAACTTTTTACTTCTATCCTGAGGACTAACAATATGTAGCTATGTGGACCAGGCCGGATCAGAGTATCTGAACTTGACTTACGCATCAGAGGACTCCGCCGTCATTAAAGTCGATACATCGGATGCTGATGCATCTACTGGACGAAGATCTGTCCGCATCACATCCAAGAATACCTACGACAACGGTCTATTTATCTTTGATATTCTACACACTCCCTATGGTTGCGGCACCTGGCCGGCATTGTGGCTGGCAGATCCAGATAACTGGCCCGAAAATGGAGAGATTGATGTTGTCGAAGCGAATAATGCTGCGATAACAGGTAACCAGATGACTCTGCATACAACCAACGGTTGTAAGATGAATGTAAAGCGGAAGGAGACTGGAACGGTATTATCCAAGAACTGCTGGAATGAGACCAACAGCAACGAGGGCTGTGGCATCCGGGGGCCGAAGGATACCTATGGCAAGGCATTGAACGCCAACGGTGGAGGGGTAAGCTAACTAGGATTCCACAACGCTCTGGCTAACCAAGAACCGCAGATATATGCAATGGAACTGAGAGATGCTGGCATCCGTATCTGGTTCTTCGATCGCTCTTCTATTCCCAGCGATATTTCCAACAGTTCCACCCCAGATCCCTCAACCTGGGGAACTGCATTGGCCGATTTCCCAAGCACTGACTGCGATATCCAGTCTCATTTCCGCAACCAGAGTATTATTGCGAATATCGATCTTTGCGGCCAGCTGGCTGGTTTAACAAAATTCTATAATGCACAATCTGGTTGCCCGGGGACTTGCACGGAATATGTGGCAAATAACCCGTCGGCATTTACGAATGCTTACTGGGAGTTTAAGAGCTTCAAGGTCTACCAGGCCTCATAGGAGCTCCCCAGGAAGTTTTCCGATACTCTCCGACCCCTTTTAGCCTTCTTTCGACTTGGCTAGAAAATAATGACGGCGTTTAATTGGTCTCTAATAGGTTTGGGTTTTGGATTGATGCCGTCATGAAATATGGTTAGCAATAAACGACAATAGAACAACTAATGTCAGTGATAGCGCGTATTCAATTTTTTTTTTTACTTTGAGTCAAGACTCTGTAGAAACCCAAATATTCACGTTTATCCCAGCCCAGTGTCAACCCACTTCTGCTATCGATTCAAGCATTCATCATTCTAGGCGGGGGAAGAGGGGAATAAAGTGATAGATCTCCGCTATCACTCTTGCCATCCCTGCATATTTCTTTGACCACCCATTTCTTTCCCCTGTGTCTCCTCTCTTCCCTGTCCCTCCATCTAAGAACTTCTGTGTAACATGCACCTATCCCCAAGTTATCTGCATAATTCTGCCCCTGTAACCAGTATGTACCCGAAATCTGTTTGATTGCTAGAATGTCCCAAGTTCCTACGGGAAACTTGCGGTATCCTTTTCCCGCACTGGTCGGATGCTGCTTCGGTTGATGAAGAAGAGCAACCAGGAGACAGTATATCTTATTTTATTCTCCCAAGAAACGGTGAGGGAGTTTATATGCTTTTGTGCTTATATTTGGGTTATATATACTTGTTCAAGTTACAAATAAAAACTCTTTGCAAACTTCTAAGTTCTTCTTTTCTTACCCAGATCAAACATCAAAATGGCTTGGTCTTTCATAATTTGAGTGCTTACACATCTTTTTGTTGTCTTTCTCAACGAGAGAGACATGCTCGAAGCTGCTGCTCTGATACCATGCCGTTTGTTGATTGATCACTCAGATTATCCAGATGGACTAAGGAAATTTGATGGAGCAATTCCATTAACCTTATAGTCAAGGAAACTAGTACGTTCCACACCTGCTATAACAGGAAATCTTTCTTGAACAAAGCTGATCTTGTCGGGTGCTAATGATGTATAGATGGATCATATGAGCGATGGTCCTGGCAGGGGCCATTGACAGGATCCCCTGGGGTGTTATGGCCTTATATACAGGGGCGGCAGTGCCTGTCACAGAGACAAATGCAGAACAAGGGTCGTTCCCTAGAGGGATATCATTCTCGAGATACTTCGGAGCCGGATGTTAGCTGAGCATTATTTAAGAAGAAGATAGTACGTCCTCCCCACTGGAGAGTAAAGTGTGTGCTAATGGGTTTCTTCTATAGTAGATCACCTCTGTTGACAGCAGAAACTCGTCTAATGCTTCAGTTCAAAGAAGACACTGCCGGGACGTGCGGCATAGGTGTCTCTCTGTACCAGAGAGCCCTAATGCCCACCAGGCCGCCCTTGCTGCGATCAACGCAGCCAACGGACCCCTTCTGGCCAGACGCGGTCCAGTCAAAGCTGCCTGCGCGGCGATGCGTGCGTTGTCGCAGGTGAGCGCCGCCGCCGCCTTCCCACTCCGGATCCCGGGTTCCAGGTAGTGGTGACGAACCCTCCTTTGGGAGAACATGCTGAGCCCCTTGGGGCCGAACCAGCGTCCTCGCCTGCTCCTGGTCCCACGGTTTCGCCTCTCCGGAGGTTGATCAATTTGCTCCCCGTGAGTTTTCTCCTGCGCCCTGTATGTGGCGATAACTAATGACAGGCAGTTCCTGGGGTAGCCGGCTTTTTTGTGTTTTCGGTTCGGTTTGGTTGTTTTTTGTTGGAAGATTAGGGTATAGGACAGCTGGGACGCTACATGGACGACTACGGAATTTGATACGGGTTCCTAACTGTGTATGAGGAAACTATTTTTGTTGTACGTACTGGAGTCATACTCCTAAACTTTCTCCAGTACCCAGACCTGAGGGAACAGGAATGAATTATATTGCTACACCACAGGATCTTCTATCATACATCAAATGACCAACATGTTGGTGACCTATCATCCACCGCCAAAACTAGCCGTGGATGTCTCCGCCGTTGAACATAAGACAAAACAATGGCGGCACCCAGCACAGAAACAGATACCTCCTTGGAGGAGAGAGTCTGTAGCATGACTGAGAGCCTCACTGCATATAACTTCGAAACACAGGCAGGGACCGCGGGGGTCGTCGCGTCAGCAATAGGGACTGAGACACCAGTGACCATACTCTCAGATATATGAGATATACAGGCTAGAACACTGGAGGTACTCAAGCAAATGAGAGATATGTCCATAGACACGAGCGGAACCAAGTGCAAAGACACAAGGAGATATGTACACTCCTGCTCAATAGCTCTGTGAAGCAAGAATCTTTATCAGTGCATTTGATGCTATATCCCAAGTTGAAACAGACGCGGTGTTTTCCAATGCTTGACCCAGTCTGAAGCTATCAATCCAGATTGACTCACACCAATATTCGGCAAATGCATCGGGTGGTGAGATATTTTTAATGAATATTGGTTAGGGAAAGCGGACCATGGTGGCAATCACTCCATTATTGAACATCCGTCACCACAATCCGATCCTATACCAAAGTGGAGATTTGTCAGAGACCCAGGATGATAACAAGGATGAGTATCAGCATGGAGACTACAAGCCTCAGAGTTTGTTTAAAAATGAGCATAACCCTAGAGACTGTTACGACATGGACGGTGACGATTGCAGCCTAATATTACAAGACATGTGTTTGGCGAATATAAGAGAGCAACCCAGTAAGGCCTTTAAGTTATTTGGTTGATATTTCATGCGCAAGAGTTAAAACCTAAGAAGGCACAAACATATACTGTCTTACTAGATCAATATCATATCACGAGGCGTTGCACGCCTGTCAGATGAGCAAAGTCATGAAGACGTTGTAAAGAACAAGAATAACCAAAGCTATAGAGGACGTGGTGATAGAATATATCAATTCCCAAAGTCCTCCCACCATCACTTGAGGAGTAGCGGTGCACATCCAGCCATTCTTTCCACTTGGATAGTTCTTTGGTGGCGGGCTCGCCAATGACACAAATAGCTACACGCAGAGGAATTTGAAGCCACTGAGTCGCATTTGGGACCTTTTTTTATTTAATGATTATTTAGAACATCACTACCATTTGAACCTTCAGACCATTGATAAATAAGCGTTCTTCGTGTATCACGGAACTTACCAAGGTTGTAATCAAGAAATATCCCAAAGGACTTCTACAACTTAGCTCTTACATCAGCGTCTTCCAAGGAGCATATTTCTGTTCTGTAGCTCCTTAGTTGTTTCCGCAGAATCTTTCCTATCGGATTCCAAATGACACGCCTTCCAGCACATGGTGACAGGCATGGGGCTAAGGTTACCCCGGCAAAGTGACATGAAGAAATCCCTCAGGCGGGATAGTAACCGTTTGTCGAGAGATTGGACCTTGCCACATTTCACAACCTGTTGCAAGCGACGATGGATGTTGGTATCTGCTTCAGAATCACAGAACTCGCGCAGCAGTACTCGTTAGCCTTGCAGAATGTGTACTCCACGCAGTATTTAATGCCAATGCATTCCAACCGCTAACCGTCTTACCCCACGGCATTCGGGCCTTGTAAGGTGCCTAGTATATCGCAGGGGTATTGCTGGTCCTATGGAATATTATGGTTTAGAAGAGACACCGCTCCTGAATTATTGACCCATGTTACCTTCCCATGGAAGCTGGCAGTGCCAAGTCGCGAAGACAAAGGATTAAGAACCGGAGGGATGACCCCTGGATTAGAGCAGGGATCAATGCAACCAGTGACTTCGAAAAAGAGACATTTTCTGTTCGGATTTTTGAAGTAAAGCACCACACTGAGCTGCACGTTAGCATTATCCCACCGATGGAGAGGGCTGCCTCGTCTGCTCACCTATGAACAATAACGACATACCTTGCTAGTTATGATACCTACACAGTGCTATGGAGACAGCTTCATTCCAACGCTGGCACGAGTAACAGTCGAAAATCAATGGCTGTAGTGTCCTGAACAGAAGTAAAAGTCCCAGATGTTTGACTTTCCAACGGTTCCACGGCCTGTGATGCAACTTGTAGGCCTCAAAACTTGGCCCCAAGAGCAAACATCTACTGTTCCAGTAGTCCCACCAATAGACATTTATTTCCATTCCAGTAAAATGGAGCCCATTGCATTCCTGTCCCACCTCAATTGTCGGGTGCTTGCTGCTCATGTTAGCTGCTTCTGGGTCTCGTTCTGTATTACCGCTTTGAAACCACAACCACGACGCTGCCAAAGCAGAAGCATTAGTGCGGAACCCCTCCATTCTGTTTCTCACTGAAGGCAAGGTAAATTATATTCATAAACAACAGGTGTTTGAAGAGGGTTGTGACCTCCACAGAGGGAGAAGGCAACTTGGCTATTCAGTTTCGGCGTCTCCATTGTGATTTGGTATTTCTTCTTCAGGTATAACCCCATGTACCAGAATTATTCCGCATAGCAGACAAAGAATATCATCAACAGCTTGTTCCTGTCAACCATGGCACCAACAGCCACTCCACCCCCGCCGACCCCGAATTTCCTTAAGCTTTCCTTTCCCGCCCCTCGTGTGTTATTGGTGACCATGTCACGCGAGGAAAGCCTCAATTGTATGAATACGGCTGCTCAATGGGAGATGGACGCAGTCTGGAAATGGTTTGACGACGAGCCTTCCCTGTCAGTTGCCGTCATCACAGGTGCAGGAAAGAAGGCCTTCTCTGCTGGAGCCGACTTGAAAGAATGGAACAATTCTATGCGAGAAGGCGCAGACTCCCGCAATCGAGTGGGTAATGCACCAGCTTTCAAACCGCTCAGTCGACGACTAGGCAAGAAGCCTGTCATTGCAGCCGTCAATGATTTAGCGCTTGGCGCAGGTACCGAGTTCGTAGTTAACTGTGATCTTGTTGTCGTTGTTGTTGTTGCAGCAGAGACTGCGTACTTCGGTTTGCCTGAGGTCAAGAGAGGAGTTTCCCCTATCGGTGGGTGTCTCCCACGGCTTATCCGAATTATTGGCCTCCAACGAGCGTCAGAATTCGCATTGACTGGGCGCAACGTGACCGCACAGGAAGCTTTGACCTGGGGGCTTGTCAACAAGGCTGTTCCACAGTCTGAGGTTATCAATGAAGCGGTCAAATATGCAAGTGTGATTGCTGAGAATAGCCCTGATGCCATCCTCTGCACAAGAGCTGGGCTCAGGCAGGGATGGGAAACAGCAGCTGTGGAATGAGCTGTTGATATCACACTGGAGAGGGAATTTATGGAACTGCAGAAAGGAGATAATATTCAAGAAGGCCTGAAGGCGTTTACAGAGAAGAAGCAACCCAGATGGACAGGAAGTCGGCTGTAAAACACGGTTTTCCAGGATAAGGATATACTAGCTCATCAAACACTTCCTTATACCATATACTACACATAAAGATCTTTGTCTTCTTACATCTTAACTAGTGTACTTAGGGATATTTTTAGTCTCATATGGTCAAATCTGACATGCTGGAAAGAAGTTTACCATTATATCTATCATAACAAGTTGGACGACATCATAGTTAATGCCCCATCAAATGGTTGTTGCGTCTGACGATTGCTTCTCATTGTGGATCCTAATTCCCAACATGGCAACAAGCATGAATGGAGCATCCTCCTTTCCATTACCAGTTCTGGTAAATGGTGATTTGCATCTTTCCTTCACTTCCAGACAAGGTGGCTTTCAACGGCCTAATGCATGAATGTCCACTTCAATAGACTCACATATGACAACAACAGCAGTGAAGTGGCATATTTCTTGTCTGGCCCCACTTTCTGCATACATGAATGGTTCTCAGTTGAATGGAACCTCCATCTGCATCAGCGTTTAGTGAAGATGCGCAGGATTCCTGTGGAGAATCATGTCTCAGTTAATGTCAGTGTGCCACTGGAGTATAAAGTCCCCTCCGCGACTCTTCCATGGGCTATTTCTCTACTCTCCTGTTCTGTCTTGACGACATATTTTGGTTTCCAGTTCGTCCAAAATCCTATATCCTCCTCTCTTCCTTTCATTTTACATGCTTTATATATATTCCGCCCTCATTGGGCTGATCAAGCAATCTACTCCACTTCGTCGTTCTATTCCACAGATATACATGCTAGTATGAGCTGTCCTGTTCGCTTTGCTGGAGACGAGGGGAGACCAGTCGTCTATATATTCTCTTTCATCGAGGCTTTCTGAAACACAGTCTTCCTTTCAGTCAAGTTGGCTCTGATTCAGATCCCTCTCGACAAAGATCATCCAAATGGGAGACTTAAAATTCTCTAGGATTGGGATTTTGATATTTCTAAAGTGAGTTCTAACTGTATGGTTCCAGTAATTTACAGTCCATACTTCATTTCAATGTTACCCATTATACAGCTGAGTAATTAAGTCATACTGTTACTGACTCATGTTTATCATATCAGTTGTCCTATCCTATCTCCATTCACTATGTATGTGATTCGCAGAATGTTCGATAGCAAGTGGTTTGAGGAAATAACCATTATACTCTGGTATTTGAGACTAACATGCACTTTAGAAGTCCATCTTCTCGTCCCATGTCTGCCCCTATGAGCCTTCCCCTCCCTGTGCCATCCGGATAAGAAAGGACTGATGTCAAACTCTGAGGCGACCAGGGCGCTGGCCACTGGTGCCCATGAGCTGCACTTCATCTTTAGCAGCCTCCCAATCCCAGCTGAAAGTTGTGAGAACAATGACCTCCACACTCTGTGAGAGGTGCTGGCCACATTTCTGGCATCTGTCAATGAGACACTCTCAGGTTAAGGTAGCACCCTCACAAGCTACCCAGCCGGCGGGATGCAAAAAACACTACCTCCTTCTGATTCTGAACATTCTTCTGTGTGAGTTTGCAGATGGTCTTCCAAGCTGGGTGCTCTGGTGGGTGCTTTGGTTTGTTGGTGGTTGGCTTGGGTCCTCCTTTCAGATCTGGGTTGTCAGCTTGTTCTGCCTTTGGGCTGCTGCCCTGTTTTGTTTTGCCTTCAGGCATCCTAGTTAGTTTGATTGGAATAAACTCTGGTGGGAAGGCATTTATGGTGAACTCGGAAACAAGTCATTCGGCAATTGTTGCTTGTTACCTGGCGGAGCTGCATGAGACGGGAAAGGTTGAACTGAATGCAAAAAGAGTCTTTAAGGAAAAGGTTAGCAGACCCCACGCGGTTGGATCAACAGATCATGGAATCTAATCGACTTTTGCAGATTAATTCTTCCTGTGGATTATCCTATCTCCATATCAATCGTTGTCTCTATATACTGCGAGATGCTACAGAGTCGAGAGTGTCTACAACTTCAACTTTCACCATTTATATTGACCATCCTTTATGTCAAAATCTATATTCCTTCTCCCTCTTACTGGGCCATCTACTTCGATCGGCCCATGGAGGGTTGGTCCCGGTCCCAGTCATGGAGACATCACCGCAGAAGTATGAATCATCTACTGGAATCATGTTTCAAGTTCTCGATGATCCGGATTATCGAGAGCGAACATTATTGTATCAACATGCATATCTGAATACCAGAACCATGTGCGCTTACTACGACGTCAACGTGCCTTTGTGTGTCCTCCTTGGGTTGTGTCCTGCTTGGGTTCTGGCATCTGTTGATGAGACACTCTCAGATTAAGGTAGCACCCTTACTAGCTACTCAGCCATCACAGACCACATAAAACACTACCTCTTTCCAATTCCAAACAATCTTCTCTGTGGGTTTGTGAATGGTTTCAAGCTGGGTGCTCCTAAACCCTAACCTAACCATTCATTATTATTTGCTCTGAATGGCCTTTTTTTGGCGAGAGAAAGTATTATGTCCAAATCAGATATCAGATGAAATGCATTTATGAAAACAAGAATCAGAAGACTATAATTCTCAAAGACAGCCAAAGCTGAAGTTTCATACCACTGCAAGCAGAAACAATACTGACAAACAAATCCACAAGAGAGATAGAGAGGCTTAATTCATCAAGATAGCATGGACTGCTGATACAGAGCAAATTAGTTTTTGCAAACAAACAGCATTTTTCTATTGTCACAGAAGAGAGTTCCACCGTTATGATCATTTACTGTTTCAACTTAAAAGAGACCAATGAAATCAGAGAGGACTAGAGAGAGATTAGCCACTTCAACATTTCAGTTGAGGGAACCAGTGGAATCAGTAAAGCTTTTTTGAGGCAGCTGCCCTGGGGGGGAAATTGAAGTTGAAGCAAAGCTATTCTTCATCATGTACCAGGATGCCAAAGCAGTAAAACAACAGACTATATATACATTGCAAGAATCTCCGGTCACATTGTTGTCTCACAAAACGACCGATGCCAATGGAGGGATCTCCGCGAAGAGGCCTCTCTGGTTCCAACCGCCACAGTGTTGCAGACTGGGATGGCATGCTTTGCCCGGCCCAAGACGACTTCGACTTCAATGACCTTGAGGGCGTCTTCCCTGGTCCTGAGCAGCCAGAGCATCTGAACGATAACCAACATGATATGGATCAGTCCAACAGCGAGAATCCCATGGATTTCAGAAACGTGGAATTTTCTTTTACTACCACACCATTCCTAATATAATGGAGCATGCCCATATCAATATCTGTCTCAAAAACTCGTCAGCGTCGGCTGATTACAGTCTACAGTCGACGACCAACAGGGGCATTTCTGAAGAAGTGACTAAGCACATGTTGCCTGGATCATACATGAAGTTGAATTTCTATCTGGCGACTTCAGACAAACAGTGGAGACCACTCATAACACTGCCCACGACGATTTTTCTGAGATTGAAATCCGCACCATTGTTTGTTGTTGAATATAAACAGAATTTTAATATGAAAAAAGGTCAAATGACCAGTGATCCTTCTGCCCGGAAGACATGGAGACAAACTGCTGGACAATCTGTACCTTGTCAGAAACATCTGGCCGGAGAACATCTGGCCGGAGAAATAATGAAGGGAACAACTCGACAGCACTTTCCTAACTGGATCCTGCAGAAAAATATGGAAGACACTACACTCTTTGGAACCCTAATATATGGGCCATTGACCTACCTCTTTTATTATGATTGTTTTCTCCTTTCACTCTACTCTCACTTCTATATACAAGATGCCAAACCCTGAAAAGTATGCATTGCTTATGCCCGAATCACACAAGGCTAGTCTTCAGGACCAGCAAAAGTGCACTGTGAGCCAAATATCCCAGTTTTTACAATTCTCCATTGCCTTCTCTTCTGTTTCTGACTTTTTAAAAGAGAAAGTCCCAGCTCTTAGCTCTTGAAGAGAGCTTCTTGCCCTCTATAGAGATGGTCTCCTGGAGGCTAGAGCTCAGGATACTATTACCAAAAAAAGAGTTTCAGAATGAACGGGCTTCAACTGTTGCTTCAATTGCGCCTCTCCCAAAGAGCCTAGAGACCCTTAATCAACAAAAACAAATTATCAAGCAGGATCTGGAAGATGAGGTGTCTCATGAAAAGAAACCAAGAGAAGGGAAACCTAGTATTGACTTCCTTGAATGAGCTTATAGTACATTAAATCTTCTCTATATCAAAAGACTTTTTCTTAGAGATTATTAAGAAAGAGAGCAAACGGCTGTGTTGAGTATTCGAGACCTGACCTTCAGTCCTTTTGTTTTCGAATATGTAGCTGTAAACAGAGAATAGACTTCGAAGATTATCGTGTCTGATCCACAACAGAAAGATCCGTTCAGAGGCATCGGCTTCAAGATTTCAATAACTGGTTTGACCTAATCTTTGGAGACGCAAGGGATTTACACTCTGCGGGTGATGTCCTCGAAATAGTCAGACTTCCAACCCTGCGAGCAGGGGAGGCTATACGATCGTTATTCTTCCCTGAACCAGAAGAATACGAGTTAGAAGACGTGGGGAAGCGGGGTAATTGGTATGGCATTACCCCCGAGCAGTTTGGCTCAGAGGGTAATGAGGAACCAAAGTGGCCCAAATTGGCTACTCCATTACTCGAGTTTCGAGTATGAATACCGCCCGTCTGGGGTTTCAGCACTGATCGACAATGAATCATACTGCTGGATCTTTGAGCAGTTAGCGGGGGACAGTGATGCTCATGAGCTGCCATTGTTTATATTGTCAGATTTCTATGCTGATTGCAAGAAGTATGGACCCCAGGCCAGACAACTCCTATTGCACAAGCTGTTTTGGTTTGACCTGTTTTGGTGAATACCATGGACGAGTGCCAAGGAACTTGAAACCTTCCAATTTCCAGCAAAGGTCAAGCAGGCTATTATCAGCAAGAATAAGAAGGGTGATAGTATACTGTAGCCATCAAGTTCAGTTCATCAATGAACTCATGGCACACATGAGGGAACATTACAGTGAGTGGGTCAATAGTAGTCTCAAGGATTGGGCGAGTATTCTTTCCTGAGGACGAGATCGCAAACTCCCTTGAGGGGTAATTTGGTGACCTAACACTGTGGCCAGACGCTGATAGACTATAGATTCTCAAGGCTCCGGATTATCGGGACTATGACAGCGAGACAATGAAGCTCTATCAGGAGCGCTATCGCTCTTCATTATGGAATTGGCTCCTCAGTCATTGTCACAGCTATTCTATAGGCTGTTTCATAGACAACTCCTTTATGCTGGAGTATAATAATAAGGTGGCAATCGTACGTGGTATTGGCAAACATTAGTGGATGGTAATATATTATAGACCGAGGCCAGGAATCTATGGACATTCTGGGGAGTGTATATCGCGCGAACCCAAATGGCTATCTACATACCGTCCTTATAAACACTAGAGATGCGAAAGATCCCCATTTGTGAGGCATTGTTGTTTGGAGTGAGAAAGTACCTTGACCATGAGCGCCATCATCTACGCATAATCCTCAGATGTTTTATCGACATCAATGTGAACAACACATGGCATGATTTATTAAGTTAAACAGTTGTGTTTCGGTTTCCTCGAAGAGGACATTAAGCCCTTGGGTACCTTGCATGGCAATGGGCAAATGAGTTCAGTCGGGTGATCAAGCTCTTCAACATCCTTTTGTACTGCCGGGATCATAGGAACAAGATTGTTGGTGTTACTTTCATTCTATCAATTCAATTTATTTCGTGGTAGCAAGCTTGAGAGATTGGACGGCGATAGAAGGTTTCCATAAGCTCACAGTGTACTTCGTTAGGTTAGTATAGATACCTCAAAGGATCATGAATCGATCCATTTACGAATACGTCTACCCAGCATCTCCAGAAGCTCGTCCTGGGATATCATTATAGCAACTGGTTGTTTACGTCCTCGTCTTCAAATGAGTTGAAATGTCGATACTTGAATATACTCTTACATAGTCTGATTGAAAACCGAGACAACATTTCACGCCTAGCATCAGTCCCCAAAGACCACTAACGACAACGATGTGGTTTTATCCCCTCATGATAAAGAAAATGTCTGCTATTCATGACCACAATAAACAGATGTGGGGCTCGAAAACGACTTGAGGGGAAATGGACCTTTGAAGATGCCACGGGGTATTGAACTTGGGGACGAACTGCTCTGGTCAGAGCCATGCAAGCTATGTGGTCGTAGTCATAAGTGATATTCCACGTCCAGAGCTCAAGGAAACGCTGCATTTGGAACAAAGAAGAGGTGGATATTGTGATGTCAACAGAATATGACGACCAGCCTTGGGTATCCCAAAAGGAAGAATAATTAGACAACCGGCAAACAATCCCGAGATGCAAAACTCGCCATAAACCTATTGCTATTAAGAACGATAATGAGATTCGTTACGGCCGTCAAAGACATAGAAATGCAGCGCCGAAGGCGAGAAGCTCACGAGGACTGAGATTCCAATTTGCGCAATAGACTACCCTCAGCAAACTGACTTTGTGGGGCGAGGTCAAGCAATGGTCTCGTGGCATGGCGGTGGCCGGAAGCGACGCCATGTCCAGTCCCTACATCACCCTGAGCAGCTGCGGGTTTGTTGGAACGGGCGAGAAGACTGTTCGGTGCAAATTGGTTATCAGGAGAGGTCACACAGGAGTCCACCAATGTTGAGGAAACGATACCGGCACCATGCTTGTGACTGCGAGTAGTATTGAAGCACTTAGTTATACCCGCTCCTGTATGAGAGATGCTAGGAATCACGATTGCACCTGGCAACTCAGGGCCAGTTGCAGCGTGGACAAGAGGAACACCAGGGGCTACTGTGACGCCATGGCCTTTGCGGGAATGTTGCGGCGGCTCCTGATAGACCGGCGTGAGGTCTACAAGAGGCGTTGGTTTTTGACGAGTTGACGTAGACCGTCTAATACCAGAATTACCAATATCGGGCTCTTGGGTAGAGCGCATAGTGTTTGTGCGGCTATTGACACGGCTTGACGGGTTGCTGAATGGATTGTGGGAGCAGGGTGAAGATGCTGTCGGACTGAGGGCACTCAGTAAGCCATGAGGAGAAAACGGACCTTCATCCGCCTTCCTTTCCTCTCTCTCGCGCATTTCTCGCTGCCTCTGACTGTAAGTCCTTCCCAAGAGTCCTGTTGGTGAAAAGGTCGCATCTTCAGCATCCTGGGAAGAGTCGGTCTTCAGAGTCGCGTCTTTCCGGCGGTGGGAACCGACATCTTGAGTATCGAGACTGAGGTGCTTGGGGAAAGGCTGAGTGTGAATATGTGGACGATTGCTTGTATTGTGCACATGCTGCTGGTAAGGCGTTAACTCGGCAGAAATATCGTTTCGAGGACTATGAGCTTGAGACATCAAGCTAGGGTCTTCATTTTTCTGACCCTCGCCCAAAACGTTGACTAGATACCAGCTTCGCCATCTCTGGACAGCTTTGTACCACTGACTAGCCGCGTCACGGTCATTAGTAGCAAAGAAGTGAACAAAGTTCTCTGTGCTCAGGAACATGCTTGATTTTTGCTGGCTCTTAACAGCAAAGCATACTTTCTTTGGAGGTTTCATCTTCTTCTCTAGTTGACGTGGAGTCGGTGTGTAGATATCAAAATCTGACAGGTGACAGATATTTGATTGTTCCTGTCCTGGCTTTTTGGCCATTACAATCTGGCCGTCTGCGCGAAGTGTGACATAGCGCTTGTCCCATTTCCCTGGTCGTTGGGAATGGTATATGTGGAAGGTCACTTCCTCAGGCTGTTCTTCTGGAATGGCCTTGGCATCGAGTTCTTCCAGCTCGGAGGGAGTAAAAGAAGGCATGATAATCAGAGAGTTTGCATTATCAGAATCCCAGGAATTGAGGACATCACGGATATGTTCATATTTTCGCAGCGGTCGCTCAAGCCCAAGTTGAGAAAATGATTCGACTAGGATGGATCTTGGAGGATCAATCGGCTCAGAAAGGCACTTGGAAGCCAAGGAGATGATATCTTGAGCGCAAGTGGTAGGAGTTACTGGCAAGATGATGCCAGACTCGTTGCATTTCACAGTCACCTTTCTCTCACCAGCATTCACAGCGGAGATGGGCGCATCAATGCCTGGGATAATGCCTCCACCACCATTCCTACCTAACGATCCGTCATCTGTTCCAGTCGCTTCCCTTTGAGAATGTCCATGGCCCTTCAAACGCAGTGAAGGCATCCGGTCTCTCCACGAAGTCCTGTGCGACTCTTTGCTGGTAGAACGTTCCCCATTCATGGTCTGTTCTGCGATGTGTCCTGCGTCCTTCCTTCTTTCTCTGTGTATCATATGGCGATCCACTCCTTCCGTCTGTCCCTTTGCTATCCGTATTTTCTCAGGCGGCGTCTGCTTTTCTTCTGCGGCTGTCAGCCTCTGCATAGCCTCCCTTCTGTAGCGCTCTCGTGCGGCAGAATCTTCTTCATTGTCGTCATCATCGTCTTGGTTCTCTTGCGAACTATCAGGTTGTCCCTTGGCAGGAGTTTGCGGGTTCGAAACGTTCTGCCGTGACCGATCGACCAGCTGCGGCAATTGGGGTCGAGACTCAGGGAGAGGCGGATGGTTAACAGTTGACGACTTTGGGCGTCTGTATCGAGACATGCTTCGAGCAATGCTTTCGTTGTGGGGCATCTCCTGAGCCGACTTAGATTTTGGATCGTCTGCTGCTGCGGCGGAGGTAGGACTTCGATGGACCTGAAATCCTAGTGTCGTACTAGTCTCCTGCTGCTTTTTGGCAGCAGCTTGCCTTACCGACCGATAGCGGGAGAACTTTAACGGTGGTTGCCCTTGGGTATTGGTTGGTGAACTTATCGTACTGGGTTGAGGCTCCATGGTTGCAGTTTTAGCAGTGATGATCATCCGTTTAACGCGTTGCGACGCGACACATTGTATGAAGGATGATGCGAAACAGTCACAATCACCCTATATACAATGATCTTGTCAGCATTCAGCTGATTATAGATGGCAACGTAATCTGACTGCTCTAAGCCTTTTGGAAACAGTCCAGTCAAGATCTTTTATTGCGCTAAGTTCAAATCGGTCGGGCGCTGACGTAGTCTCTCACGTACTCAACTCAATTGATCCGGATGCGATACTGACTGAGTAACAGCAGGCTCTCAACTTCAGTGCCCTTCCAAAGTAGTGCACGCAGGGTGGGAAGATGTGCAGATGAACAACATCGATTATGGACCGTGAAATGCACAGACATCTTGTGAAACGGACGGATCCTCCCTCAATTCACTTTTTTTTTTTTAATTTTAATTTTCGGGTCCTACCGTGCTACTCAGCCAAGATCATCCAATGTGATGCAAGCACAAGGGAAAAAGAACAGAACACATTACTCTGCAAGGGATAACTGTTCCCTGAAGGGCAGTTGATTGCAGCTGGCTCGCTGTCAATACTACATTATTTGTTGTGGAATTTTAGACGGTCCTGGGAACCGAGAAAGGAGTTTTACTAACTACTAGTTAGTATTACTTCATAACTTATATGAGCTCTTTTCCCCTTCTCTCACGAGCAGCTCCTCCTTAGTTGCCGATCATACACCGCGGCAAATGGAGACCTTCAAAAGTCCCAGAACGTGTCATATTCACCAAGCTGCCAGCTTTTACCCCGGTTTGCTGCGTCTACATCGTCCTCGCGAGAGATGAGGAATAAGAAAAGTCTACTGGGAGGGATAAATTTTCCATCATAACACTTTTTCTTCATTCGTTAATAGTCGTGCTTGAATGGCGCGAAGCCATGTACTGGGCGCAAATGCCCCGTTAGCTGATCACCGCAGCTGAATTATTGAGCAGGTAGTTATGTATGTACATGCCTTTGGGAATGTACGTCCGCTTCCCCAGAGGAGGGACAATTCCGATTTCTCTTTTCCAGAAGTATTGGGCTCCCGACAGGGTCAAGGGAGTGGGCCAAGAATTACCGTTCCTTACTTGCGGAATGCTCTCAGTTCTCTCCTCCTGCGACGAGTCAGTTTCAGCGTGACTGCATGACTATTAGAGGTAGACACATACCACCAGGCTACAAAATCCATTGTTCTGGTGTCGATTCCGAGATCCTTTAGCTCCTTGGTAGACAGGTGGCAGTCGTACGGTCTTTGGACGGGACTCTTGGGATCATTCCCTTCCTTGTTCCTGATCATGCCAGGAAGCGGCAAGTCTAGGACCTGTGCGAGCTTCTCGCAGATCTCGTATTTTGTCATTCTGTCCTCGGATGTGAACTGCAAGATTCTCGGCATCTCCTTGATCTTCTTTCTGTTATTGAGATATGTGACCGCCACATGAAGGCACACCCTCGCTACATCCTCCGTGTTAGTCGGATACCGCTGGGCCCAGTCGTCCATCTTGACGCCAGCGTTCTCATCCTGAGCCTTCCATACCGCGTCCACCAGTACGTTCACAGCGCTCTCTTCATGCTTCTGCGCCGATCCGTAAAGCACAGGTACGCGGAGGACCACCCCCATGCCGGTTTCACTGGTCTCTTCCAAGACCGCAACTTCCCCGTCCCGTTTCATTTGACCGTACTTGGTCGTCGGTTCAGGTTGCGCTGAAGCTTCATAAGGAGCCTCTCCCGGACGACCAGGAAAGACATAATCGGTTGATATATAGATAAGGAAGATTCCACGTGACGATGTAGTCTGGGCCAGGGCACGCGTAGCCTCAACATTGATCTTAGCAGCTTGCTCTGGCTCGTTCTCGCACTTGTCGGGAGAACGGTTTGCGGCGCCTTCAATCAGGCTTATCAGAAATGTGAACACGAAAATATGGTAGCTCTGGCATCAATTCGTAGATATGTCAGTAAGAACGGAGAAACATACAATGAACAACGATCAATGGCCTAAGACACTGAACCGTCAGCACTAATAAATTGACAAGGGGTCCAAATCTGCCCCGCACATATACGATGCAGGACGAGCCAATTGAACGAAGCACGATTGATAGACACTTACTTTGCCTCGTCTAGCAACCTCTTGGCTTCCTCCGGATTCTCCAGATTTGCCTTCATGATCGTAGGCGGGACGGCTCGCGTGAGCCCTTGACCGACAGTAAGCCAGCCGGCACGTTTGAAAGCATTGAAAACCTGACGGCCCAGAAGGCCAGTCGCACCGGTAACCAGGACCGTGTAAGACATCATTCGTGGCAACGGAATTAATTCTTCACACACACAAGTAGTGTGAAATAATGCTTCGAAGACTACTCAACTCTCTCTCCCCATCCTCGTAGACATAAAGCGGGGACCATGACGTTAACTGTTCCAGCAATTATTTTCCCGCCCCACCGCCCGACCCAACACCCTCTACTAGAAATTGAGTTGCTTTGCTTCTCCAACAAACGATTTATCGAATTCCCCAGTACGATTCAAATCTCCGCGCGTCGACGGGTCACAAATATATGTCGATGGACGTCTGTCATTCGAATTGGCCACTAAGTTGCATTTAGCGCTCTTTTCGATTCCATTGGACAGTAACCGGGATCTCTATGATGCAGTCTTGGTATATATTGGTTGTACGGAGGCTATGGTGTATGTCTACAGCTTGACAAAAGAGCTTCTAGAAGAACGTCCATTACATTTGGCCGCAGGCAATGGCCAAGACACAATGACCAGGCTGTTCCTGGAGAAGGGTGTTGACATTGAGGCAAGGGACAAATATGGCGAAACACCATTGCATAAGGTCGCCAACGACCCATGGGGCACATGGGCCACTATTCCTGGACCACTAATGGGCATAGCTTTTTGCTAAAATGCATTTGGACAAATACAGAAACAAATTATTGAAACGGGGTCCAAGAACATATTGATTTCAATCTGAGCTATGATGGGAAAAAAATTCTCAGCTAATGCGATTTGCAGAAGGGACGAGACCTTAGTTGATATAGGATTTAGAAAGTCTTTTGATTTTGTAGGTTCATTCAAGAAATCTATAATACTATCACATGCATTTTCGATTAAAGGTTTTTTTGTCACTAGAAGTAAGCAACGACTCATTATGATTAGAATTAGTGAACCACGGCGAGGCAAAGGGATTCAGATATTCCAATATATTTAAATTTGACAAATGCACATCTCTTCTAGAAATCCGATCTCTGAAAACACCGGAATATGCAAATGACGGGATAAGACGGTTCAGTATACAAGATTCTTCTTGACTTCAGACAACTCCTAAGACTGAGTCATCTCAACATCTTTTGCGGTCTCATCAACAGATTCTTCCTTGATAGCAATAGCTTGAGAATCTTTCTTTTCAGTTTCAGCGGCCTTTGCCTGCTTATATTGTGCTCGCTCTTCTCTTTTTATTTGTTTCTTGCTTTTAGGCTTTGCAGCCTCAGCATCACTCTTTCGCGAAGGCCAAGTCTCACGGCATTTCTGCTCGTCTTCTTCTGACCATGCGCGTGGAAGTACGGCGAAAAGAAGGTAGGAGGTGTGTGTCTTAATCTCAGGCTCGGTGCGATGGATCAAGCGACCTGATTTGTAGGGTGGGAATTGTGGCTTAGGCTGGGGAGCTGCTCCCTTATCCGTATCACTGTCTCCGGTTGCCGTTTGTCCAAGTGGTGTTCCGTCAGTTTCGCCCTGCTCCATAGTAACACGATAATGTTTTGCATGCTCTTCAACGGTGCGCAGCTTCGCAACTGATTCCTCAACTGACTTTGGAAACACAGTTGCACCTCTGATGCCCTCATAATCCAGTCCGATGTACTCCCTGCGCACCTCAATACGCCGATGCTGCAGCTCAACCATCGATATGTTTAGCCACCCGAGTTGTCTCATCGTGGTGATCGTCCGCTGCACCTGCTCGAGGCAGGGTGAAAATGTACATATATGGACGGTGGACGACGGATCAAGAGGAGATTCCAACCCACTCGCAGGCTGACGGACCAAATGGGGAAGAGCCAACCAAGGGGCTGGCAGGTCAAGAAAGATAGCGTTGGCTTTTGGTGAGGTTCCATTCTTCGGATCTCCCACCAAGAAACCGTCGCTGTAAACATCACGATGTGTCACTTCCACCAGGCCATCCAAACCATGCTGTTTGATCTCTTCTTGTATCCTACTGACTCGTTGGGCGTGAAACTCAAAACTGCAGACTTTACCCAGTCGCCTTCGTTTGGCGGGAGATGCCTCTGCGGGGTATCCATTGAACACTGCACGAACTGCAGCATGTGTGAACGATCCACTACCTGCTCCAGCCTCGATAATCCTGCTTCCCGGTCGCGCGCGCAACCTGTGTAGAACATAACTATAATCAGGCGTATAGACAACCTGCGTTCGATGCGGCAACGACGTAGTCCACGATTCCGGAGTTGGTGGGAGTAGATGGATGAAGCCACTTGATGCCGCAACTGCAGCTTTGGGAGTTCTCGCCCCGTCCGTTCCTCCTGAAGAATCGATTTCGTCCGCTTTGCGCTTCTGCTGTCTGCGACCTCGGGATCCGGTATCAACTTTCGAAGCGACAATCTGCGAACCCCACGGCTGACCGATCAAAGTGCTGTGCGGGTAAGATCCAAATCGAGTATTTGTCACCTTTCCTTCATCGTAGCCTAGATCCTCGTCGTCATAGGTCCTTAGAACGGTCGTGACAAGCTGATCTCTGCGGAGATGAAGGACGGCGAGGTTATCTGGCTGTGATGATTTGCCAGGAGTGAGGAAAGGGGAGGGCATAGTGACGGAAGATGAACCGATATGAAATCAGATTATCTTCCTGTATTTGAAATGCGTAGGTGCCCTCGTAGGGAAGAATGAATGCTGTAGAAGCTTTTCCCCGCAAAGTTGACGTCTTCTCAAGATTTCTCTGGAGATAGCCCAAAACGGCCTAGATAGGGCTTAGGGCTCGATACTTCTCCGGGTCGCCGTATCAGCTTCCGCAGTTGGGTCGGCGGAGCTGAAGATTGCTTGTGCTTGAGTCAACCCCTCTCTCTTTAGCCCCTCCTTCAGTACTTTATGCGTTTCTCCCCTCGTCCTCGCGCTCTTTTCCTTACATCTTTTTTCAAACAGCGGCCACCCTCGACTACTGCCTTGTTTATTTTCCCGAGGACCATGAGCACCTCGCGCCAGCAGCCGCCCTGGCAGCAACCGGCTCTCCACCCGGAAACCGGTGCGCGTCTGCCGCCGTTGAAGATTTGGAATACGTTAACAAGGACGAAGACTCCGTTCATTCCTTTGGACCCGGAGGGGAAGACGGTCACCTGGTATGCTTGCGGACCGACGGTGTGAGTAACGTAGGAAAAAGCGGCGCCTTAAAGTTGCTGGCACGGTCCGATATCAGAATATCTAACTTTCGGTTCTAGATATGACGACGCGCATCTGGGGCACGCGCGCAATTATGTGAGCACCGATATAATTCGGCGCTTAATGCGTGACTACTTCAAGTTCGACGTGAAGTTCGTTATGAACATCACGGACGTTGATGATAAAGTACGTTGCTTCAGGACGGCTTGAGTATTGGCGCAACAAGCACTAAATACCCCCAGATCATCCTACGAGGGCGACAGCAGCATTTGTTTTCCGAATTCGTCTCTGCGTACCCGACCGTCGACGACGAAGTCCTTCGTACCGCAAAATCCGCATACTCGGCCTATATCAAAAAGAGTCTGCCGCTGCTCGACCCCCAGCTTTCACCGGAGAAATATCAGGAAGAAGTGGAAAAGACATATGCGATCGTGCTAAATGGCGGTCCTTTGCCCGGAAACGAGAAGCCAGGTGATGACGAAGCCAAAGTCAAGATGCACATCAAGACTGTCGCATCTGCGGCCAAGGCTATCGCGGAGGCGGAGAAGTCTGCTGAAGGCTCCAACAAGACAGTTGTTGCCGAAAGCTTCTACAACAATGCTCAGGATGTCCTTCTCCCCTACCTGGACTCGCTGAAAGGCTCGACGATTGACGGAGACAACCATGCGATATTCACCAAGCTTACGAAGAAGTACGAGGAAAGGTTTCTGAAGGACATGAGAGACTTGAATGTCCTTGATCCTGACGAATTGACTCGGGTAACAGAATATGGCAACGAGATCGCTGATTTCGTTGAGAGGATTGTCAAGAACAACTTTGGCTACGTGACGGCGGACGGTTCGGTGTACTTCGATATTAACGCCTTTGAAGCTGCTGGTAATCCCTATGCCAGGCTGGAGCCTTGGAGCCGTACCGACAATAAGCTCCTTGCCGAAGGCGAAGGTGCGCTGACTAGCAAGACCACGGAGAAGCGCTCACCTTCCGATTTTGCTTTGTGGAAGGCCTCCAAGCCAGGTGAACCGAGCTGGTCTAGCCCCTGGGGTAAGGGCCGACCTGGGTGGCATATCGAGTGTTCCGCCATGGCGTCTGCAAAATTCGGTAAGAAGATGGATATCCACTCTGGAGGCATTGACCTTGCCTTCCCACATCATGACAATGAACTGGCTCAGAGTGAAGCCTACTGGTCATGTGATCATTCGCATGAGCAATGGGTGAACTACTTCCTCCACATGGGCCATCTGTCGATTCAAGGCAGCAAAATGAGCAAAAGTTTGAAGAACTTTACCACGATCCGTGAAGCATTGGAGCGAAAAGACTGGACCCCAAGAAGTCTACGCATTGTGTTCCTTCTGGGCGGTTGGAGAGAAGGTATCGAGATCACTGAAGACCTTGTCAATGCCGGAAACTCCTGGGAAGACAAGGTGAACAACTTTTTCCTGAAGGTGAAGGATCCAGCAGCTTTTGAGCAATCTGGCTCGGCTACCGATGAATCTCTGGCGGCTGCCCTAGAGTCTGCCAAAGCCACTGTCCATGAGAACCTGTGCGATTCGTTCAACACACCTGGGGCCATGTATGCTATCTCAGAGCTTATCACAAAGTATAATAGCGCGGACAAATCAACCTTGAGAGCCAAGGATGTTGAAGCTGTCGCGCGCTGGGTCACCTCGATGGTGAATATCTTTGGTCTCAACGGCACTGCCTCGCCGGACAGTGCGGAGATCGGTTGGTCTGGTATTGACGTCCCAGAAGAAGCGAAACCGTATCTATATCCCCTTTCTGAGATGCGCGACTCCCTTCGTCAGGCCGCGAAAGCCAAGACTGGAATCCCTCCCGAAAAGATCCAGGAGATAGTGTCACGTGGGGGCGTGGCAGAACAGGAGATTCCTGAGAACGCTAAGCCCTACGCTACTGTCTTGTCTGATTTCAAGACCAAGGTTTCTTCTCTGGAGCAATCTGGTAATATTGAGAAGGAAATCCTCAGCCTCTGCGATCGGGTGCGGGATGTCGACCTCTTTAACCTTGGCATTTACCTGGAGGACCGGGATAACCAGCCAGCATTAGTTCGCCCCGTCACCAAGGAGCTCATTCAGGCTCGTGAGGAAAAGGCTGCGCGGGCCCGTCAGAAACAGCTCGAGAAGGAGAAGAAGGAAAGGGAAGCACGTGAAAAGTTGGAGAAGGGCAAGCTAAGCCATTTGGAGATGTTCCGAACGAATGAATACAGTGCCTGGGATACGGATGGGATCCCTACTCACGACGCAGCCGGGGAGGAGATCAACAAGAGCCGTGCTAAGAAGCTGCGGAAGGATTGGGAACGACAGAAGAAGGCGCATGAGGCTTGGTTGGCGAGTACGATGGGCGCAAAATAGATACCTACCGGCAGGCTTACGCCTCAACCGCGGCATGTTTACTGTCTTGTGTGATTTCGGTCCTTGCATTGGAGGCGTTGTATGAGATGCGATGTTAAACCGCAAAAAAATACTGGTGTTTTTTGTTCTCTCCATTCATTTGCAGCGTCTGCTGTAGTCATTAGTAACTTTAGAGGGTGTGTAATACTCAAGTACCTTGTGATGAGACGCCCTGGGTTTATTCCATGGCTTCCAGTAGCAGGATGATGCCTTGAAGATGATGAAGATTGCATTGGAATCGCCGTTTTCTCCGGCTGTAATACCAATGCTCCTGGCCGTGAACCGCAATCACAACGGCTTTTAACGGAGTTATCGATCGCATGGAATGAAGACAAAGTCCATTCTAGATCTTCTCAGATGGGACCTTGTCCAGGTCTCTGACAAATGAATTAATCTCGCGGCCGCAAAGTGTATGATTCTTTTGCTGACGGACATGAAGCAGATAAGTTACTCGATACGGGATATGCGGCCGCATCCTCCGCATATCCCGCATGGGACCGCTTTCCGTCTTGGGATTATATCATCGCAGCTACCGAGTATGAACTTTGGATCAGTTCTCTTTCTCTGACCTATATTATCCCCATATCTCCGATCATGGTGAGTATCACGGAGATTAGGCCCCGGGAGCGTGGTGAGAATGGGTCCTCTGGTAGAGTTCGAATGGCAGAAATGGAGTATATAAAGCTCCATCGATCCTCTTCGATTCTCTTGTTTGTATCAGTCAACATCAATTGATAATAACTTGTAAATCATCAACTGTCTACTGTATCTGATCTTCATTTCTCCTCACATCATTCACGGATCATCGAAAATGTCTCCTCGTGTCTGGTTCGTCACTGGTTGCTCGACAGGCTTCGGTCGAGAGCTGGTGCTCCAGATTCTGAAGAGAGGAGACAAGGTCATTGCGACGGCCCGGAATGTTTCCAGGCTTGCAGATCTCGAGGCTGCAGGAGCAAAGACCCTCGCACTTGACGTTACGGCAGACTTGAAATTCCTGAAACAGACCGCAGCCACAGCATATGCGTTCTATATGAGAATTGATATCTTGGTCAACAACGCTGGTTATCTCAGCTCCGGTTCTGTTGAAGAGACAAGGTCAGTTTATACAACCTTTGACATCTTAATGGAAGGAAGCTGATCTTCCTGGTAGTCCCGAAGAGACATTCGCCCAGTTTAATACCAACGTCTTCGGTCTTCTCAATGTCAACCGAGCATTTCTGCCCTACGTACGGGCCCAGAGATCCGGTGTCATCGCGAACTTCTCTAGCATTGGTGCTTGGAGAGGATCCGCTGGAGGCGGTATCTACTGCGCATCCAAATGGGCAGTCACCGGAATATCGGAGAGCATGACCAATGAGTTGGCCGAATTTGGAATCAAAGTCATCAGTATCGAGCCTGGTTATTTCCGCTCCAAACTTCTAGATACCGGTAATCGATCCGTGATCAAGGACCAGATGAAAGAGTACGATGGCACTGCCGCGCGAAACGGAATGAAACGATTGGAAGCCATCGACAACAAACAGCCAGGAGATATCGCCAAGGGTTGTAGTGTCATTATCGATGTCCTCACACAAAGCGGTCTCGCAGCCGGAAAGGAGATCCCGAAGAGGCTGGCATTGGGTGCTGATGCGTACGAGATCATCAAGGGCAAGTGTGAGGAGACGCTTGCGCTCCTAGACGAGTGGAAAGATGTTTCAACACCCACAAACCATGACGACGTTGCCTAATTCTAGTTATATGTTGTCTGATATCGAATAATGTGAATATTGCCAAGCCGGTTAATTTGATTTCAGAATACAATCTGCCTGATACACCCAGCCTACTTCCGGTATCATCCCACTTATGTCCCGCACTAAGAGCTTAGAGAGTCAATCTTATCATAGTTTCTTTCGGGTTTGCTTTATTTAGTTATGATCTGCCTTGAAAAATGCGGGATTCCTAAGGTTAAAGACCGGCAGTAAGCTATGAGAAACCCTCCATAATTACGTTGAAATATCCACATCAAGTATACAAATTTCAGAGTAGTAATGTTTTTCAAGCCTTATTAGGCGCAACGTGGCTTGTCGGTATTGTCCCTTCATCCAGCAAATCTACCCTGTCAGGCCTCCATGCATATCTGCTGACAGATGACCCCTCGGTGGCATCCCGGGGGCGGAGTAATAATTAGTTGTCTCCAGAATAGCGGGGACTTCCCCGGCCTTCATTCAGCCCATTTTATCGCCGATAAATATTTAAATCATACTTCTGAAAGTTTGCTCACTTCTGTTCTGCCATTTTGCTAAGTACTACGTCTAAACATACATCTTGAAACAAAGAAAAAATGGCCTCAGAACGGACCGGGTTGGAGGTCCTGCGGGAAGCAACCATCGTTGACTGCGATACGATGGACGAGGAAGGTAAGAAGATCAGATAAAAACGCTCGAGTTTTGGCCAGCATCAGTGATAGAGAAGCTAATGTCCCCTGGTAGTGTCAAAGAAGCTCGGAAAATTCCAGGATTGTACCTCTAATCAAGTCAGTATCCTCTCCACGCATTGTTCATTATAATAGATATGGATTGCTCACCTGGAATCGAATACAGGCAATTGCATTTGGTGAACTTTCGAAACCGAAACATGTAGATCTACTCCGTGCTTCGATAAAGGATGCAGAAACTCTCATGAGCTCAGGGAACTTTTCGGGTATTTCGCTGGCAGAACTGGCTGTTGAAATTGCGGTACGAGAATATAATCTTATTATAAAATCACGAGGTTTTTATAGCTGATTGCCTTGTTTCAGATGGTCCGGCTAGCACTCAAAATCGTACCGCATGTCACCGGTCGAGTCCATATACAAATAAATCCGTATTATTCTTACTCGACGGAGAAGACTATTCTGAATGCTTTGAGTAGGCCTTACAACTGAGGGAATATTCTGTCTTGTACAGGCAGCTTATGGACTATTTAGGAATTGAGCGTATTTTCAGATACTTGAGTCCGGGTTTCGACACATCTCGGATTTGCATCAAGATTCCGAGTACATGGGAAGGCATGATGGCTTGCCGTACACTTGAGCTCAATGGCATCCCGACACTGGCCACAACGGTATTCGCTTTTTGTCAGGCCGCTTTAGCAGCAGAAGTCAGCTGCAGTTACATCGCTCCATACGTCAACCAGTTGAAGGTACACTTTGAACCAGGGTCAGTGGTGTACATTCTTTGAACAGCATAGTCGCAATATTGACCAATTTTAGATTCGTGGATCCCGCCAAGCTCCTACCGCTCTGCGTCTCCATTCAACACTACTATAAGTCGATTGGAAACACAAAAACCAAAGTTCTGCCAGCTAGCTTGACGTCTACAGAAGAGATATTTGCATTGAAAGGAGTTGACCACATTACCATTGCGCCTGGCCTCCTCGAGCAATTAGCAATTCCTGGTTCAGTACCAACTACTCCTTCTCTTTTTATCCAGGACGAATGTGCATTTGGAACCGTACCAACATCGCAGGTATCATACCTCAATGATCCTGCCGCATACAGGATGGCATTTACAAGAGACCTCAACGGTGGTAGTGAGGAAAAACTTACCCAGGCAAGTCCCACTCAGCGACATCTATGCCACGTAGATTTTGCTAATTCAAGTGCACTTAGGCAATCAACATATTTTGTGATATGCAGGATAAGTTGGAACAGCTTGTGAGATCTATGCTGAAGTGAGACCCTTCCCTGTCAAGCACTTATGGACTTTTCTGAGCAGGGGCTCTTCCTCAATGATCAGAAAATGTGAACTAATTTGAAGAACATCTCTCGCTGCAATAATGCCATGAAATTTTATGATTGCCCCTTCTGTCTTTTGTTCACATTATGGTCGTAGTTGATCCCGTCTCATATGTAAATCCGGGGCGTTATCGGAGCTGATCGGCCGCCGATCTACCCCGGATTTTCGTCACGTGGTAATATGACTCCGTCGCAGAATTTTGTTCCTGGACGTCATCATCTGCGGGGATTCCAATTCTCTTTTCCTCTTTCAGCTCAATTGATCGTCAGGAGGCAGAGGCGGATGGTCCGTCATCTATAGTTGTCGGATTTCTTATATTTTCTCTCCGGGGACCTTTCTTTCTCCTTTCTCCTCTTTCCGCCTGGTGTTCTAGCGACTTGGGCCGTGCGAGCACTCTACTGGGAATAATCAGAACGTGTCTCGGGGTCGCATCTTTACCCTCTCACGATGTTCCCACCACAGGCGGGTAATAATATCGACATTGAGGCCCTCAGTGGTATCTGTGGGTACGTTTGATCAATTTTATATCCGTCCAGTTTATCCCCCCTCCCAAAACAGACCGCCATGAATATTTCCCAAGTCACATAGCGTCCATGCAGATCCATTGATGAATTGATTGTCCTACAGCTCCATCTCCATCGCCTGTTGGGTCGTCGTATTCTCTCCGCAGATCATCGAAAACTTCCGACGCGGCTCCGCAGATGGTCTATCGCTGCTCTTCGTCATCATCTGGCTGTTGGGAGATGTATTCAATATCCTTGGTTCGGTGCTGCAGGGTGTTCTACCCACGATGATTATTCTCGCTGTATACTATACGCTTGCGGACATTGTATTATTGGGACAATGTTTCTATTACCGTGGCTTTACATTCTCAGATGTGGTTCCTGCGAAGGATAACCAGGCAGCAGAGCAAGAGAACGGAAGAGCACCGACGGAGCGCTCAACGCTACTAGGTAATAATGCTGAGAATGGCAATGGTCATGCCAATGGAAATCATGTGGCTACATCTCCATTGTTGGCCCCACAAGTGCTGCGCCGACTCTCTGTCACTGACGCAACCCATCTCTCCCCGGCCACTCCTTTTATCGAACCATCCCCACCTCAAGCCCCATCCAAGAAGCCTTCCCCATTTCAATCTCTCCTCTTCAATGGCTTCGCGATAGTCCTCGTCTGCGCTGCTGGTATTCTCGGCTGGTACGTGAGTTCGCGCACTAGCGGCCAACACAAGGGTCCCAAATCTCACAAGCCCTTGACATTCGACACTCTGGGCCAGATCTTCGGATATCTCTGTGCATCGCTCTACCTCGGATCCAGGCTCCCTCAGATGCTCCTAAACTTCCGTCGAAAGTCAACAGAGGGAGTATCATTGCTCTTCTTTCTATTCGCCTGCATCGGAAACTTGACCTATGTGCTCTCTATCTTCGCATACTCACCTGCTTGCGAGCATGGAAAGCACCACTGCCTACCTGGAGAGGCAGCTTCTCTATATGGGAAGTATATCCTGGTGAACCTGTCGTGGTTACTGGGAAGTCTTGGAACCCTACTACTTGATCTGGGCATCTTCGCGCAGTTCTTCCTCTACCGGAATAATGGAGAAGAGGATGTGACGGTTTGATATTTGTTGTTATTGGGGCAGTTTTAGAGCCATGGAGACAAAAGTTGGGATATGTATCTGTAGAATTGCGTTTATATAGACGGTGGGTAGGATTTTTATTGTTTTGATTTTCACAATTTCAGGGATATAGGAAGTCAACTAATACGGCTTAAGGCGTTTGGTTTCTAGTCAGGTTCTATACCACTTAGTGGAGTTAGATCTAATTGCTTTCACAAGCGAAATTTTGTATTTTCTATGATGCGCAATAATCGTACATATGAATATCAAAAGCTATTAAGGACAAGAGTTAAATTCCACCGAAAGCTAACCTCCATATTAGGATAGGATCTGGTTCATAGACCAGCTTCCTCGTCATAAGCAAAGAGCATAGCAACCACCCGCTGATAAGAAAATAAAAAAAAGGTCTTGACATAGCAAAACCAGTCGCCTCCGATATCATTACTCCATAACGCATTCAGATGCATGTGGGGAATTTCACTTTGCAGTCATTCATTATCTCATTCCTCTCTCCGTATCGTGACACGTCATAAGGTCTATCCTTAATGTTGCGTTTTGTGAGTCGGATTAGTCGCTAGGAGGTCTAGGTTCGACCTTTCCCTTGCCGACTTCGGACCAGTTGGTGCTGAGAGCGGTTCCCTGGCTCTCGTAGTAGCTCTTCACCATCGCACGTCTGGTATCTGGGTCTGCGTTCGCGTAGAGCTTCTTGAAGAAGGAGTCGACAGGATCGCCGGAGGCGTAATCAGAGTCAACAGAGGCCGCATCGGAATCGTCGGCGGCGTCGCCCTCTGTGGACTTCTCCTTGCCCTTGTCATTGTCCTTGGACTTTTCTTTCTTCTTCTTGGATGTGAGATCGGAGGCAAGCTTGTCCCAGTCCTTGACGCCGTGACGGGAGGAGGTTGGGTATGCAGGACCCTGGTTGGTAGATGGAGTCGGGATGGTGGATGAGATAGTTGCGGGAGTGGTAGAAGCGATGGCGCCACGGTCAGCGAGCTTCTCGGTCGAGGTACCTTCGAGAGCACCCCATTTCTGACCCGGGACTTTCTTGCGCAGGACAACCTCAATCTTGGTGGTCATAACAGTATATTTGGAAGCGGAGGGATCAATCGCCGCGAAGAGGGGATCGAGGGAGAAGGTGAACTGGGCGCCGGAAGGTTGTGGGAATTCGATAGACATCTGTTTGTGTGTCGTTAGCATTGATCCTTAGTCACAGACAGGGAAAGGTCGCGAGGTATTTACCAAATCATCTTTGAACTCGACTTCTACCTTATCCTTCGGCACACCCTTCACATACAGCGTGAGAACCACGGAGTCGTTGCTCTGATACCATTCATGGCGGACCTTGCCAGCGGGGGCAACAGGGTTCGAAGTAGCAGGACTTGGAGCACCAGGTCCAGCAGTAAAGGGAGCAGAAGAGCTAGGAACAGGATCAAGGAGAGTCTCCTGGGTGCGATCTGCACCAGCAGGAGTTTCCGCTTTCTTCTCCTGATCTTCAGCCGCCTTCTTGTCACCCTCTCCAGAAACTGCGCTCTTCGAGGCCTCTTCGCCCAGGCTTTTCCTGATTTCCTCTGCAGTAGGAACATTCACATTCTCAGGATACTCCTTGACTGTAACAGCCTTCTTCTCATCCCCATCCGCCAAGTTCTTGAGTTTACCATTAACCTTCATCATCCAGATTGGCAACTCCTGTTCAAAGCTATTCTTCGCAGAACGTCCCAGACCACCCTGAGCCATAGCTTCCTTCACATCATTCTCCTTGGTCTGTGGCTGCGTGCTTGCACGAATCTTGTCCTGGACAATGCCAAATACATACGCTGCATCACCATACCGCTCAAGCTGGTACAACGCAACACCACGTCTCATCTGAGCAGACAGGATCAGTTCACGCTTTCCACGTTCACGGGCTAGAACCAAAGCAATTTCAGCATCCTCAAGGGCAGCTTGAGATTTTGGGCCTCCATCCACAGGCTTGAGACGCGAATGGGCAGTTGATCGTTTGATATAATAGGTTGGAGCGCGGGGTAGTTCGATAAGGGCACGCGAGAAGTGCTGTATGGCGGCAGGCCAGTCAGACTTCGCTAGGGCATCATCGCCCTTTGCTGCTGGATTCATGTTTTTCAGTTCACCTCCCACGCGACGGTCACAAACGCGTCTCCGGCGGTGGACCTCTGGCTAATGAGGGTCAACTGTGCCTTGAGAGATCGTTGAAATAGATCACGGCTTGTGACAACGGATAGACAGAGCTTATGAAATGACGATGGGGAGGATCCAGAAGCGTTGTAGGAGCCTGGAAGACCACAAACTTCATGTTTTGAGAGAATAAAGACAGACTGTCCCAAAGCTCTGTTCTACCACTTTCTTCAGAGCTCGGAGCTGGCGGGGAAGCTCTGCACGTGATTAGATTAACCTCCGCTATCTTATCGATAGAGCCACGGAACCATATCTCACTGTTATTGACATAGAGAACCTTCGTCCTGGGCTATTGGTATACAATATGCCTGATATAACATTACTGGAGGATTGTTCTAGGATATGCTTGGGAAAAAATTTATTAAAGGAGTAGTGATAGGTGTCAGAAACCCCAATCACAATTTCATCATCACCATATTAGATACTAATTAGTGGCTATTTTCTATCCCTCCATACCAATATCATAGGGATCATAGTGTAGACAATTAGAGAGTTTGGCCCACCAAACCGATACCATTTTGAATTAAGCGAGTATGTCATTACCAAATTTCTTGGCGTAGAGACCCAAGGCTCTGATAGGCCAATACAGCTTGTAATTTGGGTATGAAATCATGCTGTGCTTGATTAGCATCTGCTGAACCTCACAGGGCATATCTGGAATATACATACCAAGATTGGTTGAAGACACCCTCGATGGATTCTTGTAACCACTCACCGTTGGCCTGCTGGCGCGACATAATCAATTTCATTCCTTTGCGAAGAGGCTCCCTTTCAGGGTATTCGGCCTCCATGAGAGCGAGACAGGCCCAGGCGGTCTGAACAACCTGGGACCTTTCGTGCGGAACGTAAACGTGTTTCTCAGAGCTGAGGTAGGACTCTCCCCAGCCACCATCCTCCATTTGCTTCGACAAAAGGAACTCGCAACCGCGACGGGAATAATCACTAGTGGCATACGTCTCCCCGATGCTGGAGAGACTCTCAAGGGCAAACATGGCAGCATATGTGAAGCAGATGCCCCATGATCCGTACCAACTACCATCCGCTCTCTGCACTCGCTTGATCCAGTTTACTGCCTTCTCTTTCACGGCCCGGATCTCATCGGCACGGTAATCTGGATAGTATTTGCTGAACAGAGACAGAGCAGTGACAGTTGCCGTCGTACATTCGGGGTAGTCGTGGCTGACCATGATACCACCGAAGACTTCAGCGGCATTCAGCCATTCCAGCTTCTCTGAACCACGAGCGTTTTCGTATTCACTGAAGCCTCCAGTAGGATTTTGCATCAGCAACAAGCAGTCCACTGCATCCTTCAGACGATCAGCCGAGATAAGCCTCGGGTATCCGTGCATTTCCTGAAGCTGGATCGTCGACCTCAATCCCTCGGCGGTGCAATCAGTGACGACATATCCCTGAGTCTTGGTACTGAACGGCCAGGAGCCCTTCCGATACTGACGGTAACATTTCTCCTGATCCGGAACGTTCTCGCGGATCTGGTGATCTTCTAAGAACTCAAGAGCCTTGGTAAGCATTGGTTTCCATCTGGCGTCGTCTGCGAACCCGGCCACAACGACAGCCTGCGTTATGAAGGCAGTGTCCCAGATTTGCACCCCGTTGGTACCGTTGGCGAGCATTCCCTCCTGCTTCACCCACATATAGTCATGCAGACGCTCGCGATGACGACGAACTGAGTAACTGTCTGGACCGTCATGGAGATAGCAAGCTATCATGTTCATCGGATTGTTTACCGGACCGAGACCCGCGTAATCAGTGTTCTCATCCTCCATCCGGATGAGCTCCCAAGTCCAGTCTTCTGCACGCTTTATCAAGGAAGATGGACGGATGAAAGGGTTCCAAAGTTTCACAAGGAGCCAGTTAGCTGTATTGAGAACCCAGGTCTTAGGATAGTAGTTGTCGGCATCAGAGATGGAGCTGCGATGGGCAGCAAAATTGATGGAGTCGTATGGTTGAGTATAGAGCTCTTCGCGAAGCTGCCTCGTGAGAGGATCCAAAGGGTGGGTAAATTTCTTTGACCACAAGTAAGACATTGGCAGGAACACCTGCCGCATGTGAATCCACCATCTCCAGGGTGCGAATGGAACCCAGTCTGGAAGAAGCCTGGATATAAGATGAGTTAACAGAAAACAAAGGATTACCATCAAGACTAGCTAGCATACCAGAGCTCAGGAGGAACAGGATTAACACAATCCCAGTCCATGACACCAAGCACGCTCAGCCAAAACTTTGCCCAGTGAGGTCCATAGATGGCACCTCCGAATTTGTGCAGGAGAGCACGTGCCTTGATCATGCGCGGGTCTTCCTCACTCACTCCAAGAAGACGCAGGGTGACGTAGTTCATTGCCGTGCCGAAAACCGAGCTGTGGGCCTCTATATGCAAGCCCCAGCCACCATCCACTGGATGTTGCCGATGGAACAGATATCGTCTGATCTCAATTGCATACTCCGGTGGGATTGGAGTGTTTGTGACATAGTAGGTGATGATCATTCCCGGGAGCAGGAACATTGGGCCACCATACTCACACCCCCAATTTCCTGGTGGTAGTTGCAAGTGAGAGAAGAAAGACAGACCATTCTCAGCTGCCTGCAGTGGAGTTGTTGCCTCTGGCAGCTCTGGCAGTCCCTGTACCAAAGTTAGTTCCACATTCATTTCAGATTGATGCATGGAAGTCAGACGAGACTATACCGTAGGAAGACCAAGATGATACTTGTCGGCCACGCTTTGAGGCCAGTCATTGTTCTCTTTGTCTGACTCGAGATAGTGCCATGTCTGGCGGCCACGGTCATCTAGAAGCCTCCAACGCGAATAGTCTGTTTTGGGATCACCGTTTTCATCAGTAGTCAGATGGCCCTGGGCCTCAGTCCTCCAAGGACCGATATGGCTGTAGGCAACCTGTTGTGGGTCCTGAGACATTTCTGAATCTGAAGCCGGTATGTACTCAGAAATAGAAGACAAGACACATCCCACAGAAGTCTATGATGATAGGACGATATGTTGCTAGCAAAATCGATTGATGTTGAAGCAATTAAATCGATTCTGGGAGGTCTGAGGAGTTGATATTATTGCCTGATTCTGGGATCCTTCCGGGGAGATCTCCTGCTGAGTCATCAGGGGTTACAGAATGTGATTGGCTGAATATGAGATCCACCGCATTTAACCATAACAGGATCACGCTAATTCACTATCTCTATGGCGATAAACCAGACGAGTGGCGCTAATATGGGACGAAAAGGACATGTTATCAGATGGTTAAAGATGTCCTAGCTCCTATAAGTACCTAATATTGAATAATATCTCTATTCAGCACTCCAATGTTCATTTCTTGTGCAGTTTAGCGTGCCATAGACATAAAGCAAACAAGTGCATTTACTTTATCAGGAGCTTACATATTTAACCTACACTGCTATGTTTACAACTATGAATATTCATAATCTTTGGGAATTTCTTCCCAAAGAATCCTGAGTCTGTATCACCACAGTCGTGGGATGGCAGGTTTTGTTGGTGGGCGGCATTAGTAGTTGGGCGGAGCGGCTCTGCCTCATACCCATGGGCAATATTACTCTGGTGTACAATCCTTTGTCACGGTGCCTTCCATCCAACATGAAAGACACCATCTCCTGATAACAACATTTCATCAAGGCACTGTATTCATCATGTCTCTTCATGGCGAGCATCATCCTCTTCCACAGTCGCAAGCCCCGAGTCGCGTTTCCGCTAGCAATGTGGAGGAACAACCGGAAGACCGTGTCCAAAACTTTATCAATCAGATCCTCGAAGCCACCATCGATGAGCTGATGAAGCCGGATGGACGACCAGCTATTCAGCTAAAACGGAGATCCAACAGTGGAGACTACTTTATCAATCCCAGCAACGGAGCTCTCGAAGCCCGTGAACACTGTACGGCCATAACGTACTCGTGGCCTGGGAAGAACGCATATGAAGCATGGAGATTCAGTAAGAAATTCCATCAATTTTACATAAATCTCTAGAAGGACTGTGAGATTGAGACTTCTACAGCTATCTCGATTCGCGTTCTAGGGATCATTTCCGACGCACTTCGCAGAAATGTCTCGACATCGAAAAGGTGCCACGGAATCCGTATCGTACTTAGCTATTTCAAGTCTAACTGATGACGGTCTAGAGATATATACTATAGTGATCCCATCTACTTTGGTTCCCAACGAGTCGTTGATACGCTCGTTGACGACATCGCTTACACTATCGGAGTCAATCGTGCTGCTCTCTATGTGGTAGGTTTCGCAAAGGAGCATTCAGACTTCATAATCTAACCAGCGACCAAAGACAGGAGCAGCTAAAGGATTGATGGCAGGTAACTTCTACCTAACCTTGAAATCTGGGAACACCTTGGATGGTGGCTCGGCTTTTGAAGTTAGGTTCTCCAATACAATCCTTAAAGAACAGGTGCTAAAGGAAGAAGGATCTTCTCATCCCGGAAGCAGAAGAGATTGATTATATCATGACATTAGATCTGAAATGGGTTCTAGTCGTAGAGAAAGAGGTTTGACCTTATCAAATTTACTATCTCTGGCATGCGTTGATGAGAATCTAACACTGCATAACAGGCAGTCTTTCGCAGACTGACACGAAGTCGTTACCATATCTTTTCAGAAACCGGGAAAGGGATAATAATAACTGTAAGGCCGCAAGATATTTGCTTCTTCCTGTCTCATCGAAATGCCAGGGCAAAGGTTACCCGGATATCAACACTCGTGCCTTCGTTCGACTTCTTTCTGAAGCGAAATCTCCATCACAAGGCAAACTACATTTCTATGCTCTCGTGGACAGCGACCCTGACGGTATGGCGATCATGTCCACATACAAGTACGGTTCGATGGCACAAGCGCACGAAAATTCAAGACTCAATGTGCCTAGTATCCAATGGCTGGGTTTGCGCACATCGGATGTCGTGGCCGGTGCTGATCCGCAAGGAGACGACACGCTGATGCCACTGAGCACTAGGGACAGAAAGAAAGCCATGGCTATCCTCAAGAACAACCCTGCATTCGCTGAGGATGGACCAGAGCCACAGTGGCGGTCTGAATTACAGCAAATGCTCATGCTCAATTTGAAGGCCGAGGTGGAAGTGTTGTATGATAGAGACGGAGGTTTCGAAGGGTGGATCAACCAGCAGATCCGGAAGTATGCTTGAATCCATGTTCTCACCTTAGTATGGATATAGTGAAAGTGGGGAAGCCACCTCTCATAACTCCTCGCTATATAATAATGACAAGAGGCATCGTGTCTAACGTTCACTCTACCAATAGTAGCAGAGAGACAGGATAACCGAAGGAACAAAGACGCCATGTAACGCCCACGATGAATGCTTGACCCGACCATGGCATACCATGGCATCACAACGGGTATAATGCACACAACTCCTCTTCCATGCGCAACTCACAGCGAAGCGCATATTGCAAATCGAACGCGCAGAGACGCATCACAGACCCAACCCCTTTCTCACCTCCTCCCTAACCTTCTTTTCATAATCCTCTCTTCTTTCTCTCCACATCTTGGCGGCCTCCACATTGGCAGGACTCTCATCATTAGGCTCCGCAAGCATGCTCATGACGGAAATCAGGATCTTCTCGACGCTTTGGATGGGCGACCAGCGCTCGGAGGCGTGTTCATAGTGGTTGGGGTCGTCGCCAGGAGGGTGGAGGATGGATATACAGACCGTTCCATTAGGGTAAACTACACATCAAAACATCACGTCAGCTCTTCGATCCTATAATCGCTAGCGAATGCAAAGGACAAAGGGTGATGTATGCCCACCATTCGGATGCCACACTCCACCACCAACAAACTTCATCGTAGGCGGACTCAGCGGATAGTCCTTGGGGAATTTGAGCTCTGCCGCGAACACTCCTCCTTCGAACGGAGTACCCTCCGGTCCCTGAATCAGCGCCTCCCAAAGGAACATGTCATCTTCGTTGAGAGGACCGGCGGTGATTCCCTCAGGAGGGTTCATAGATAGGTTGCGGTACTCGTGGAAAAGTCGCTTCTGGGCGACTGACGAGGCCATGTTGAGTTTCTGTTCGTGTCTTGTTCAAAATGAATGCAGAGAGACTGGTCTCGTGGTGTAGATGCACTTGCGGAACGAGCTCTGGGAAGTGGGGTCTGAGATCTGGATCGAGGATGTCCGCAATAGGAACGGGTGGCGAAAAGTCGTGATCGCGAATAGGCGTATAATGAAAGGGAGAGTAGAAGGTATGATAGCGCTTTTACGAGTGTGAGAGATGAGTTTTCTAAATGATTGAAGAGGATAAGTTCCTTGAGACCTTGACGACATTCCCCTGCGGAGGCGATGGTCCGCTTAAGTAGTGTTAGTGTTCCCTAACTAAACCGATTGTCCAGTCATCGGCAACTGGCAACGGCCGATCGACATCTATCTAGAGTCCAACTTCGTGGCTAAAAATCTCCAATTTACCCATCTCTTTCCAACCATGTCGCCTTGGATCCCTTCCATCACGATTGTAAGTCCACCCGCGACGCTCGAATACACAGAAGACTTTCGGGACCGGGATAGAGGGATGAGTTGCAATGTAGCGCATAGTTGAAGCTTCAGAGAGTTGAACGAGAGGTCCATATTTGATACATAGTCTCTGAGTGAGGAGAAGGACTCTTCCCTTGTGGGGAAGGATATGTTTTAGGAGTTTAATGGTTGTTAGGATAAGGAATCGGACGAGAGGGGTGTCATTCATAGGTGACGATTTCATCTAGATCTTATAGATAAAAGTCCAGATACGTTTTATATTCTCCATATGATATACAGATATAGTCAAAGGGGATCCTGATCTTGTGAGCAAGCAAAACGACTCCCAAAGTTCGCCTAGAGTACCTAAGGCAGTTGGACCATTGTAAATCACGTGCTCATTTAATATCCTCCAATTCCATATATTCTAGCTCCTCTCTGCAACGTGACTAATGGCACTAAGCGGTTATATTGATTGTGTAATCACAGTAGTTCTTTTGTTTATGTGTTCTTAGCTTTTTAGCATAATAAAATGAAGATCGTTGTGGACTATATCCTAAGGCGGGATCCATGGTCACTTTCCGAGAGATCTTGACCAAGTTTTTAGAAAGAATGATATATCGACATTAAAACATATGTATCAAAGGTATATATATAATACAAAATACCCTCACGAGACTTCCACCAACAACCACAAGATACATGAAGTATGATACGGCCCCAAAGAGAATCATGTTTACGAAGATGGATGCACAGCTAATATGACGACGCTCCGCCAACATAGATAGTAAGCAATTGCGGATTCGCGTCAGTGACAGAACCAGATTGATTGTCATCGGTCGAGGGACTGACATCGTCATAAGAGAATGCATATCCCTTGCCATCGAGTTCGTACTTGTGCACAATCTTGCTGTAGTAGTTCGTCTGGGGCACAGTGTAGTAGTTGTGAGAAGTTAAACAGGGCTGAATGTTGCCGTCGGCTAGAAGGAGGGTGGAACGGTTAAAAGCAGCACAAAGACGAGACACAACCGCTTTGTGCACGTCGTTGTCAGTGGACTCGACCAGGAATGGACCACTGTTGCAGCCGAAAATGTCGCTGGCAGTCGGCTTCGAGTAGCCGCGGTTGTCGCCGTCGCAGGTGAGTGTGTCGTCACTGACGGTGCAGTTGACATTTCCTGCAGCTGCTTGTGTGTTGATGGTGAGTGTGGAGTTGCTGTAACGCTTCCAGACTTTGTCGACGTATGCGTCCCAGTAGTCGCTGAACGCGGTGGCATCTGAGCCAATATAGTCTGTCGGGGCCATCACACGCAGAGGTTTGCCATTGGTATCTGTCACGCAGAGCTTATCCCAGGGCTGACCATCCAACTTGGCTTGAATCTGCAAGTCGTTACAGATACACGAGACCGCATTGGGCTGCAGACCCATCGCACTGTGTGTGCTCCCATCGCCGGCGAGCAGTTCCATTCCCAGGATGAAACCGACGAAGTCAACGTAGCTAATGTTTGCGTATATCCCACCTTCATCGGTGTTGGTCAATTCGATAAAGCCCCAGTTGACATTCGCGCTAGCATCGCCAGGGTTGACGGCGGAGGGCTCAACCAGAGACAGGACATTGTTGACTGTGAGAGTATAGAACTCCAGAGTACCTTCAGCGAACCATATACGAGCAGAAGAGATGTAGCTCGGTAAGGTGAGGTTGGTGGTACTGCCTAAAGTACTATTGATGGGGATAGAGACATTTCCAGTGACAGGCACAGGAGTCATGGACCCATTCTTTCCAGCCGGGTAGTACCAGCTACCATCGGGCTGAAGCATGACAAGTTGATTGTCGCTGTCAAGTCCAGTGACATAGAGATTGATCGAACCACCGCTGAAATTGTTGACAATGGACAACGGCAATTGCTCAGTACCTTCCGTCCGGGCAGGACCTTTGCTGGAATGAGGATGTGGATCGTATGTGCCATTGACGGTGTTCGAAGATGTAATGAGAATGTTCCTTCCCGGTGGTTTAGCGACAGGACTTGCCCAGGTAAAAGCAGCCAGAACACCTGTAATTGCAATGGTCCGCGTCGAGAAGAGACGCATAGTAAAGGAATGGCTGGAGGCTCAGCGCTCCGAATAAATAAACGACAAAAAAAAAGAAGGCATGGAATAATTGCACGAAGCAATTACGGCACAGAGAAAAATAAGGTACCCAGAAAGAATCTGACGAGAGCAAGCCTCTAATGCATCCGGAGTACTATTATCATATATAACTATCCCCGCCAACGTCCACGTTGGGCCGTTTCCGACATACTGCCCTGAAGCCACGTCCATTCATGCTGATGGTCTTTAAAGTTTTAAACACGGCAAGCCGTAAAAGCGAAATTCAAAAGTGCTCAGTCAACAAGGAATAGAATCGAAAGCTACCCCCAGAGCCCAGGATGTTTCTACAAGGCTGAGCGGCTCCAGCCTCATATGAGAACGCCATCCCGGACACGGAATATGTGAGCTAACAGTTCTTCTCCACCCTCGTGGCATGCAGGTACGCATATCTCACGCGTCATTTCCAGCCAGGGGCCCTATGCTGGCGAATGATGTGAACGCGATGCTTGGCGACGAAGATGTTTGTAACGTTGAAGAGAAAGCTAATCTTAACCCACATGAAGCTTAGACCTGAGCGGATTGGGCATCAGAAGAACCTTTAGTTCATATATTCTGGAGGCTGCACAGTCAGCGGATAAAGCCTTATCGAAGAATGTGTGTGGACCGTCACAAAAGTTGTTCACGAGTCGTGGCGATCAGCGACGATCAGGGCGCGTTTCTCAAATGGCTGGTATGTCGTCGACCTTGGTATAGTCTGCTGCAAACCAAAGGATCAAAGGACGTACGGGAATCTCTTTGCAAAGAACCATCGTAACGTCGAAAGAAGAAGCGGTAAAGCGACGTAGCATACTAGTAGAGCTGGTGTTGGGATAAATTTAGGATTAGTAACTCTGGTTTAAGGGGACGCAGCCGGCCCGATGGTGACTAACTTATTGTTAACTAGCGGCTATACCTACAAATCGCTTATACAACAATGTTTGAAGTTCACATGGAATCAAGTTCTACGAAATAAAATCGTTGAGCATATATCTGATTCTGAAGAGACACCGTCATTTTATCTTGATATCTTACGTTCAATCTTAGACGAGAATGTTTCGAGGCATCTCGCATTTAAATATGACGAAGATGATGATTTAGAGAAGGGTTAGGAAGGATTGATCAGGGTTGACGGCGGAGGGCTCAACTACAGACAGGACATTGTTGACTGTAACAGTAGATGCAACCCCGATTGGGCAGTTGAAAGCCACTCTCCTTAAAGAAGCGTTAAGAAGAAATGACCCTTGTTCCCAAGGAAATCAAAATTCCAAATGATCGAAATAGATTTCTCTACCATTGCCTATACCTTGCTGTTGGGATGAGGGTTTTAACACGTCAGTCCACCTTTGATTTACCACGATGATTCTCCGTTTCGGTGTCCAGCTCAGGCTGCCTTTAGGACACGCTACATGACTCTCTATGACCCAGGCTCTCTCTAAAACTGGCCCTCTGTGGCACAGACTCAGTTGCTTCTCTGCTGCTGCTGCAGCTGCAGCTGTTGCCATTCCTCCTTCGAATACCACCCCACAGTCCGCTCCGAATGTTCCGTGAACCACTCATCCTACAAGAGCTCTCTTGCAGTAGGACGGTCTCTTGGATCAAGCTTCATGATCTTAAGCACAAAGGCTTTATCCGCAGAACAGATCTCCCTCTCGCTGAGATACCGGAATGGTTTTAGCTTCTCAGGTGGCACCACAGACATGATGCCAATAATGGCTTCTTGTGTGTCCTCATCGGCGATCTCCTTGTAGGAGATCGGGAACGGCCCGAACCATTGATGCTGATGCACGACAATTTTAGTATCGTACATCCTGTGGCCTTCTGGCTCTTCCGGCTCGAAAAGGTGGAAATTGAAACCCCATATAAGGTTGATTAGCTATATATATATTAGTTTTTGCCACGGGAATTGAGCAGCGTAAGGGAAAACTAACAGTAACACCGAAACTCCAAATGTCTGCAGCGGTGCCCCATGGAATCTCGAGATGGACTTCAGAGGCCCGAAACAGGCTTGTTCCGGTTGGTACACCATCCTTCGCGAATTCAGAGTCAATAGAGACGGCGCCCCCACAATCCGCCAATTCAACCTCCGAAAATCGACTCTCTCCCTTCCCATAATTCACTAAGATATTGCTCGGCTTGATGTCTGTAGTTCATAGTTAGTTGAGCAGCAGGATAAGTAATGCAGGAATATCAGCTTGTACCTGTATGTACGTAGCCATCCTCGTGCAGCACTTGAAGAGCTTCGAGTACATTTTTTAGCTACGTACTTGATTTTCTGCCTGGTGAGCCTTTGCTTCCTCGAAGCCCTCGTCAAGTCGTCGTCAAGGTACTTCAGTACAATCGCTGGTGGTTCGGTTGGATCTTCGATCTCGTCCAGGAGAGGACGCAGAGTCGGTGTACGGGCCTGAAAGCGCTTGAGAACATCGCCCTCATTATGGAGGCGCCAATGTCCTTCGACTCTTTTAATCACGACGGGATTTTCTTGTTGATTGCTATTACATATTGCTAAGCGTGAAAAGCGAGCACAAGCGGCCACAACAAGTACATACACTGCAAAATAGATGAATTCCGAGACCTGCTCAGTAATTCAGTAGGTACCGGCTCTGCCTCTAAGGTGCTGACCTAGGCGGAAAAGAGATTTGAGGACATTGCCGAAGACTCATCGGAGGTGAGTGTCGGTATAAAGCTCTCTTATATATCAAATAGTGCCATTTTATATAGAATACAGCAGTGCACCGCTCAGTTGGATGCACCGCGTGGACGGAGCTGAGGTCACCTGATCCCGAGAATACCGAGTGTTGCCTGCAGTTGGCGATGCCGACCGCAGCAGCAAGCAGCCTCGAGAAGGTGCAGGTTCTGCTACAGATGAACAAGAGATAGCCCCCTAGCCTCATGGCTTCATAGGTGTTGGGAGCTCATATAGGGTGGGTGGGTGGATCACTCACTTGGATGAACCACTCGCTTGTGAAACACATTAGATGCTAGATAGACAATTTGAGGGGAACCAAGACTACTGAGTGGCTAGAAACCGTCACATTGTTCTGTACATCTTAACAACATTATTGTCTGACAAAAATCATTATCTTGGGATAGAGCAAGCCATTTGATGACTTAATCCACCATAAAATCTTGTGCTGAGATGGGTATGACTGATATTTACACTGTATTAAGGACATATGCATGTACAGCCTGGATGGATTTTTGAATGCAGTGTCTGGCAACTAATTAAGGCTACAAACCAGCTCCATATATCCTCTGGATAGTAAGGTGATGTGTAAGCGAGTGACAAATGTTGACTAGTCAAACTGATAATGTCAAAACTAATGAAGCACATTCAGTGAGAGACCAAATACACTTATGTTATATTCCATCAATATTGTAAGCAGGGAAAAAAGACGGGCAAAGAAAGATTAGTTATAGACACTGTTCAACTGTTCTGTTCAGTTGATCTTCTCCATGAATTTCTGACTCAGTGCCATTGCTCTGACAGGAGAGCTTGGTCAAAAAATCATATGAGTCTGGCGATGTCTTCCTTGTCATAAGAGACAGGGAAAGGCGGCCAAATTTTCACTTTTTGTACGAATGGATTTCCTATACTTCCGAATCTGCGACATCTCGTTGCACAGAAGCATGGTACATCCACTAATGAGGCTCAGAACTGGGACAACATCCAGGTAAGATGACCAAATAGGGAGCAGTTACTGTGCTGTAATCTGTCCAGGTTCGGCCAGCTTCGAGAGCGGAGGAACAGGATATATATACAGAGCTTCTTTTTCAGGGTCCAGTTTATGGCTAAGACATAATTCAGCTAGTCATTTGTGGAAGATAAGGGGAAAAGGGTCTATACTGACAATGAGTACTTTTGGTTGTTATACAAGGCCTGGCAGATTGGTGTCTTCTGTTCCATGTCGACCTCTGATAGTGGAGCCATGGCCTGTAGCAGCATTGTATGGAAAGCCCCGTCTTTGCCTTCGACAATCCACTGGCTGACGAATTCGAGTAATCGAGGATAGAATCCGGCGCTGGCCCAGTCCAAGAGATAGACGGTACCGTCATCCTGCCAGATGATGTTTCTAGGGGCAATGTCAAGATGGGAGAGGACCAATTCGCAGTGTTGGAGGGTGACCTGGCCCAGGCCTTGGGCTGGAAAAAGTCGGCTATTGAACCAGTCTTCGATGTCGGATAGGCTGTTGACGATCAGATCATTTGTTTCCGGCCAGAGGAGGCCCGTTGAGGGGCCACCACTGAGGCTGCCTGCGACATTGCTTGTGATGGTGCTGAAATGCTGAAGGATGGTGGCCACTTTCTCGACGTGGGATTCAGTGAGAGATTGGAGTATTTCACCCTCGATGAATTCCATCACTATGTATCCCCGCCCATCGCCGTCGTTGAAGAACCGTTGAACTCGGGGAATTCTCACAATCTGATCATCCACAAGCTCCAGCGCCCTCTGTTGATTGACTGCCTCATAGTATGAGACCCCTCGACCGAACTTGACCACTTGGGTATCAGAGATTCTGATGACCCGGTTGCCATACTTTCCTTCTCCGAGGAGTCGACTCTCATCGCAAGATAGACAATACTTGATCACTTCGTCATCTGATAATTCGCGTTGGAACATGACTATTCAACAGTGATTAATCGAGTTAGAAAAATCATCTACGATTTCAAAAGCTTAAGACGTAGTTGGGTCGAGTAGTTCAGGTAATGATGGAGCCCTCCCATGTTATTCTGACGCTAGATCACGATGAAGCATGTGACTTTAACTGCAGCGCCTTTTTGAAAGCCAAAGTTGTCTTGCTCTCCTTTAACAAGTTATCTATCTAGTCGATATTCTCCGCGATATGACAATAAAAGTTCCTAGCAACCATGCATCATTTTCTCATTGACTAGTCTCCTGAACCTTAACCCATTTCGCATTCAAATGGTACTTCTTTTATGGCTCAAACCAGATGATTGGTTCTTGATTTCCAAGCCTTATCACACTAGTTAACTAGTGTTCCAGACGTGACTCGTCCAAGCTCAACAACATGTACACCTCAGATCAGCCATCATATGATAATGGAACATAAGTACCACTGCCAGCCCAACATTCATCTTGTTCCCAGCAATCGGTCGTCCGTTGATTTGCAATCCACCGTCACCCAATGCATACGCAAAGACCTGTACATTCTCGCAAACGACTTCGTTCAGAGCGACCCTCCCTTGACAAAACACCTCGGCAGGTGCTCAAGAAGCGGAAAGTCAATCATCCAAGTGGTTCTCAACCTCCCGCAGCGTTTTGGGACAACTTGTCTAAAGTCTGGTTGACTCGTAACGCGCTGAGGGAACTTGATCGAAGGAACAATCAAGCTACTCGAAGCGTGCTCCACCAGAGACAATTTTCAAGTCCCGTCACCCGCTCTGCGCTCAGGAATATTCAAAAACTTGGTGAAGACGGTGGCCCAGACCTATCAGAACTGAGGGGAGTAAGTGTCTCCAATTCCAGCAAAAGCTCAGGCTGACTATGACAGTACCGAGAACCTACCAGCTCTCTGTTTCCCGCCATGAACTCTAGGCGATCAAAATACCGGGTCCAAAAAGGCAGTTTAAGCGCTTCACGGGGTTCAAGCACTTCACGGAGCACCAAGCCATCGAAAACAACAACCACCAAAAGTAGTGGACCGTACGATCGTAACTTCCAGCAACATCTCATTGATCACGGTATCTATCCGCATCGCTACAGGTTTCCGGACGGACACGTACCAGCAAAGCCCAATAATTGGGAGGAAATCAACGAAAGACTCGCTCGACCTCGACCGTCGCTATCGCCATCTAGGTTTACCGAGGACACATTCGAGCAATTTATCCAGGAGGATGCAGATGCCTCAAAAGAGAGACAAGTAACAGAATCTGTGATTCCCTTCATTGAAGGAAAAATTGCAGATAGCAAATGCGTCGCTGGTGGTGTCCCTTTCAGAGACCTCGATCATCTTACTGACGGCACATTGGTTTCAGGGAATCCCGATCGTTACCATGGTGCGCGCCCTGAACAACTTGACCGCCGAATTCGAAACGAACTTAATGGTCAAATCATTCCTTCAACACAGCATGACCTTCCGATTGTACCGAATTTCCTCCTGGCAGCGAAGGGGCCAGATGGTTCATTGGCAGTCGCTGGAAGACAGGCTAGCTACGACGGTGCATTAGGTGCACAAAGCATGCATAGTCTTCAAACATACGGGCAAGAACAACCGGATTTCGACAACAATGCATACACAATCACGTCTATCTACCATGGTGGCACTCTCAAAATGTTCACCAGCCATCCTTCGAAAACAACTGCTACAGATCGCCCTGAGTATCATATGACTCAACTGAGATCTATTTCCTTGACTGATACCGTTGATTCTTTCCGACAGGGGGCGACTTGTTATCGTAATGGTAGAGACTGGGCAAAAGAGCAACGGGATGATGCAATCAGACGAGTAAATGAACAAGCCACTCAATACCAGCTTTAGTACAATCTGCGAAACATCAAGCGCTGAGTCTTATAGTCGAGTCCTTTAGTCAACAGTCACATTTCTCATTTAACAATGTCTTTGCAACGGAAACGCATGATGACTCGGAAACTTCAGATTAACTGGCTCGCGCTCAGAACAATCCACAGGGTCTCTAAGGAAGCGAAGGACTGCTCGTGGATTATAAGACGCAGCTGGGCATTCGTGATCTGCTTCTCCTCCATCAGTATGCGTCAGGATGGTTCTTTGGTCCTGAGTTCACATCAGCATTATCAATGATAAATTCTACAGCAATGTACATAATAGCAGATTCATATACCTCTTCATTAAGGACTTAGATGCACAATGTTGCGAGTGGTGATGACAATATGGCGTATTGGAGCGACCATGCCGGAGGCGGCAAGACTAACCGCATCGTGTAATTCACAGATCCTCATTTTACAACACCAACAATTACTATACTTATTGATTAAAACCAATCTCCACCCCCTCCATCACCACCTTCATCATTCCCACCCCCACCCCAGGGATCCTCATCCTCGTCCCACAATTCTTCCCCTGCGCCTGGTTGCTCTCCCGGTGGTATCTGGGACTGATCATACGGTTGCTGCTGTTCTGGTGAAGCTGTCATTCCCCTCTGCATCGCTTCATACCCTGCAATGGTTCCAGCTCCAGCAGCTCCAGCAGCTGCACCCTCCGCCATCGTCCCAGCGGCTCCTGCTCTACCAACAGCGCCAGTAGCAGCTTCACCAACCGTCGTTCCTGCCGCTTCAGCTTCTCCGGCAGCGGCACCACCGGCGGCAGCCTCTCCAGCTCCGCCTATAGGGAACCAAATCGGCATGATACCGACCCCGGAGCCACTATGGCGACTGAAGTAATCAAAATCAATACTCACTGCGGTAGCCAGCATAACTGCGCGCTGATCGAGCGTCATGCCGGTCCCTTTCTCGGGATACGTAGTGGAAACTTGGCCAGAGTCTCTCTGTTCGGCCAACGCTGCAGCATCCATACGTAGAGCATAAACACCAGTGTCCGTAAATAGCTCCCGAGCGAATCCAGCAAAGTTACGGTTGACGGAACCGATAAGTTGAGAATCCGCTGCACGGAGCGCAAAATCCCACGAAAGGAAGGGCTCGTCAACATAGGCAAACTGGACGAATTCGCCCTCGGGTTGCTGATCAGCAGCTCGTGTCAACTGCATCTGCTGCGCCTTGGAGATATCCGCATCTGGTATATGGAACTTCCGCAACCCTACGTCCCGGTTCGGAGTGTGATGGTAGAGAAAAAGATTGTATTTCCGCCTAAGCGGGGCCCACTGCTGCTGGGCCTCTCCGATAATGCGCATATCATCCACTCCTAACGGTGATACCTTCGCATTAGATCCCCCAGTGATTGGTGTTAGAGATCCCGGGGCAATACTCTGAAGGGCAGTAGAAGACGAGTATGCCGCGTCTGCAACTTCAAGCGGGTCGTAGACTCGAATGCGAGAGTTGATCCATGAAAAGGGACGATGGAACTACACTTGTTAGCACCCTGGCTATAGTGTGTTCGTACTACAACTTACCCTTAAAACCTCATTTTCATACTTGTCAAATACGTGCGTAACGAAACTTCGATGGGTGTGAAACCACTGTCGAGCCATCATATTACCGATACCCCTCTGTTGCTCAGCCATGTATCCAACATGATTCCCACTCGCATCCATTATCACGTATTTGTTCGCTTGCTCGAATCCCCTACGGTAAAGAAAAAAAACGTCAGATCATAAGATCATAATGATCAATAACCCGCAGAATGGAAGCCACTCACAGCATGACGTTCATCAATTCCAGCTGTCGCTGAACCACTAACGCGGAGTTTGCTAGAAGCGCCACGGCCGGATGATTCTCTTTAAGGACGCCATTTGGATCTTCCGGTACATAAACCGGAGAGAGGAGGCTGTTATCATTCGGGTTGGTGTCGCGCAGTGCGGAAGAGAGCGCATCGGTGCTGGATTGGGAACTGGGGTTCTCTCCTTCATTTGAAGGTTCTCTCCTGCTTCTTGAAATCGGCTGTGGGAAATCTCTCCGCCGTAACGTATTTCGAGGCCCACGGGGAACTGGTCTAGTTCTTATTGTCCTCGCCGTCGCCCATCGCAAGGCGGGCGCCCGGAAGCTCCTGCTCCACATTGAAGAAAGCACCTGGATTCTCGATATGAATGCCCAACTCTGACCGTCTCGAGTATAAAATCGCTAGCACAGTTATGTCGTAAGGATGGTTCACAATAAAGAGCAAGATGGGTGGTTTCAGGGCGTGGCGTGGATGTTTCGAGCTTGAGTTGAATCATCGAAAGTTTGTCGCGGGGTTAGGCGGAGATAAACTTCCCGATGTATGTCATCGGAGGCCACTAGTTAGTTAGAAGGAAGCGCAGAAATCTGTTGACAGCAGCATACTTTCTTTGGAAGTTCAACATTGTAAGACGCCAAATGGGGCTGAAAATAATTATTGTCATAGTTTAAACGGATTCACAATAGATTTTCGATTTTATACGTTGGCAAGATTTGGACTGAATCCACGCAAACAACCAGCTTGATTTCCCAGAAGTATAACCATCTCCCAAGAGAACATTTGAACCCCTTATAAGCTTCTTTTCTGATACCACCACACCATCGCAGAATTATATATCTCACAAGTAATGCAGTTATAACCATCACTGGATCATAACACGCCCTTTCTCGCCAACTCGATCTTTCTCAAAGCTTCACCAGCTTTGTAACCACCCTTGGACACGCAGATCGCACTTCCCTCGCCGAGTTCCATCTTCTCTTCGACATTTGGGTGCGGGCACGGGCAGTGATGTGGGAAGTGGACGCAGGCAAGAGTGTCGGGACAGAGATAGTTGGAGCAGGTTGCTGTTCACAGATTGGATGAGTTAGAAAATCCCAGACATCAGAAACATGGTCTCACGGTCGATATGCGACCATTGACTAAATCGCACATACCTCCTTCCCATGTTCGCTGATACCATGAGCTGTCACTGGGAACGTTCCCTTGCTCTTGTTGATGGTGTTCCTGATGGCCATGGCCGCCGCCGCCGCCAAACATCTGCTCGAAGAATTGAAACTGAGCCTGGGCGGCCGCAACGAGGAGCAAGAAAGCCCAGAGTGAGGCGAGGATATTGCGAGCCATCTTCGATAATAAGACGAATGTCCCTGCAATACAATCCAATGTTCGCAGCCTGTTTCGTTCAATGTCGTCGGCCGCATGAAGCCAGATATGGCGAGTCGGATCACGTGATGACGCTAAGTCACGCCCGCAACTCCGAGCATCTCGAAAAAGTTCCCGTTCGGCATCAAAGCGACTTGGTTGGAAAGCAGCACAGGGAATCCCTCCTGTTGTCGACCTGAGGGATTCGACTACACCAAAAAATGCTTCAGCCAAGATTACGGGCACCCTTCCGGGTGCTCGCGAGAGCATTTGCACCGTCGCTCCTGTCCTCGTCTCCGCTGCAATCCACACAGTCCTTCCTGTCACGGACGACCTCCGCTTCTTCTTCATCCATCCTCAAGCCCACTTCCTCTCTTCCTTTCCTTCCTCTCTCGATTTTCCGATATGCCTCACACGCCACGCAAGGTCGTGCGAATGCCAAAGCTCGCGATCCCGCTGGAAAACGTCTCGGCGCGAAGAAAACTGGAGAGCAGTATGTGATTCCAGGAAACATTATCTTTCGACAGCGTGGTACGAAATGGTTTCCCGGCGAGAACTGTGCGATGGGACGAGACCACACCATCTATGCGACAGAAGCCGGTTATGTGAAATACTACCTCGACCCCGAACGGCATCCGGACCGGAAGTACATTGGCGTCTGCTTTGAGAGAGATGGAACCCTGCCCACGCCGAGAAATGCTCCGACGAGAAGACGGCTTAATATGGTTGCAGTTCCCCGCGTGGAGGCCTCTGAATTGTCTGTCGAGTCGGAGCTGGTTGCTGTTGGAGATGGTACGACGGATGCTAATGCTACTGAGGGAGCCAATTCCCCAGCTGCTAAGACGGAGCTGCAACTGCGGCCTGGTTACATGTACCGTGAAGCAAACTGGCAGATTGGTCGTGCCGCTGAGAAGGCTGGTATTACTGCTAAGGAATTCGACCGCAAGAATCGCTGGATGGCGTGGAGAAAGAGAACGGCCAGGGCTGAGCGTGCTGCGCAGATGAAGAGCCTGAAGAACAAGAAGAAGTCGTCTAAGAAGGGCAAGGGCGGTCGTTAATCACTCTTCTTGAACATGTCCTTGTATGTACTGGCGATATGGAAGGTCTTCAGGTGTTGTGATCTATGTATTATAGAAAGAAATCGGGCAAATCATCAAATCTCTTTACTGTTTCATTATGCATCTGAAACTCGTTTGACAAAAAATTGTAAATAAAAGTCAAGTTACCTTTTGTAAGGCTCCGCTTAGTTGACATGTCATGACATCCTGGCCACCATCCTGGAGACCAAGGGGGTATCGTCCTACTTTTTCCTTGATGAACAAAATTGCAGAAAGGTACACCGTTCAGGTGCCCATAAACAAACAAACAGTGTCATGGTCACTATTCATGTCCAAGAGGACCAAGACTCGGCTATTCATCGAATAACTTCCCTAATATCAGGCTCTGGCAAACGAATTCGTTGCCCACGATCCGGATATTATTCGCATTAACTCCAATACCACTGCCGCTGACCGACTGCACCGGAGCAGGTCTCTTCCGCGGCCTACCACGCCCCGGCTTCACAGGGGCGCCTTCGGAATTACCGAGAATCATGGCCTTGGCGGCAGCTTCTTCATGATCATCCACGTAGATCCAATTCCAAGCTGGGGATGATTCCTTTCCCTGATCCATAAGCATTTCTTTGGCTGCCTTCAGATCGAGGACCCGCTCAACCCGGGCGGCACCCAAAGCATATGTTAGGAAGACATATGCCTTCTTCTTTTCTTCCGCTTTTCTGCCACCCATAACAAGAAGCACAGACTGCCCTTCCAGCAACTTTGGCCGGGCTGCAATGGTGTCCGTTAATCGAGCTGTAGCTGCAGGGGTTGGTGTGAGAATTCTGGACTTTGTAGCCCCATGGAGGTACATCGACTCTCCCGCAGGAAGAAGGTATATGTCCCAGTCCAGAATACGATTTTGCTTGACACAATCCTCTATCCAACGTCCTGAAAGGCAAGGAAGACCAAGTGCCAAGGCTTGCATATACTTTTCACGGCGGGAGTGCTTATCCGCGACCAGACAGGCGAAACCAACAGCCTCTGCACCTGCAGTCAGGCGGAACTGCTTCTCCAAGTCATCAGTGGAGTTCAAGCAAGGCGATTTGGCGGGACTAGCAGGTATAATGCTGGAGGGTAGTTCGAACAACTCGTTAAATCCGTCTCTCAGAAGCCGGCCTCCATTCTCCACGATCAGCTTCATGACGTGGGATTTTGAATCTTCATTCTCCACGTAGGAGACTGCAAATACCATTCCGGCAAAGAGACCGGTTTGGACAATAATACTCCGAGAAAGTCTTGAGTTTGGTGTTGCAGGGGTAGAATTGATGTCAGCGGGTGTGCCTGCCACCGCATCATCCTTTCCTGGAATAAATGAAAATTGCCTGTCTTTCAACTGGTTCCAGAGGATGGTGTCTAGATATATCCGTGAAATCGGGACTTTGATAAGATTTCCAGCTGTGCCTGGGCTACCCTTCTGCGGACTCCTCCGCTGCTTGGGTGCGAGCATCACTGAAGAGTATCCGTATATATCTGTGATCGGTCTCGATCCATTTGCTTCTTGCTGCTCGAGTTCTTCTGGACTCAGGAGGTCGCGAAAACCGCGAACAATATGCGTGACCTTCTGAACGTTTGGCATATCCACTTTCACAGAGTCTCCAATGCGCAGTTCAAGTCTTTTGATCGTACCACCCAAAACATGGTCAGTTGTGTCATCTTCGAACTTGACTACGTACCGGGTCTGAGCGCTGTGATTCGACATTCCCAAGCACGAAGCAGGGTAATATGCGCGTTTGAAACCATTGAAACAGGCAAAGACTTGGTTAGGAGCGAGAACAGAAATCTCCGGCATCGATGATTGGGAATTAACCCAGGCTTGGAAGGGGTCTCCGCCCTGTATGGGGTCGGAACTCTCCGCTGTAGTAGCAGTAGAAGTAGGGCTCCGGTTATGAATTACCACAGCCTTAGCTACTAGAGATTTGCGCAATCTTTTCTCTTGTGCCATCCGCATGTCAGAACGAGTAGAAAGTCTGGATTTTCTCGCGTTCAGCAGTCTCTGTGCACTTTTCTCAGGAGACGCATCGACTTCCCAGACAGTTTCAGCACGTCTCCAAGAGTCCGGTCGTTTTCGCTGTAAAGCACCAATAGTCACAATAGGCTCGGATGATTCAGGTTCCTTATGCTGTGATTCAGCTTGCTGGAGCTCATCCTGTTGTGGATTGGCCGTGGGAGGATCAGCCGCTGGTACTTCATTTTCGGCAATATGAGAAGTGAATCGGGGTCCCATTGGTCGCGGCACGATAGGAATTATAGGATCGGAGGCGTAGACGTTCTGGCCATCGTTTGCACGTCGCTTCTTTCTGGGTGGGATCGGTGAGAAGCCAACCACTGAGGTGAACTCCCGGTCCTCAGCAGTAAAGAGACTGATATCCACATCAAGAAACTTGCTAGGGGTGAATGGAGAGAAGTCAGAGGCAATTTCAGTCAGTGCCCTTCGTTTTCTGCCACTTGGACTGGAAAGGATCTTTGCATTCAGATGTGGCCTCGCGGTGAGTTGGCTTCGCTGACTGAGTACACGAGAAGAATCCATGCCTTCACGATGTTCCTGATACATGGGAGGTAACTCATCGTCCTCCTCAGTCGCACTCACGGCGTCTGTAGCCTCGCCCGTGAGTGTGTCGTTCGCTATACGGTGAGGACTAGTCTCTGGTATTCCCGTCTCAGGAACTGTGTCATCGAAACTTCTTGCAGGTCTATGCATTGGCGTTTCTGCAACCCGAGAAGGCATTGATGAAGACTTTTCTTTTGTACCCGTGCTAGCGATAAGAGCACTTGCATCCGCGGTGCCATCTTGGCTGCTGATCCTGGACAGCAGGTTAAGCGACTTCCTAGGAGGCAACGGTGTCGGGGAGCCTTCCGAGCTTATCGAGACAGTCCTTCGAGCAACCGGGCTCTTCAATTCAGCCTGACGGCGATGAGGCACTCGTCGACATTTATCGTCTTTTGATGGCGGAGGAGATGAAAGGAACGCCTGTCCACCTACAGGAGAAGAAACTACCTTCTCTACATCAGCAGCGCTTTCTTCTTGCGATGCAGAAAGACCCTGTTCTGTGGTAGCAGGACTCAAGGCTCTGTCGGCCCAAGGTTGCACTGAAATTTTACCTTCGCCATTTCCTCTCTCCTGGGCATCAGGAGATGGCTGGGAATCCCTGACAATCTGTTGCGAAGAAACAACTTCGCCCGTGTGTTCATCCATTCTTTTGCTGCTTAGATGTTGATGTAAAGGAGGAGTTGTGCTGTGGAGTGGAGTTCCATTATCAAGTTGCAGAGCTTGTGAGAGGCGGTCATGAGTGCTAGATGGCGTGAGTGAGGAATTCACAGGAAGCGCATCGTAGTTTTCCTTGTCTTCTTCAGTTGAAGGCAGCTGGTGGGATACAGTTGGAGTCGGGCAGTGCTCCTCTTCTTGTTCCGTCTCCTCTTCACTGGTTGCCCCAGTTTGCAAAGCCATTGCAGAACCTTGAGTCTCATCATCCTGGATATTCCGGGTCATGTCAATGCTCCATTTCTTTGTGGTCCCACTGATTGATGAGTTGAGTGCAAGTGATTGCTCGCCACGCTTATTATGAGCTGTCCTGGCTGGGGCTGTTAGATTGGCTAGTTGCGCATTGGTTTCTTCATCGATCTTCCTTTGACGATTCAGACGTTCAACGAAGCTAGGTTCCCTATCAAAGTCATCATCGCTCTGATCGCCAGAGAAGATGTTTTCAGCCGACTTCGCCCTTCGCTCGTCTAACATTTTATCCCGCTTTGCCTGTGATTCCTTCATCGAGATATAGTTTAACTGCGGCTCCGTATACCCGCGACGAAGAGAAGACGGAGGCGCCTTGAACGGTGATGAGGTTGATCCAACCACTGGACGGCTCTGAATTGGGATATTTGGCGATGGTCTGTCAGACAGTGGGCCTGATGGGAGCTCATTGACGAAGGGTGATGACGGAGCTTGGGTCGCTTGGAATACTTGACTCAAAGCCATAATTCCACCACTCGACTCAATATCTGGGGCGATGGGATTGCGCGATAAGGATGGCGTTGCAGTGGATAAACCTGCCTGGTCGGCCTGCTTCCTCGCCGTCGCCGGTGTCGAGGCCAAAAACCTCTGCGACTCCGGAAAAAGATTCGGTTGATAATGCAATGGTGACGACTCTCCAACTTTCGATCCAGTCTCATCTTCATGATCTGAAGTGTTATTGACCGCTTGTGTTTCTCCAAATCCCGACAACAAGTCCACATGGCCGCTGTCTCCTTCGTGAAGAGTAACCAGAGTGGCTCCGTCGGCTCCAGTATCGATATCCATAGGGTCCCCGTTGCCCTGTCCTTGAGAGTATCTGCTTCGTTTCAGGATGCTGTCAAAGACAGATTGGGAAACAGGTTGCGTATCACCAGGTGCGCTATCAGCCGAGCTCATCTTGGATGGTTCTGGAACTGCAATTAGAGGACCAGTTTGGGATAAGGTATGGCAATGTGTTGCTGAAGCCGTCTTGTTGGTACTGGCAGATGGCGGGGCGGTTGAAGTTTTTGTATTAATATCGACAGATTTTGACTGTAGCCCTGCAGCAATGTCCTGGTCTTCATCTAACTGTCCATCTTTTTGGATACTCTTGTCGCCTTGGTTATCCCCCTGTGAGAGAAATCGAGCAGATATCTCTCGATCTAAAGGTATCTGGGATGTCTCATTATCCTGATGAGCGATGATAGAATGTTAGTTAACACTGCATAAAGACAATTATGGCACGGGGTTGACTTACAGCTAACCCCAGGGCAATCTGCTTTAACTTCTCAATATCAATGCTGTCTTCCTGAGACCCCATAGCTAATTCAGGCTGCAACTCTGGCACAAGCACTTGCAACATGCCATAACCTCCTGGGCCACAATCTCCGTTGCACGAGGTCACTGTACGCACAGTCAAGAATGGCACTCGAAGAGATGTGACAGAACGCGGTAACGCGTTCTGCACGTGACCACGTTCGCGTCGGACTAATAATTGTTACGTTCTTGGTATAGCGTAGTTAAATCCCAACATCAAACCTCAAAGGTCCTTCGGCTTCCTAGATATTCAGCAATCTAATCATATGGCCAAGGTGTTGCCTAGTATGGGTCTTGATGGCTGTCTTCGATAACGTATTTAAGAATCTGGATATCTAAGATATCTAAGCAGAACATCATGACTCCGACAGGTCCAGATTGAGATGAAAAGCAGTCATAGAGCCTGGTATGTGCAGCACATGAAGATATTTAAAGGATTCGGGTCATTACGGTCGTGCATTTATATCTTATCATATAGTACATGTTATCTGCCAATGCAGAAATGTGATCATTATCCTGGTGATCATTATCTAAGTGGCATGGGTCGCGTCATCAATCACGACTCCGGTTAGGAACCCAACGCTTGATAGCAAAGTCCCGGACCTTGTAGCGTCGGAGTTCATCTCCAATATCATCATGTCCAGTGTACGGCGATGGAATATCCACGTAACAGAGAACCAGGCTCTTTTTGACTTGCGCCTGGACGCGATTTACGCAATGCAGCCACCACCAGCTGCGGGCCTGCTTCTTGGAGACAGCCTCTCTTCTGTCTTCCGTCTGTGACCAATAAGGGTGTTCGTAGGAGGGTAGGATGATGAGAGCGAACTCTGCATGCGAGAAAACAGGTCCCCGGTTGTAGAGTAGATAGTCAACACCGAATTTCACACCAGACCGTACGACCCAGCCCAATGAACGATAATGATGATACACGACATAAGAGAGCATGAACGGGTCGTCAGGCTCGAGGCTAGTGGAGAGATCCCTAGGTGGAAAATATGAGTGGCGGCGAAAAAGTAATAGAAGTGAAGCTGTGGGCATGACGGACTTCTGCTCGTCAAAGACCTGTAGCACTCCTAGACCGTACACAAGAAAGAAAGCCTCTTCGTTTGAAAGCTGTAGATGTTCTTCATTTCTCAGTAGTTCCTCTTCCTCTCCCTCGCGTGTATCCATTCCTGGGTCGCGAAGGGGAGCGGAGACTTCCGAATCCGCAACAAATTCTTTTTCCTCGACGACTGGAGAAAAACGAACACTCTTCGCACCGTTCTCCGTCCGTGCGATAGTGGTTCCAGCCTTCTCAGCCGTGTCATTCTCTTCCATTTTTCCTTCGACAGTTTGGGATGACTTGACTGCCCGGGACTTTTTGGCCTTGTTCACAGAGAACTTCTCTACTGGCGAAGCAGTGCCGTTAGCAATACCGTCGACAGACGATGGATGAGCCATATCAGACTGGGGAGCTGTGCCCTGCTTAGCAGCCGCTTCCAGTCTCAGCCTTTCGGCAATGGCCTCCCTTTCCTTTCGCGCTCTTTCCAGCTTCCATTCGCGTCTTTCGACTCTCCTCTGACCCGTTGCCTCCTCACTGGTCTTATCACCAAGTAATCCCCTTCTCTTCTTTTCGCGCTCGAGCCAGCTGGGTTCACTCCTACTCAGACTACCTCTTCCAAAGAAGCCCATCTCCCACAACGCTCGTATTGCTTTCTCATCAGTGACATGGACTGATGAGGTCGCCGAGTCGAAGTACGCAGGATATACTGCATGGTGAGGAGGTGAGATGAGGTAAGTGAGATACGAGAGGAGCACACTTATGATGGAGAGGGGATTGTGAGGAATCAAAGGCGGTAGAGGGTGGACTTCTACAGGGAGAGGAAAGCGATGAATATGTCGGTAGTTGGGTCGCGCTGGACGGGGAGCCCTAGACGGACGAGACTTTTCATCTCCTGCCAGTCCAGCGTGGCCATTGGGCGCCGTGGGCGAAGACTCGGGTACTGTTACAGCAGCGGTTTGAGATGACATTGTCAACGGTGCATTATTGATCTAAAAAAGGAATGGTCCTGATCTGTTGCTAAATTAGCATAATATCCACGGACGATGATCCTCTCCCTTTCAAAGAATATTATATGATGTTCCTCAGATACCGTTGTAGTCTATAATAAGCGCCGTCATCGACAAACAGCTAGAAATCAAAGTGCCATTTGTCTAGACTTGCTTAAAGGTGTCATCATCGGAGGGAGGGAGGGTGGAGGAGAAATCTGAGCACTGCTATAACTCACCGAAAAACTTTTGCCCTGTACACCTCCGGTATCCGGACGTCATCAGTTTCAAGACAAATGTAGTATACAATAGTAAGGTATGTATGCCACCAGTGGCCTGTCAGAGCAACCAGAGTTAATCACTTTTGGGAAGAATGCATTTTTTCTTCGCCCTCAATGAAGCGCATAGTCAGAGTAGAAATTTCTGCGAGAGTTCGCTTGTGAATTGTTAGTTTTTATGGGCGGAATGAGAAAAGGCGCTAAAAGGCTCCGGGTTGGTCCGAGCGCCACCGCCGCACGCCGAAAATTTCCTGCACATGATTTCGAGATCTCCGCGATAGCACGAATGCAAAAGTCCTCACGGCCACGATCCCAGTGTCTCTGTCAGAAGAACATTAATTCCTTCCACTCAGGTCGCTGATCTTCAAACAATCTGTCAAGATGCATCTTATGGTATGCCTTCTAACAAACTCCATCAGTTGGAATATCGACTAACTCTTTTAAAGTACACTCTGGACGCCTCGGGAAAGCGCGTGTATACCCTGAAGAAGGTCCTTAACGGCGAAGTCACCAAGAGCGCTCACCCTGCGAGATTCTCTCCTGATGACAAGTACTCGAGGTGCGTTTTGGCCGCACCGAAACCCGGTGCGAGCGTTCTGAGCCACACATTACGCAGCAAGCTTCCTAACCACAGTGAAAGATGGGGCTAATTATCCTGGAATAGGCACCGAGTGACTCTCAAGAAGAGATATGGTCTCTTGCTCACTCAGCAACCTGGTATGTTACCCTCTACAGTCCGGGATCTTAGCGCTGGAATATGGTGCTGACACATGGAATCTAGACAAGACTGCTGCCAAACTCTGAACGGATAATAAAAAAGTGATACAACGGTTGTAATGGCGAATGGTGTTCAATTTGGAGTTATCTATGGGTAAGAGGATGATCCTCTCTACCTTCGTTAGGGACCAGTGATTTGGCAGAATTTGTTTCATCTATTTCACGGTTCAAAGGCTTCCTTCCACGAAGACTAGATGTGGAAAATAGCAATATATAGCCTGCGAACTCTTTAGGGTGACCTAATAGAAAGCTACATCCGAAGATTATGTATAACTTGGCGTATTCGATCCAGATCTGCGTATGATATAAATTTCCACGCCACGCTATGGTGCATCTCAGATCATCAACATTTGGTGATTGCGTAATTTAGTCCCATTCTAAATTTTAAAAATGATGATACACTTTTCCCACCAGAACTCCTGTCATTCCTCATGCAAAGACAAATCAAGCTATCGCTTTCGCGAGTTCACGCCGCGTCCAGCTCCCACCTTAATCCGACCGCCACTCCTGTGGCGCTCACCAGTGAGAATACCAGGTAGGTAATCCTCGTCCATGAGATCCCTCTCCTTCCTAAGCCGTCTCTCCTCTTCCGTCACGGCCTTGACATACTCCTTCTGGTCTTCAGCAAGAATGAGGTTTGTTCCCCATCCTCCCTGACCACCACCACCCTTCCACTTCCCGCTGGCGCTTCCATGCATTGGTTTCGGGATGCTATATCTGTCTCCCCGAGTGTTCCATTGCATGTTCTTCTTCAGGTGCATTTTGAACTCCCCCTTCGCATTCGTCGAGCAGGAAACCCGAGTGAGGGTATACTTCCCGCATCGAGGACAGAACTGCTTGGTCATTTCCTTCGTAGTTGCGAAGCAGGCATGGCAGCGTTTGATATATGTCTTGAGGTGTTGAATCCTTTGCAAGGTTGTCGTGGAGAGAAGGTTCAGATTCATCTGAAGCAGTACGTTTTGACACTTATGAACGAGTCAGTTGGATTTATACTGGGACTTGTAGAGATTTTCGCAATAACATACCGCAAAATCAGTAGTCATCGTCGCAACCTGCATGACCTTGAGTTCTGTTGTCGCAGTCGCCGCGCTGCCTTCATCACGAGCCTGCCGCTTCTTGAGGTTTGAGGGTGTGATCCACTCTCCACCATCTGACTCGTCTTCCTCCTCAGCCTCTTCTGGAGACTCGGCCTCAGTGATTTCTTCTGAGGCCGGTTGTTCTTCTGTAGTGGTATTTTCATTTCCGTCGAAGGTTGGGTTCTCCTCGCCTTGAAGAGTGGTATTGTCCAACTCTTTCGTGATCTCCTCTACTGCCTTAGCCTCACCATCCTGTTCCGCTGCTGCAGACTGCGGCTCGTCTTTTCTCTCCTCTTCTGTCTTTTCTTCCTTCTTCTCTTCCTCCTTGGCCTCCTCCTTCACGGGAGGTCTCCCGTTGACTCTCTTCTGTCCCGGAACGCTCCGCAATCTCCAGTCACCGCCGTTCCTCTCGCACTCGAGCTCGTATGCTAGTGCAAGGATTTCGATATCGACTTTACTCAGCACAGCCCTGTCACCAGTCTTTCGTGCGAATTCGCTTATGACATTGATGCTTTTCGGAGTAGGTGTCCTCTGCTTAAGGAAAGGAAGGTAAAGCGTCTCCACTCGTGCCCTCGCATCGGGATCACGTATTTCATTAATGACGGCAGGCGTCGTGATGAGCTCCTCTGACTGTGCTAGGAGCGTAGAGAGCGGCGGCACGTTCTTGAGGAGGGGTCCGGCATCGAGAACGATGGTGTGCACCGGCTTGGTCGCAGGCGTCGAAGTAGACATGGTTGCGACCGGGGCCGATATGGCCGAGGTATATGAATAAGAAAAGAAAGATGAGAGATCTTGCAAGACACGATCTCTGAGATTTGTGCCCCTCCGCTCGGTGGTGATGATTTCTCACCTGGAATTTTCAGTGAGTTGGTCTGTGCGTTAAGCTTATCTTAGTGCGGCTTTCACTATCTCAGCAGGCTTACGGATACACCGACTGGCAATACAAATTCTGGTGTTCATACAGATGCAGTAGTACAAGTCGATGCGTTCAGGCATAAGGACAAGAAGCTGAGATTGAAGATATTCACCGAAAGAGGGAATGTAAGGACACCACTCCAGCCTCTGTACCCATAAGGGGATCATCCTTAAGAGTGAGAACTTTAGAAAATATAATAAAAGCCCAACAAGCAAGCCAAGCCCAACAATGAACCTCAGCCCACAGACATGTGAGGGAGGAGCACAAGTCAGAACCTATGTTTCATGTTCGCAACAGGTTGTGAAGTGGAAAAGGCTCATTGGCTCATGCCATACCGTCGACAGCTATGTTTGGTTATTGCACTCAAACCTTCCTTATGGCGGGCGCCAATCCGAAACTCGATTGCATACTCTTCTTTGCTGCTGAAACTCTAACATGTTGTCTCCAGTGAGTTTGCATTTGATTCTATTCGTGTAAAGAGTTCTAATAGTATCACCTAGAAAATCATACAAAAAGAGCATGACAACTACTTCATTTGCAAATAGATCAAATTGAATGGAAAGCAATAATGCAAGATATCAGAACACGTAACCTGGAACCTTATTTGACTGGTCTGCGGTGAGCTTTAGGCCACATCAAAGCAGGGTCTGTTTCTCACCTTTTTTTTTCTCTCTCTTTAGAATATTAGACCCTATATCCATATCTCAGCATTTCATTCTAGGCGTCGACTCACTCCATCGGATGTGCAACCATGCGGACACTTATGCGCTTCGATGATGTCGCGTGGGAACAGAGTGATTGGCAGGGCTGTTTAAGACAGATACTTTGAGGGCAATAGGTGATTTCATTGTGAAGTATTGAAGAGGTGTCCCTACGGAGTTGTGTGATCCCAAATCAGGGTCGTTTAATGTATCTTTTTGGATGAAATTTGAGGATGGTGGTTCTGCAATGATCCACTTTCCAAAGCCTGGCGCCAGCATGTTTCCTGAAGAGAAAATTCGGAATGAGGTTGCTGTAATCAGATATATTCAGGACCATACATCCATCCCGGTGCCATTTATTCTGCATTGGGGAACAAAGAAAGAAAGTCCTCTCGGTCTAGGTCCATTTATTATCATGGAATACATCGACCACGCTATGGATTTGGGTGCAGCACTGAGTATGCCCGAGCTCAGTATTGAAGACTGTCCACTCCTTGATCCACATACTGATCCAGATAAGCTTGAAATACTGTATGGACAGTTTGCGAATATCTTGCTTCAGCTATCTAGATTATCATTTCCTCGGATAGGATCTCTTATTCACGTGGATGAGTTCATATGGGAATCAACACGCCGGCCTCTCTCAATCGGTATGAATGAACTGGTCCGACTAGGAGCTCTACCACGGTCAAAAACTGCGAACTACTACCTTTAACTATTTCAAAGCACTTGCAAAACTACATATTGAGCATTTAACTCATCAACGAAACGACGCAATTCATTCTGTGAGCGACTGTCAGCAGAAGTTTGTTGCCAGATGGCTCTTCCATAAGCTTGCCAGGGAAGGCCGACTTATATCCTCTCCCCTCAGTGATGGCCAACTGATTGGTTTGTTTTGATATCCACCAACGAAATTTGGTGATATATTACTGGAGCGACGGACTCGGAGATCAAATGAACGTTTAACTAGACTCTGTGATCGTCAAATAGTCAGGTGGGGAAATGCCTACGCTGTTAGACTTCCCGTACTCTCTGCGCAACTCAACGCCAACACAGCCACTTGACAAATTCAACCCTCTTGGCCACGTTTTGCGTTTTCAATATTAGTTTTCGCCACAATGAGAATCGTTTGATTGGCATTATCCCGCGGCGATGAGTGGGAGCTTCGAGTTAGGATCTGGAGTGAGTGCGGCCTTTTCACGCGCAAGATCCTAGGAGACCTCACACTTTGAACCCAAACCCGAACCTCAACAAGAACAAAATAAAAAAACAGGATGCTGGGTCTCAACTCCACAATAGATGCCCCAATGGTTCATCAAAGAGCTGGTTACAAGAGGAGATGGCCATACAAAGGTCCACATTGAAGCGGGATAGCTCAGCTTATCGTCTCAATTGCTCCTCCTCCCCCTTACGTGGTGGCGGCCGTGTACATGAGCTTAAACAACGCCACAATTATATATAGGTAACCAAAATGGCGGCTCTCTTCAAGCTCCAATGAGACGATTTCTCTCGATTCAACTGGGGCTTTTTATACCTTTTCCTTGCCCCAGAAATGATCAGACCGCATAAGTTCTTGGGTGTAGGGATGGCGCGGAGCCAAACTGCAAGATCTCGGAATAATCGGACTAGATCAAGCTCTCGTATTGATTCTCCCCTTTCTGAGAGGATCTCAAATGAGTTCGCTAACTAATTGCTGCAGATTCATTTCAGAAGCGCGTTCGCAGCACGACGCAAAGTCTATTCCAAGATGTTTACACGAATTAGGTTGACACGGGCGGATATCCTAGTTTCCGTACGGGAGTTCGGCATCGTGGACCAAGTGAGGGTGGCCATAGGGTTCTTGCCAGGTTCGATGTGACTATCTTGATTGGCATATCATGACTTGCGATGAGTTCCCTTGGTGGGCCCTCTCCGATTGGGAGGTGCTACACAGTTGCGAACCTTGAGCCAAGCGTCTTGCTGAGCTGTCACAGCCAAATCGAGGGCGATATCGTTTCATTATACCATGTTCAGTGGGAATTGAAGATGTTTATTCGCCTCTCCCTTGCTGCCAGCTGAGTTTACGCTTCTGTCCCCAGCTTTAACCTAGCGGGGCACTGATCCTGGAGCGAGGAAGGATCTTCCAATATTTTCAACCGATTGAGAGGTTGAGAAGTTCCATTCATGTTTAGTTCAGATCAGACTAGTTCATGCATGTCATGGTTTATATTATGTTGTTGTTCTTGTCGTTCTATAGCCCTACGGTCTTCTGTCGATATTGCTTTTCATGACAAGCGTCGATGGGTGAAAGTGCACTTTCATCGACCGCTAGAACGACTTTTCTGACGGGGCTCGTCGTCGGTGATTGAAGAGTCAGACCAGCAGCAATTCCCCCGTCAAGATGAGCAGTAATGGAAGTGTCCTCCTTCCCCGGGAGCGCACACGACTTATGGTGTCTGATCGAGGGGCCAGAGCCTTGGCTGTCAGCGTTATTTTCACCTCTCTCGCGACATGTGCTGTGAGTGCCCGCCTGTACACGAGAACAAAGATTATGAAGAGGGTCGAACCCAACGATTGGATGGTTATGATTGCATTGGTAAGCTTGAAAAAACAATTTACCGTACGCCTACAAGCAGTACTGATATTTCCTAGCTGTTTTCGTGGATTTTCATGGGTTTCTTCATCGGTGAAACGGTATACGGGATGGGCGTGCCCGGGGCCCAGATCCCTCCGTCCACACTGAAAATGCAGATGGAGGTGAGAATTCCCAGCGTATTAGGTCTTGGAAACATTCTCTTATATGCCAGCCTCCATACAGAACTTCTGGATTACAGTCCCAATGTACAACACGGCTGTTATCTGTGCCAAAGCCTCGATCTTGATGCAATACTACCATGTCTTTCCCACCAAGGGTATGCGAATTGCATGCTGTACCATGATTACCATCTTGGCTATATATGGCACCTGGGCTGTGGTGAGCGGTTATTTCAACTGCTCCCCTGTGGCGAAGTTTTGGGATTCCAGCCTTCCTGGCCACTGTATAGATATGGAAGCGCTTTGGTTCTCAAATGCGAGCATGCACATTACCACTGATATTGTGATCCTCGTCATGCCTATCCCTGCTCTCCGGTCATTGGATCTCCCGCAAAAACAGAGGCTCCTCATCATGGCAATCTTCGCAGTAGGCGGATTGTGAGTTTGTCCTCTATCCCTTTGTCCGTTAAGATGGCTTCAAGTCGAGCTTTAGCAACTGACGTTCATATTTCTAGCGTCTGCATTACCAGTATCTTCCGTCTGGTTAGCTTGAAGGTGATTGCTCAGTCCAAGGATCCAACATGTAAGCCCTATCAATCTTGGTTAACATGACGACTCCAACTGATTTTGGTATCAACCCTGCAGATGACAACGTCGGTGCTGCCACCTGGTCTGCGATCGAATGCAATGTTGGTATTATCTGTGCCTGTCTACCCACCCTCCGTCCACTTATCTCGCGCATCCTCCCGCACTTCCTCTCGACATACAGCGGTGCCAGCAGATCAACCAACAGCAATACCTTGTCTCGCAGCCGTGCTCCCACCTGCCGCAGCGGAACAACTCCATCTACAGTTGGGGCGCCAGGCGAAGACGTCGAATACGGGATGTGCAGTGTCGACAGGGACCGCGTGTTGGCAGCAATTCCCCTACCACACCCTGGCAACAGTCATAGAACCGTCCGACACGTCAGCAGAGCAAAGGAGGTCGAAGGTTCTGAGTCGCCTTCCACGGCATCTGCATCGCCGGGGTAGACTACCAGGACTACCGAGACCACTCCTGCGGTTCGGTAGTCATGATGGAAACACTCCATCGAGGATGGCTCTGTGCCGGACACCATAATTGCCTACACCTGTTCCATTCTCACTGTGGACATTTCTTGCCTTGGACCGGCTATATATTTCATTCTCCCAGTCTATTCTGATGTATTAACATTTCTTGTCTTCCCGTCTGGCCTCATCTTCTCTTCAGGGTCCAATGTCGTGAACCCAAGGGGAAATCATCTATTTACGCTTCATTGGCTTCACTGTTGATGCTTGCTTATCCACGGTCGAATTCGGTTTAATAATCATGTAACTCTAGAAAAGGCAACAAGAATAAAAGTTACAATGTCCCAGAAACAGGAAAACTCTCTTACTTCTTTCCGTATCTACGTCCAGACAAGAATACCTCTACGCAGGTTCCCAATCCCAAGTATGGCAAGAAGAATCGCCAGAAGGATTAGAACATAACAAGGGATGCCGATCCAAATACTCACAGGGTCAGTTTCCACTAGTTAATGCGGAATGTCTCAACGAATAGTTAATCAAGGGGGAGGGAGTGGGGAGCTGAGAGAGTCTCCGCTCTCTGTCCAGACAATCGTGTGTTTATTCGCGTCTGCTTGCATCACTCTCCGCATACCAAAACCACAGCATAATACTACAACCATAAATCCAAACCTGAGTAACAAATCGAAATAAGAACAGTTTTATGAATAAATAAACAGATAAATCGATGGAATTAGTTATAGACTATAGGAGGGGTGTATTTCTTTTAATCGGTACAAAATATTCTCTTGTGTGATACTGGTGACAAATATACTTTGTACGGTGATAGGTTAGATATAGATTGATTTCCATAAATATAGTTAGTAGCTTTTGTGGAGTGATGGAAAGATATATATATTCTAGCTAGGTAATATTTATGCATGCGTGTCTGAGAAAGCTAATATTGGATGTGGTTAAATGATATATTGTTTAGTAACTGGTTATTGGAGTTTTTTATTTGTTGAATCCTAAGGCATGGAAGCATTTAGTTTTACTTCAATTTCTTTAAAGAAAAAGACGGAACGGCCTCGAGTGACGCCGTTTTAGGGCGTCGATTTGCCAGCTCTTCCACGCCCGTCCCCTGTTCCTGACTATGTTAGGTAGTGTGTCGCCAACCATTTTCCACCCGTGCCTTTCATATCTTCCTCTGATCAAGTCCATCTTATCATACACATCTAAATGTGAAAAGTCGTACCGATCACTGACTCGAAGATGGAGCCAGTTCTATTCCCTATTGTTGACGTATGTTTCCTTTACACTTACATTAGTTTTGTATACTGACATCCCACCCCCCAAGCCCAAGAGTAGGGATCCAAATGGCGTCTTTCCGCTGGACGATATTGATATCAACACCGTTCCTAACGAGTCTCTTGTTCCCCTCGTTGACTCGGCTCCGATTTTGTACGAACTCGGTGAAACGACAGTAGTGCGACTCTCAAAAAATCTAGTGCTGAAAGCCGGTGGAAATGTGCTATCGTGCGAGGCAGAAGTGCTCAGACTGGTCAATTCCAAGACCCGCATTAGAGCACCTCGAGTCTACCGCTCCTTTCAAGTGACTGACTCGACAAAATACTTCGGCACCATGGGATATATCGTGATGGATTATATCTGTGGGCAGCCGCTTGATGACTGTTGGAAGGATCTCAGTCATGAGAACCAAATGGATATTTCTTCACAGATTGCCCGAATGATCATGGACCTACAGTCTATTGTGATATCGCAACCGGGGCCAATCAACGGTGGACCATGTCGCGGTCGCTTTTTCACTGATTACAGTGCTGGTCCCTTTCAGAACAAACGTGAGCTGGAAGATTGGTTTAACCATAAGCTTGAGATCTGTAAGACATATCATCATGCTGCACAGGATGTCCCCCCCCTTTCGATTTACACACTTTGTTCTTACTCACCAGGACATCAGTCCACGGAATGTCATCTTGGATCCAAACGGACTGGTATGGTTGGTCGACTGGGCGCATGCCGGTGCATATCCTCCTGCATTCGAAAGCGCGGCTTTATCAGACCAGGGGAGTTTTCCTGACTTTAATGCTATGGTGTTGTCCCTCATCCCATCATACCCCAAAGAGATGCTGCAACTCCGTTCTATTGCATACGGGTTGACAACGGCTGCATTAGCTTGATTAGCCAGAAATTGAACTGCACTTGATTAAGCCCGTTTCTTGCTTGATTGGTGTAACTACAACATACCTACACTACAGAAAGGGGACTCGGATTGCGAAAAAAGAGAATGCTGTTAAAAGCGCCGAAATCACACGCAATGCTGAAACCACGAAAGGGAAACGAACGCCCCTCCATACCGAAAACCATGAATGCCAATGCAGAAAGAAAGACTAGTATGTCTATGTCTTGTCGACGAGTCTAAAAGTCCTGAAACTCCGCATCCACTTCCTCGTAGTAATCGAAGAAGCCCTTGAAGATCTTGACACCAAGGCCGGGATCGAGACTACCGGTCGTGGCGCGGATGCTGTGCATGCTCAGCTGCGGAATACCCGCGTCGATGGCTCTCAGGCCGATACGGGCACTGGTCATGGGTCCAATGGTGCCGCCAGAGCGCGAGTCGTTGCGGATTTGGAAGACCTGGAGGGTAGAGCCACATTTGTCTGCGACGCGGTGGAAGATCGCAGAGCTGACGCTGTCGGTTGTCATGTGGCCGTTAGGATCAGCGGAGATGGCGACACCAACGTTGAGTCTAGGAGCGTGATTCTCGAGGTAGACGTTGAGGAAGTTGGGGTTGACGGCGTGAATGACGTCGGAGGAGACCAGGAAGCTGTTGGCGACGGTCTGAGAGAGCAGATTCGGGCCGTAGGTGTTCTCAGGAGCGAATGCTTCTGCAATGCGCTCGATCACGCTGGACATGTAGTTGGAGCGGGCACCCTGTCGGAGGAGAGAGCCGACTTCCTCATCATCGAACATGCCGACCATCTTCACAATTCCCGGGGAACGCTCGTCGGGGGAGGCCAGCAGAGCCTCCTGTGCAGCGAAGCAGCAGAGCTTGTCATCGATGCGGCCGGCAAAGATGAAGTCCTTCTCCAGACCACCGAGCTGAGCCGGTTGGCTGTCGAACAGCTCCAGTTCCCAGCTGACAATGGTGCTGTAGTCGGTGATGCCCAGCTCCTGGGAGATAACCTTGACCAGCTTCTCAGGCTGCGTCGCGGCGAAGGTACCAGCTGGAATCGTCTCCGTATTGGCAGATTCACCTCCAAAAAGATCCGTGTTGTCCACGCCCACCACCGGGACCATCTGTGTCTCCTGGTTGAAGGGTCCTTGGGAGGGAGCACCGAAGTGCGGCGCCAAAGTCGGAATCCTCGCAATGGGCCAGTCCAGCTTGACGAGCTTGGTCTCGACCTTGCCTGTGTTCGGATCGCGCACCAACACTCGTCCACCCAGCGACAGATCGCGATCCCACCAGGTCGAGTTCAGCGCTCCTGCATAGGGGGCCACACCCAGCTGGAGGAAACCAGCCTTCGTAGGCAGCTTGGGGAGCGGCTTCAATTTGGCCGTGAGGGCGTCAATGTGGCCGGCGACGATACCCACACCATTCCCACTCTTGTAATCTTTTCCGACCGCGAATGAGATCAGGGCGCTTCCATTGCGAGTGGTATAGTACTTTCCACCGCGCTTGAGTTCCGACTTCCAGACATCACGCTCGGAGAGGCGCTTGTAGCCATGTTCCTCCAGCTGCTTGGTGAAGTGGTCAACGGCGTGAAAGATGGTAGGGTTGGAAGTCATGAACTCGCAGAACGGTTTCGAGTAGGCTTCAGGAGAGACGGAGTCCGTGGCGGTACGAGGCTGTGAGGATCTGGCGGGCAGCTGCTGTGCGGAGATGGGGATGAATCGCGCCTCGGCCAGCTGGTCGCCGTCGGAGAGACGCAGCGTCGAGATCGACGCCTGCAGGTCAGCAACTTTCCTTCTCGTCATGGCTGTGTTAGAGAATGTAGTTAGTTGTAAATCAGAAACGAAAGGATGCGAGGAATGAGAGGAAATGAGAGAGCAACAGAGTAAGTGAGGAGAAGTCGTGATGTGATGGATGAGTCTTTCGGCCGGAAACTGTTTTAGTGTCGGTCAGATCGCAGTGAAGTCCGATGAGAACAACACGCCTATTTCTCATTCATGAGCAACAATGATGATTCTCGTGGCATATTTGCCATGGGGAGAATGTCTTCCATCCAAAAACGCAGAAAGCTAGTCTGCATAGACTGGCTGATTGCGCGAGTACACGTCCCGCTGATTCCTCAGGGACCACAATCCTCAAGTTCAATAGTGTCTCTTACAGATGCCAACGTTCTGAGTGCGAGCTGTCAGCTCCACAGCCACATGGCAGTTGTATCTGTGCTTCTTCCGCAGGAGTGTACTGGACCCCGCCGTCTGGAATGTAAATGATGAGTGGGATAGACATCATCAATGTCGCTTGTCTCACGTGGGAATGTGCAGGGGAACGGGAAGTGACAGCAGGGAGATAATTCCATTGTCTCACAGAAGAATCCTCGATATCCCGACCTAGATGAGATCCCCGCCATTGTTTGTGTTGATACGAGCAGCGGAATAGTATAGCCAGTAGTGCCGGTATTCTATACCTCGAAGATGTGCGATATCTAAAAGAAACCAGTATATCACATGGTTGTTCATAACATTCTAGATGGTATGGCCATAAAACATGTATTCTTGAAATCGTTGCCTTCGATTCGGGAGCCGGCCGAATCACAGATAAACGTAGAAGTAAGGAGACCGATGCTTCCAATCTCTGAAACATAACCAAGCTTTCCCGTGATGCCTAGAAAAGAAAGTCCAGAATCTATGTAATAAAACAGGGGGCGCGATCAACAGCATAGGCTGTCGAGGCGACATAGAAGTGAAATGTGACAAGAGAAGATCGGGTAGTCTATCGCCAATACCGAGAAAATAACCCAAAGCAGCAAAATACAGAATGTGCAATAACAACCTAGACACATGCATGCCTCTCATGAAGTCTTCTGGTCGTCGCTGGAGCCAACGACAGCATTCCAATTGACTTTACCATCGGTGCAGTTATTCGTGATTTCGGGCCCAGTAGCGGAAATGACCTGCCGTCCGTTACGGACAATGGCCACGGTCACAGCGCCGGTCTGGTTATTCATCGGGATGGAAAAGTGGTTGAGTCCGACAGTGTTGGCAACGAACTGGCTCACATTACCGTTACCGATCTGAGCAGTGACGACGCTAGGGTGCTGGACCAGCACTGTGAAGAACACCTTGTCTTCGGAAACAATCCCAGGAGGCAACGCCGTCTGACCTTGGGCCGGGTTGTTACCGGTCGTTCCTCCAGAGCTGCCGGCAGAGCTAGGGTTCGGTCGATACCAGTAAGTAATCTTGTCCTCCGCAGTATGGTTGCTCTTGTATACAGTGGAATTTCCACAGGGGGTGTAGACCGTCGTGTTCCCGGACTTGTAAGCATCGATGTAGTATGGAAGAAGGGCCCTCCACCCGTCGTGGGGGTTATTCGAAACATACACAGAAGCACCCTCTGGAATCCCTGACTCGTGGATGGGCCCAATATAATGGGATTCTCCGTAGTCGTTCCAAGTAAGAATCTGTACGTATAGGTTAGCAACTCACTGACAACCACTCGAGAATAGGAGACCCACCTCAACCATGGCGGGTCGAAGTTCAATCGCCTGAGCCCAGCGATCATGCCACAGGGAATCACCTCGCCACAGCCAGTTCTTGTTCCACTGGGGCAGGTTGGTGTAGAACCACGGGGAAACTGGCATCATGTACGGCTTGCCGGTGATAGTGCTAATGAATGCTCTGTCCGGGGCATCGGTCATGTCTTGGGCGCCCTCTGGCCATGCGTCCCAGCTGGCAAAGCCGTCTATTATGTCGAGGGCAGCAGCAATGCCGGTCACTCCCAAGCTCGTCCAAGTCGGCATGGCAAAGCAGCCTGTGGCGGACTTGATACCAGGCCAATCATCAACATTGCTGGTACCTTCGAACGTAGTCACCAAGGGCTTTCCCTGGTAGTAAAACTGAGCGGGCTTATCCTTGTAAGTGTTGATCTTAGTGATCACATCGCTGGCGGACCAGGCGCCACCGGACTCATAGTCGAAAGAGAGAAACATTGAGAAGTTGCCGACAGTCTCTGCAGCATCGTATGCCGTTTGCAGGACGGTGTCCGTGTATGAATCTTGCACAGCAATATTCATCACAAACCCGTCAATGTGAGCGTCCTTGGCCGCGGTGATGTCTGATATCCAGTCGTCTGAGGTCATGCCGGCGGCATTTCCCACCTATATCGAGTCAGCAACCAGTATTGAGCATGTGTAGATATCGAGAGGACTCACGATGAAATGAGCGAAGACATATTTGGGTTCGGAAGAAGCCATCACGGAGGTGACTGCTGCAGCCAAAGAGAGTAAATATTTGAGATACATCTTGCCTGGCTTGGTTCAAACACCGTAGGATGAACTGAACTACAAACAATGTCTTTGTGTGTGTGAATCGAGCAATATAAATCAATACTGGTACTGTTGTTGTGGGGCTATACTGCGGGGGAAGTATAAAGGGAGTGAAGGTTCTTGCGGATCTAGTCCTCAGAGCAAACAATGTGGATTCTGTCTTGCAGAAAGGAATGTGTATACGCGGTCGAGTCAATCGACGGAAAAAACAATGGCGAGATCTTAGGGAAAGTTTCCAGTTGCAGAGCTCCGCTTCGTGACTCAACTGGCTGCGTGAAAGGAGTGTCTAGTGAAAGGATTGGGCGACAGAAACTCAAGTCACTGTGCAACGAAAGGAAAGGACGGTCGAGCAAGCTCAACCTGCGAACTTGTAGTTCAAGGAGAGACCTTCGCAGAGAACAGTAAGCTAAACAAAAGCGGGGGACGGGGAGCAATTAAAAGGGAACGCCCACGAGCCGATTACACGACTTGATGGCTGATGCTAGGATAGAGCTAAGATAGGACGAATAGGACGAGGGCTAAACGAGAAAATACACCGATCGTGGGCAAAAAGAGTGTTTAGCTGCAAGGTGATCACTTGCTAGGGTAAGATACGGTCTACCAGGGTAAAACAGCAGCGGATCAATCATCGCGACATCCAAGCAGACATGGGGAGGAAACAAAGGCGCTTGAAACCAACCTTGATTGGATTGTTGATGTTTCTCCCTGGCATGGGCGCGATGGAGTAGACGGTCCAGGAACTTCATGGCGGTAGCTAATCCAGTTCCCAGTCGGGATGGTGTGGAATCTGAGGGCCGAGCGAAGTGGATCAGAAGTCTCAGTTAGAGCTGGATAGTTGAACTCAATCGATAACCCTACTTTGTTCTCTGGGAAAAAGAGAGCGATCCGAAAAATGAAGTGACGTGGGGTAAATTATCAGCGGGGCGGTCAGGAAACATACCGGATAGTTGGGTTTATTCGACTCAAGGCTGAAACAAGGCCCTTATCATCGCTTACACAGTTAGTGTATTAGTTTATTCCGTGCTTGATATATGAAGTCGTCCTTTCGCCAACCTGCCACCCAATGGACTCGCGTCGCGAACCGCCCGCCCTCAACACTTGAAACACGCCGATCAAGCCCATGCAGCCACATGGCATACAAAGGGAGTGCCTGAATTGACAGATCCGACTGCCCACAAAGGATTCGGACCCGAGTCCTTCGAGCAGCACAGGAGTCATTATTGTTCCTCGTGTTAGGTCCTTATCATCATAGGCCCCGCCAGCTGCACAGTACCTATGGTTAGGGTGATCCTTTGCATAATGTGGTTCGCGGTGAGATGAACTGCAGGATAAGATGTGTCAACGCCATGACATGGCAAGATTCAAGACGTCCAAAGAGAACTCATTTATCTGATACGCTAAGGACTTGGAGAATGTGAACTAATCCAGACTCTATCAAAATCAGTTTCGGTTCATCCTGTCGAAGGTTGGGACATGGAAGTCTACAAGCTGGACGTCAGCGTTTGACAGCTCACATGCAGATAGGCTTGAACACAATCCCTTTATGGGCGTTAGAAGCGCAGAAGATTTGCTTATAAAAAATTTCCATATAGTTAGTTAACTAGCTACAAAGGCATCTGATAATGAGTGAAGAGTAAATCCGCGTCTTTTTCCAAACCATAGCGGTCAGCTAGGGCTTGTAATTGACTGTCTGAGAGTAAACCATCAACAACACAACCTAGAGATCTTGTTAGTTATCAAGCATCAGCGATAGACTTATAGTGGAGGTGGTTCATACCGAACTTGTTCTCACGACCCTCCCTCCAATTCCTAACCCGATCTCTTAAGGATGCTGTTGATTCTGAGTGCATTTGAATACCACAACCACCTTGACCACTTTTAGTGGCAAGAGAATTAAGGTGTTCTAGCATCTCTGAAGTGTGGCTATAGTGCCCAAGCCAAGCTTTTCGAATGATCATATCGATATCTTGATTATCGGTTTGTATTTCAGGTAGGACTAAATTTCCATCACTATCAACAGATAGCTCAGGCTTGGCCCCATGCTCCATCTGGTATAAGAGCGACCCCATCGCAAATATATCTGTAGCTTCTGACAGAACCGGTGCAGGGCCGTTGAGTGGAAGTGGGAGATGTGGGAATACTAAATTTGACTGGCCAAAAGGGCTGGCGGCGCTGAAATCACAAAGGACGGCACGGTTGCGCTCATCAAGAAGGATATTGTCAATCCGTATGTCTGCATGCGCGATTTGAAGACTGTGGAGATGGCAGAGAGCATCAGCAAGATCACGGTACAACTGAATTCGAAAAAGTTGATCTGGAATTTTATTTCCAGATATCGGCTGATATCTGCGAAGATAAACTCCCTCTGGCTGATTAGTGTCGATAGCTTCTATAATGTGAGGGTGTGGTAATCGTTGAAGCAACCGTAGAACAATTCGTTCGTTTTGCAAAATATTTGAGTGGAAGAGGGTATCTGAGGCATAGTGCCATTGGTCCCTGTTGGAAGCATCATGCCCAGGTCGTTCAAATATACAACAAGTCTTGAGAACTATCTGGTTATCAGCTTTGTACACTTGACCAGTAGCTCCAACTCCCACCATTTCCAAATCAGACTGAGGTTGCAGCGGTATGGAATATGTGTAACAGTTCGACGTTGTCGCGACGCTGAGCGGAGAGATAGCCTCACACATGTGGATAGAGAGTTTCTGATAAATGGCGGAAATATGTGAGATAAGAGGTTAGATGCGCGATAGAAGAAATATCGCAATGCAGCGAAACAATGAGAGTTTGGAGCAGTTGGAGTCCCGAGTGCTCCTGAATGCTCTCCTAGACGTGTCAAATCACATGATGTTCCTTTGTGAATGTACATACGACCTAGGTTACTGTCTTAGTCAAAGCGTTGATAGTTAATTCTATCGATAAGGCGATCGCCGGTCTCAACACGACGATTGACCAGGCTGCTCTGCCAGCAGAGGTTTGGCTCTCCCATCCCTGGGTTATTGTGGCTGCTGACATGATGATTTAGATTCTGGGATATCCCCATACATCATCCATCACGAACCAGCAATGACAAGACCAGATCCGCGAACGGTATATGGGGCGCTATAATCTCGATCCTGCATCTTCGTTGATATCGTGGGGGTAACCTATCAGCTTACAGGATTAGTGGCTTCAGTCGATGGGAGTCGCCTGGAGGGGGCTGGTGGATATTTTGGCCCCGAGGCACCACATCGAGATGATTTCGGGCTATCGGTTTCGGGATTCCCTCCTATAAACAAGAACGCGTTTGCTCTGTCGCGTGGAGATTGCAGGGCGGACTGAAACAGGATGGCACATCTACGTTTGCATTCGGTTTGCAGGTAGAATAACCTTGAGGCAAGGAAACAGACTCAATTTCGTCAGAAGAGCAAGTCTATCAAAACCCAAGGGGAGTGAACCCATGCCATCAACCGTCCATCCATTTATTCACGGAAACCAGTAAAACAGACCTGAGAGGAGACAACGGAGCGGAAATCCCGCAATGGTATTCGAACAGGGAATGAGAATCACAAAAATCTCACAACGCCGATATAAGACCGTTAATTTAATGCACAAGTGATGAGGGGAACGTCTACCGTCGTCACTTTTAAATGCCCCAAACTGAGAACCGCAGTGGGGAATCCGGAAAAAAAAAAGAAAATAAAAGAAATGCCCAGGCATTCTATGGCGAAGAGAACTATGCTGGTGCGCGCAAATGCACGGATTCGTGTTGTTGAGACGGTTCGACCGTCATTCGTTAAGCGGAGGGCGGATACTGTGAGCTAGAAAGGAAAAAAAAAGAATAAGGGTCACAGAGGACTCGATGGACTCGGGATTCAAGAATTTCTTACTCGAATCGCTTAATCCGGTCGGTGTAGATCCCCTTGGCGGTACCGGAGCACACGTCCTTGAGGTAGTCCTCGAAATTGCTTGGCTTGAAGTCCGGATATAGCTCCTTGGAGGTCAGGTAACCAAGGTACTTGGCGTATTCGGGGTTGTTGTCTCCACGGATACCCCACGACAGCTGGTACTCAGCGATGTATCGTGGGACATACTTGGCAGGGTCGTACGGGTACGTTTCACTCGAGGCACGAGACGCGGTGACCCTCTCGAGAACCTCCTCCTTAGAAATCTGTCCGGCTAAATCAGCGAATGCTCTCAAGCTCGTTGGATCGGATAAGGTTCTGCTTACGTATTTGCGCTCGATCTTCTCTCCACTGATGTTCTCGAGCAGATCGTAAATCTCGTTCTGGCTCATGACAACGTCGTACGCGAAGACCATCCTGTTCAACGTTCGCTCATCGCTAACGATCTTGGCGACGTAGTGGCCGATATCCTTCAGATCCGTCAAGGCGCTAGGTTTGTTACCGTCACCGATGATCTCATCGTTGGGCATGGTCATGGCGTAATCGATCTTTCCGGAGGCGAGTCTGGGGTAGGAGAACTGGTACCACCAGCCAACGTCGATGATGGTGTAGGGTAGCCACAGTTGCTTGATGCTGTTGTAGACTATTTCTTTCTACAGAGAATAAATTGATGATCAGCAAGCGCTATCGTGTGACGATAGCAACCGAATCTACCACTCACCTGGTCCCGAAGCCACATCACTCCTCCCGGAGGAGCGATGGTGATGAAGCCGCATGGCACGAAGCGCTTCACTCCGGCCTTCTTGGCGGCCTTCGCGAGAGGAATCTGCTCGAGCTGGTCCGCAGGACCGACGGTGCTGATGACAATTTCGATGCCCTCGAGTGCCTTCAGGAGTTCCTCCTCTGGAGCCGTCAGGTCACACTGGCGGACCTTGACGCCTCGTTGCTGGAGAGGGGTCAGGGCTGGCTTCGAGAGCGATCTCGGTCGAGTGAGAGCATAGACGTCCTGTAAAGCATCGCAGTAACGTTAGCAACGATAAATGTTTCCTTGATGTTGATGGTCCGATCAAGCTAACTCACGAAGTTGCCGGCCTCCAGCAGACCGTTTGCGATGGAGCCACCCGTCTCTCCAGTCGCTCCCACCAGCAGAACCTTGGTCAGCGTCATCTTGGTGGTATCAGAATCAATCACAGGAAATGTTTCTCGTTTCGTTTCGTCAAGGTTGTTCTCAGCCGGTTGTGTTGTCTATTGTCTAAAGTCTAAAGTCCAATGTCAAGACCGGCTTGAGGAGAAAAGATATAATGATGACAGAGAGATCTTCTAAAGCAGGAGCCAGCGGGAGATGAGGAACTATCGACGTTATAAACCAACCGCAAGGGCGACTGCTTACCCACTCTGTACCATCCGGGATCGGGCGGTAGTGGGTCGAACAGGAAGGTTTGCTGGACGAGGATGGCGAAGTGTGTCCCTTTTTTTTTTCTTTTTCCCCGCAACTTGTGGATGAGATAGCGTTGGAGATCCTGCTGGTTGGCGGATGCGATGGAGAAGCATAATCGTCAGTGTGATCCAGTTCAGTACCGTGGATAATTAACTTGTCTACGAGTTGCGTTTCTTCGGAAGGCCAAGACGGCGTTCGCTTCGGCATCTCGGCAGCCTGACGTCACTTGTGCACGACAGCCCCGAAATGGCCAAGAAAGGGCAACTCCTTTCGTCTTTCTCTGGACGAACCACAATTCCTCCAAACTCTGTCTGCTCTCTCTCTTGTCTTTCTTTTCTGGCACACTATCCTTTAATTTCCCAATTTTCCTTTCTTTCATTTCTCATCCACACACCCACTTTTCTGGCTGGTGGATGCTGATCGGCCCTCCCGCCCACTTTCCTCCGGGGCGCACTGCTCCGCCGGTCGAACTCAAGCGGGGAGGATCCATCCTGACGTCCCTCTTACATCCCAAGCGGACATCCCCATGGGCAGGAGATCGGCGCTCCGAGACACATTGGACCGGGGAGGTCGCATCCAGCAGTGTCCTGACCATTCAAACGATCCCAACTGGTGTCTGTAGAGCAGAAAGAAAGCGTAATTAATTGTTGGATGAGTGAAGCATCCTGGACAAAACTACAGGGCTGTTGGTCGCAGATGAAACCCCTGTCCCGGGTGCGTTGTTCCCGTAGATGGTCAGACGGCATCGGAAATCGATTGGCCGGACGATGATGCAGGTTGAGGTGCAACAGGCCAGAAAGGGTGTGATCCGACTTCAACCTCTACACAACCGACATCACTCTACAGGTGACAATTGGAGAAATCCTCTCGCCAGACTAGACAAAGCGACCAGAGCAAGGTCGATACCCCGCCAAATCAACATGGCACGGCAGTATTAGCGGCTGCCGTGTATCTTGGATGTTGCGGGGAACGGCGGAACCCTGAATGGCGGACCAAAGACGAATCTTTTACCCTATGATATCGATTATAGGCCCTGTGCTCTCCAGAAGTAAGCGGGGTAGTTAGTTCTGCTTATCGTGTCTCCCCCATGACGTGATAGCCGTGAATCAAATTGATCGTCGACGGTGTCGTTTCGATATTGAATCTCGACATCTAATCCTAAGGTGTACCTTTGTCTTCAGTGCTCGATGTCTTGATTTGTTCACTAAGACAGCTTCACGACTTGTCGGGAACATAAAGTTACTACAGAAATCACTGGCTTCTCTGCCCCATCGCAATGCTCTGGTTTCCTAGGTGGCCTGAGACTGATGATATCGTAACTCCCAGTTTTATCACAACAAGGGTACATTCCAGGCATCTGATAGGAAACACACTCAACTAACAAGGGTATTTCTTTAGCACAACTACTCCATGCTCTGTACGGGTTCCATCACCGTATCTAATGTGAGGGCTCATGGAACAACGGAAAAGGAAACCCGAGATCTGATATCAGATACCAACTAGTCGCATGGAGTAGTCCATCAACTACCCTCCTTAATGCATTCTAGGTGTTGCCTGGGATGCTTTCTAGAGTGAGAACTCTAAGTTGGATAGTGTCAACGGAGAAAGCAGGAAGCTGAGTCAGTCAGCTGCAGATGCAGAAATGTAGTTAATTGGTCAGAACCTGTCATCAACAGGTTACACCTGGAAATCGGAGAAATAAAAAATCACTCTTTTAATCCTTGGCAGCGTCATTGCGAATGTAAAATGAGGACTGATATATCTCGACTTCTTTACGCTCTCTCTCAAACTCTCCGGGCTTTGGGACCTTGACCACAATGCGAGGGTGGACCTCATAGACGAAGGAGATGCCTCCTGCCCAGATCCAGTGGACACCAGGAAATTGGCGTTGAATATCCATAACAATAATCCAATGTGAGAATCGAGGAGTAGGGGCAGAAGAAAGTGTTTGTGCTTTGCGACAGTTGAGCAAGGACGGAGGCCTTCCGTCGCCTGATTGGGTCATTTCGGTCTTATGCCTGATTTGTCAGGCCAGGAAGACCTCCTCCTGTGTGACTGATAAACAATCAGAGCCGACTCAACAATCACTATCTACGGAAATTCTGTCCAGTCACTTTTCTTGGTCTATATCGATGGAAATGGTGTATTCAGCACAACCCACAATACCTCCCACAAGGCAGAGTGTCAGTAGAAACTGTCGGATCAGAAGTTATTGAGATAACACGTTGGCAAATTGCAGCAGACCAAATCTGTTGTCGTCTCTCAGGAATCAACTGGAAATAGTTTAATTTAGGAACCACAAGGCTGCAGGCAGCTTAATTGCGTGCATTTCTTTAAGGTGTTAGATAGGAATGAAGAATCCATGATATTTTGCAACAGACCCCAACCGTTGCCCTCTGATGGCTATGGCCATTTCATACATTGTAGAGGACTTTGTGGGTGAAAACTACTCTGTGACCAATTTTCTGGTCACAGTGGTTCAGTCCGACATTGACGCATGTCCTAGTATTCCGGCTGGGCTCCTTGGTAATTTCCAACGAGGCTCGCCAGGACATGGCGGCGAGGTGGAAGAGGAAAAAACAAGAAAAGAGCTCCGTTGCTTGTACGGCGATTTTTGCAATTTGTGCAGAGTACAGCCTTTGTGGCCTGTGTGGAAAATCAAAAGTACAGTCTGTGCTGAACAGATGCAATTTGACAGCCACCAGCGGGATGAGAGTTCGATGTTTTCTACTGGGAATAATCACATCATCAACAGTGGGGAGGTGAGACAGTGCTGTATCTCCAGCATACTATTGACTGAAAAGAAACATTCATAACACATGAAGAGCTAAATGGCATCTACTCCATTATTAATATTACAAACCAGGATACGCAGATATAAATGGACTGCAGAAACATAGCCATCGACTATCCTTGAAATTATCACCTTAGATATCATTATGTCCAAGATAAGGTTAAACCAATCCAACAGTGTATAGACTTCAAGTCCACGAAAATGAAAACGAAAACTCCAGACATTTTATACTCGACAATAAGACCCCACCCACGCAGCCCTTATCTATATCTAATCTATTACCGACACATTGCATCACCATTTATGAGTCACTCTTGCGAATAATGAGTAGTTAGTTAATAAAGCCTCTGAACAGATAACTACAGTAGACGCGTTAGCACAGTAACAAGAAGAATCAAGAGTATGAACCCCTTAACTAACTCCCCGGAACAAAGTTACAACATCCATCGATTAGTTTCACGCCGCCTCGGTTCTTGTGGGCCGAACCCTAAGTTTACTTTTACTAGTATGTACATGCTATACTTGAACAACAGTTGCGGTGACAACTAGCGGGATTATTGGGCCGATTAAACCGTTGGCTTTAAAACTACTCGACGCCATGTTCACCTGGACACGCGTTAACCGTCAGATGCCCAATCAGGGCAAAAGAAGGTAAGAGAAAGTCTTCCAACTCTCTTCTCGAAACATAGTTAATAATATTCGAATTTTTCTCCGAATTTCTAATCTACTCTAGTGGCGCTCTGAATCGTGTTATTACTGGCTCTACTTCCCCCATATCCATATTATTCGCCGCGTAGTACCTAGTTAACTAACCAGCCACGCCGGATAAGGCTTTCTCCCGTACTTATTGCTCCCCACATGGGGAGTATCAATAAGGAGTTGAGCTTAGGAATTTGGCCGCTAGTTTATCTCCTTGGGCTGATGGAACTTCTTTTTTCTGTTCTTTTCCCCCCCTTCTCTACCAGCCTCCCTTCTGGAAGGTATCCGGTGTATTTGTCTAGCACTTGGACGGCCTTCATTCTTTGCTTGATTCTATACTCATCTACAATCTATGGGGAAAATAATTCGTGTTTTGCGCTGCCTATCTAGACCAACCTTCCCCTCTGGACCTCATCTTGAATGATAGCCCCGTTGAACAAGGCATCCTCCACGACTCCTCTACATCAAGATCGAGAATCCTAAGAAGCGGAGAAACCCCTGGCGGCTGGAGAGAGCAGAATGACCACCCCCGCCCCCCTCCACAAGGAGCTGGCAACAACGGCTAAGGATGACAATTCCGACGCGGACACCTTATCAAGCATCAATGGCTACGAACCGGGCCGCGAGGATTTGAGGAACTCGAATCCACGGGGGTTGGCGCGGACACAATCCGGGGTCGACGTCGAGAGGGCTGAGCAGGATTTCGCAGAGCTGAATAGACAGTTATCAGGCATCTCGCACCACGCGCGCAGTCTGTCGAAGCAAATATCTAGAGCATCCAAGAGTGGTATCCCCACGGAGGATGTGGAAAAGACGGCCAGTTCGACTGATTCTGAGGAGGCCTGGGACTTGCAAACGGCGCTTCATGGCTCCAGGGCAGCAGAGAATGCTGCTGGAATTCGTCCTAAGCGGATAGGTATGTTGTCGCTCAAACTTTCTGGACCACGCTGTGGGTGATATGCTCACTGGTATCCAGGTGTAATATGGGACGGACTCACAGTCAAGGGTATTGGAGGGGGCAAGAATTTTATCAAAACATTCCCAGATGCGATTGTCGACTTCTTCAACGTTCCTCAGACGATCATGCACATACTCGGTTACGGGAAGAAAGGGAAAGAATTCGAAATATTGAAGGACTTCCGCGGCTTGATGAGGCCAGGCGAGATGGTTCTGGTGCTTGGACGACCCGGCTCCGGCTGCACTACCTTCCTCAAGGTCATCACCAACCAACGATTCGGTTACACGGGGGTAGATGGAGATGTCATGTATGGTCCTTTCGATGCGAAGACTTTTGGAAAGAGATTTCGAGGAGAAGCGGTCTATAATCAGGAAGATGATGTACACCACCCTACACTGACCGTGGGCCAGACGCTTGGCTTCGCGCTGGATACAAAGACTCCTGCGAAGCGACCCGCGGGCGTGTCCAAGAAGGAATTCAAAGAGAAAGTCATCAATCTCCTGCTCAGGATGTTCAACATCGAGCACACCATCAACACGGTCGTGGGCAACCAGTTCATTAGAGGAATCTCAGGAGGAGAGAGGAAACGAGTCAGCATCGCCGAGATGATGGTTACCTCTGCTACTGTCCTGGCATGGGACAACACCACTCGAGGCTTGGATGCCTCGACGGCTCTAGACTACGCCAAGTCCCTGCGAATTATGACAAACATATATCAGACCACGACATTTGTCTCATTGTATCAAGCGTCTGAGAATATCTACAAGCAATTTGATAAGGTGATGGTCATTGATGAGGGTCGCCAGGTCTTCTTTGGTCCGACCTCCGAGGCACGAGCTTATTTCGAAGGCCTTGGATTCAAGGAGAAACCGCGCCAGACTACACCTGATTACCTGACAGGCTGCACGGATCCCTTCGAAAGAGAATTCAAGGATGGTCGAAATGCTGAAAATACTCCCTCGTCTCCTGAGGCGCTTGCGACAGCATTCAATCAATCTGAATATATCAAGAGACTGTCCGATGAGATGGCCGAATATCGAGCCAAGATCGAACAAGAGAAACAGGTCTATGAAGACTTTGAAATCGCTCACCAAGAAGCCAAGCGAAAGTTCACTTCAAAGTCCTCGGTGTACTCCATTCCGTTTTACCTCCAAGTCTGGGCATTGATGCAACGCCAATTTCTCATCAAGTGGCAGGATAAGTTCGCCCTGACTGTTTCCTGGATTACTTCGATTGGTGTGGCTATTATTCTCGGTACCGTGTGGTTGAAGCTACCGAAGACCAGTTCTGGAGCCTTTACTCGTGGCGGCCTGCTGTTCATATCGCTCTTGTTTAATGCCTTCCAGGCGTTCTCCGAACTAGCGTCGACGATGATTGGGCGGCCGATCGTCAATAAGCATCGCGCATACACGTTCCATCGTCCGAGTGCCCTGTGGACGGCACAAATTGTCGTTGACACTGCATTTGCAGGTGTCCAGATATGTGTGTTCAGTATCATCGTCTACTTCATGTGTGGTCTTGTTCTAGACGCGGGTGCCTTCTTCACCTTCGTTTTAATCATCGTCACCGGATATCTCTCCATGACCTTGTTCTTCCGGACTATTGGATGCTTATGCCCCGACTTTGACTATGCGATGAAGTTCGCCTCGGTCATTATTACCCTGTTCGTCTTGACTTGCGGTTATCTGATCCAGTGGCGGAGTGAGCAAGTATGGCTCAGGTGGATTTTCTATATCAATGCACTGGGACTTGGATTTGCCTCTTTGATGATGAATGAGTTCAAACGACTTACGATGACATGCACGACAGAGTCATTGGTACCCTCTGGTCCCGGCTATGGAGATATTGCCCACCAGGCATGTACGCTGTCAGGGGCTCTATCTGGGTCGAACGTCATCCCGGGAACAAATTATCTTAAAATCGCATACAGCTACGATCCCAAAGATCTCTGGCGGAACTTTGGGATTATCGTTGTGCTTATCGTGGGATTCCTCATGACTAACAATTATCTTGGTGAGACAGTCAATTTTGGAGCAGGTGGAAAGACGATCACATTCTACCAGAAGGAGAACGATGAACGGAAGAAACTGAATGAGGAATTGATCGAGAAGAAGAGGAAGCGGCAATCAAAAGAAGAGAAGGAGGATGGCAACAACCTTAAAATTGCGTCGAAAGCTGTTCTGACCTGGGAAGATCTGTGCTACGAGGTTCCTGTGCCGGGAGGCACACGCCGGCTGCTGAACTCGGTGTATGGCTATGTGCAACCGGGGAAGTTAACTGCTTTGATGGGTGCTTCCGGTGCTGGAAAGACGACACTGCTAGATGTACTTGCTGCAAGGAAGAACATTGGTGTCATCACCGGCGACATCCTGGTCGATGGTACTCCTCCTGGCACGTCTTTCCAACGAGGCACTGCCTACGCGGAGCAGCTTGATGTTCATGAGCCAACGCAGACTGTGCGAGAAGCACTCCGCTTTTCCGCTAATCTTCGTCAACCATTCCATGTTCCTCTGCATGAGAAATATGCCTACGTTGAGGAGATCATCTCACTGCTGGAACTGGAGAACCTGGCCGATGCTATCATAGGGGATCCTGAAACCGGATTGACAGTGGAAGAACGCAAGCGTGTCACAATCGGTGTAGAGCTGGCTGCGAAGCCGGAGTTGCTTTTGTTCTTGGACGAACCTACTAGTGGTTTGGATTCACAGTCGGCATTCAACATTATTCGGTTCTTGCGAAAGCTCGCTGCCGCAGGGCAAGCTGTGCTCTGCACCATTCACCAGCCGAACAATGCGCTCTTTGAGAGCTTCGATCGTCTGCTTCTCCTACAAAGAGGTGGCGAGTGCGTATATTTCGGTGACATTGGAAACGATTCCCAGATCCTGCTGGATTACTTCCACCGCAATGGGGCGGACTGCCCGCCAGATGCCAATCCGGCAGAGTGGATGCTGGATGCGATTGGAGCTGGGCAGAGTCCTCGTATCGGTAACTGGGACTGGGCAGATATCTGGCGCTCATCTCCAGAACTAGCTAATGTGAAGGAAGAGATCTCCCGTATCAAATCAGAGCGTATCCAAGAGGTCCAGGCTAGCGGTGCATCGAAGGAAACGGAGATCGAATATGCAACTCCTCTTTGGCATCAGATCAAAGTCGTTTGCAGACGGACTAACCTTTCATTTTGGAGGTCACCAAACTACGGCTTCACCCGCTTGTTTACACATGTTGTGATTGCCCTGCTCACTGGTCTTGCCTTCTTACAACTGGATGATTCGCGTACCTCTCTTCAGTATCGAATCTTCGTCATCTTCCAGGCAACCATCATTCCTGCCATTATCTTACAGCAGGTGGAGCCGAAATATGACATGTCCCGACTGATCTTCTATCGAGAGTCAACTTCCAAGACCTACCGACAGTTTCCTTTTGCCCTATCTATGGTGCTTGCCGAACTTCCGTACAGCATCATTTGTGCCGTTGGCTTCTTCCTGCCTCTTTACTACATCCCTGGTTTTCAATCTGCAACCGACCGGGCCGGCTACCAATTCTTTATGATTCTGATCACGGAGCTCTTCGCAGTGACACTTGGCCAGACGATCTCGGCTCTAACTCCCAGCAGTTTCATAGCATCGCAGCTCAACCCGCCATTTGTCGTCATCTTTTCGTTGTTCTGCGGTGTTGCGGTCCCGAAGCCACAGATCCCCGCGTTTTGGCGCGCATGGCTGTACCAGCTGGATCCCTTCACACGACTCATTTCAGGAATGGTTGTGACGGAACTGCACGATCGGCCTGTCGTCTGCCAGCCGGCCGAGTATAACACCTTCACCGCGCCTTCTGGCCAGACGTGTGGCGAGTATATGCAGCCGTTCTTTGACCGAGGTGGGGCTGGATACCTGCTCAACAACGCGACGCAATCCTGCCAGTATTGCGCCTACAAAGTAGGCGATGAGTTTTACAAGACCTTTGACATGGATTTCAACAACCGGTGGCGAGACCTGGGTATATTTGCTGCCTTCATTGGATCCAATCTGATCATTCTGTTTGTCGGGGTAAGTAGTGCTTATACGGACTGTATGATCCTCTGCTGACTTAGTGTTTTAGTCTCGTTACTTGAACTTCAACCGACGATAATTATTATGCCTGGCTATTTAATGGAGAAAAGAAGTGTGTTTATTGCATATATTTTTTTTTTTTTTTTTTT
>JAPVCG010000034.1:719891-969337 GCA_029606305.1 Paecilomyces fulvus
TTGTACCTCTATGGACTCTTTGCGAAGAGTCAGTGGCGGTTGAAAAGAAAAGATCCATCATAATAATAATTACGGATAATACTAGAATTTTCGGAACGGTTTCAATCAACATTCCTCATGTCGAGTGAGAATAAATAATATATCTGCATTTCCACAACCCATCCAATCTAATGTATCTCCAAGCAAACTATTAGCGATCATCAAGCCCCGTGTTCTCCATCTCCCCACAGTCCCATGGTTGCCATCCCCCCCACGGGGTTAAACTCTCATTGAACGTACAGAATGACCACCATCGGCCGATGTCCGATTTGTCACACTACTTATCCTCGGAGATATCACCTCTGAGATGAATCTTCCAAAGTCTGTATAGCTTATGGATGATGCACTCATCCGCACAGACAGGGAATACACCCCACGTCTGACATCGGCGAGAGCCCGGGGACTTGTTTAGCCAGGTTTGGGAGCTAAGCTACCCCGCAAATCGGGTGGAGTAGGTACAAGCTCGAGTTGAATTTGCGGGGAGAAGAGAAGGAGGTAGTGTGGATGAAATTCATGGACAGCTCTTTGATCGCTGCGGAATACGAGTCCGTGGCTGCGGAGTTCGTGCCGTTGTGAGTTCGAGGGGGTTGATCTTGGACTGTGTTGTATAGTCTAGCTTCTTGTCTTTTGGTTTTCTATCCTGCCGTGGGCTCAGTGCTATTTCTGTCGACACCACCAGCTCTTCTTCTGTGAAAAGCAGAAAAGAGGACACCCAACGTCTCTAGAGAAACAAGAAGCAAGATGGGCGAAAAGACCGCAGAAGTCTCCCCTGTGGAGCCAACAGTCACCCATGAGGAGACCACGACAGCACAATCATCAAAATGGAAGCTGGCCAAATCTGCCGATGGCGATACGGCTATGGCCCTTTTCTCCGATCTGGATGAGCTCCATGAGGCCATTGACCCTGAACAGGAAAGGAAATTGCTCCGGAGGATTGATCTGATGATCTTGCCTTATTTGGCTGTTTGCTATGCTTTCTTTTATATTGACAAGGTAGGAGACGCATCACATCGACGTTCGAGACGATTCTGACTGGAAATGAATAGACAACGCTCAGTTATGCTGCGATCTTTCACATCCGGGATGATCTCAAGCTGCATGGCACTGAATATAACTGGTTAAGCAGTATTTTCTATTTTGGATTTCTGGCCTGGGCGTTTCCAACCAATTTCTTGTTGCAGAAGCTGCCTATTGGTATTTGTCCTCCAAAGGAATGGTCTATCAATTGATATGGCTGACACTATGTGCCAGGCAAATATCTCGGTGCCAATATCTTCATGTGGTAAGTGACAGGATGAGGTCTTCAATTAATCGAAAGATTCTCATTGTCATTTGGCTAGGGGTGTCTTCTTAATGATCCAAGCTGCTTGCAACAGCTTCACTACCCTTGCCGTCCTCCGTGCGCTCGGGGGAGCTGCAGAGGCATGCTCAGACCCAGCCTTTATGCTGATCACCAGCATGTGGTATACTCGAAAGGAACAGCCAGTGAGGCTTGGTCTTTGGTATACTGCAAACGGCTTGGGTATTGCACTTGGAGGACTCCTGGGTTATGGTATCGGCCATATCAAAGGCGCACTTCCATCGTGGAAGTATGAGTTTCTCACCATGTATGTAAACACGCACACCTCCAATACATAGCAACTGATATATCAAGTGGCGCCCTCTGTTCTACATGGGGTATCGTGATGTTCATTTTCCTCCCAGACTCGCCGGTCACTGCGCCAGGCCTCAGCAAAACACATCGCAAAATAGCCGTGGAGCGGCTGCGAGAGAACCAGACAGGTGTTGAGAATAAGCACCTGAAACCTTACCAGATCAAGGAGGCATTCCTGGACTACAAGCTCTATATGTTCTTCATCCTGGGTGTTGTCTGTATGTCTATCTCCACAAAGATAAAACTTACAATTGTGGGTTAATTGGTGTCTAATCTTGTGACAGGCAACATCCCCAATGGAGGAATATCAAATTTCGGTACTCTCATCATCAAAGGGTTCGGATTTTCGACTCTCGTTACGACTCTTATGCAGGTATGGTCCTCTTTAGTGTGTTAAGAATAATATACTTACCCAATTGAATTGACTTATTCAGGTCCCATATGGTGTGCTCATTGCCCTCTCCATCCTCCTGTGCGTCTATCTCAACAACATCTTTGAGAACCGCCGCTGTCTGTTCATCTTTCTCTTCCTCTTGCCCAACATCGCAGGCGCTTTTGGCCTGTGCTTTGTTCCCCTAGACCAAAAGGTCGGGCGACTGATCTGCTACTACTTGACGGGTCCTTACAATGCGGCCTTTGTACTGGTGCTTAGTATGCAGATTGCCAATACAGCCGGTAAGTAGAAGGTATGCAGGCTGGTTCTACCATCTAACAATCAATCAGGCCATACCAAGAAAGTCGTGACCAACGCCGTGCTCTTCCTTGGCTATTGTACGGGCAATATTGCGGGTCCGTTCTTCTACAAGACAGATCAAGCGTATGTATCTTTTTTCCTTCCCATCCCCTCTACCTGGATGGAGTTTATCTCAACATGCAGAATGGATGAACTGATCAGCTGACCGAACAGGCCAACCTACACCCTCGGCATATGGTCCATGATCGTATCCCACCTGATTGAAGCGGTCTTGATAACTATTCTGGGCTGCCTCTTGAGATGGGAGAATCAGAAGCGCGACACGATCCAGTCGCAGATGGAGGGCGGTCTCGAGGGTAGAGATCTCGATGTAACGGCCTTTTTGGATTTGACGGATCGGGAGAATTTGAAGTAGGTCTTTCTTCCCGAAGCTCCATGATGAGATTAAGTGATTCCTTTCATCGTATTTTTGGATCGATTGCTAACATTTTCGGTCCCAACCTTAACTAGTTTTCGATACATCTATTAACTAAGTAAAATATTCAAATATGGACGCGAAATTCTTGACCCATCAGAAGATATGATAATACAGCGGTTGCGTTGATTAGTTTGAATCAACCTCTACCTATCAAATAACTATATATAGTTTAGGACACTGATGTATTACTCCTCATAGTATGGCCTCTCAGTTTGTGGGGTCCACCCGAATCATATGTCTTCTAGTGGTTCCTTCTACGACCTGGAAGTCCCATAACGCAGAACTGCGGAATAAAATCAGTATTCTCAACATAATGCAACCGGTATAGAAAAGACTTACTGCTGTGTGTTTGGCAACTTACTGCTCTCTTCTTCTTTCCACCCCTTGATTTTCCTCGTATAAAGACGATTCACGTAGATAGATTTCTTGCTTCGTTAGTTACCTATAATGCGGAAATTAATAAACTGTATAAGGACGGGAGGCTCTCACAGACTTACCGGATGGAGTACGGATAACAGGATGCACAGTCTCAATAGGTTCTCTGATGGATCGCTCACAATGGACCGCGACGGCGGCTTGGAAGAATATTGTAGTTCCCATTCCATTTCTGGGAGTTTGATTAACCACTATCATTTGTCCGTTCTGGTCCCATTCAGAACATACATCTCGTAGCTCATGTCGGTATGCCCATTTAAATGCTGCTGACATTGTTTGCGATCTCGTCATCGACGGCGCCACTCCTATCACAACGTTAGTCTTGAAGTCAAGCCTGATAGACATATTTCCACTGAACACAAAGTCTCGATAAACAGGCAAGATCTCAGAATAATCCTTGATTTTGACCACCCATTTGATGCACGTGCAACGGGCCAAAATGTGCACCAAACTCCCCTCTGTTTCTCAGGTCCGATCTCCGCAAAGTCTTGGTTCCGAAATAAGACGACTCCTCTTTCTGCGGCGAGGAGAGCCAGTTTGTCCTTTTGGGCGGAGGTAATCTTGCTAAGCTGAATTCCCTCAAGCTCGGTTCCAATATTAGGCGTGATATCGCGAACCTTCACTCCAGGTGCTTGGAGCAGGGCTTTCTTCTCCGGGTTTGCCCGCAGTCCGACATCTACATGTTGGGATTCTTCGAGGGGAGTATTGTAATCCTAGAGTATAGACGGGGAGGTAGTGTTCCCATTTACTCTTCAATAATTCATTAATAACCAGGAAGGGTCTTTCTCCGAACAGAAAGGATCATTCATACCTTGTTTTTTTTTTTTTTTTTTTTTTTTTTTTTCTCATAGTCGATCAATGTTTCAGTGTGATATTGCTGCAAGCTGCTAGCTGCGATAGATGGTGCCATTCTGGATGATTTGTAAGAACACTCATAGTGCGCTAGTTAACATCTCAGTATTGTTAACCTTCCAGGATCCTCTTTCGATACCTGAGAAGCATGTCAGGATTATATATGAGCGCCACAGCTTGCGTTCCGATGGAGATATTACCATCCTGGGTAACATTTATCGGTGACTCCCGATTCATTGTGATAAAGATGACGAGTTCATCTTCACAGGCTGTGTTGAATGCTTTAGTTTGGGAAAGTAGCCCAATGCGATTGTGTATTTACCTTGCGCGATCTCACCATCCAAGCCCAGCCTGGTCACATGGGGATCGACAGCAATGAGGCGGCTGACACACTTGCCTGTGAGGATGCCCTCTGTGGCAGCCCAATACCAGGCCCTCAGGCAGCCCTCCCTGTCAGTGGCATATGATCCCTCTATCACTCAATGTGAAATGAAGCCCACAAGGAATGGTGACTCAAAGCCTCTGGCAAGCTCTCCACCTGGTACAAGGCTTGGGGTGAGAACTATGCAATCAAAGCTCTTCTGGAGCTCAACCTGTCTCACCCAGCCCTCCATCAATGGCTCACCTATGATTGTCCCATGGGGATTTCAACTGGTATCACTGCAGATTTAATCACATAGATATCGAACTCATTTGCTCCTGCAGCAGAAATAAGAGCCCAGAGCATCTGATCCTGTGTCAGGGCTCAGTGCTCCTTCAAGGAATGGCTGAGGAGGCCTCCAACACCATCTGTGGGTCAACATGAGGCTCTAGTCTACCCCAGGAGCCTTAGCCCAAAGCACCTTGCTGAGCTCCTGCATATCATGAAGTTCTACTTCAAGCACTGCACCTGCTGAGAAGCTGGCTAGCCCTGGCACCCTTCAGGCCTTGGTGTCTTTCTCTCCCTCTCCTCTCTCTTTCTTCTCATCTCTCATCTCTCATCTCTTCTGCTTCTCTCTTCTATTTCTGCAATTTTTCTTCTGTCACAGTGGCCAATGGCCTCATCATGCAATGCAAATCTTTCTGCCTGGACCCTTGGCCACCATGGCTCTAACACATATGATCGAGGGTTAGACGCTAACAATGCAACAGTTCGTATAACTATCATGCTAGGATATTTTTATCAAGGATCTGGATCAACAAAACTATTGTGGTTTTTGCTCATGGTATCACAATTGACTTTGAGTAACTTTGTTCATAGCAAATGCATTCGTCAGTGGCATGCAAGAAGATGTAAGTTGCATGTGCAAACACCAACAACTGCTATATTTTGCGACTTCATTCGGAAGTTTCCGCGAGGGAAGTCATCGATGATACTGATCATATCTAGCTAACATTATATGGCAACCAAAGGAATCTCGTCTTCACTACTATAACATCGGTATGATAATAGGGACAGTCCTAAGCCAGTTAATCCAGTTAAAGTATATCCACTCATCAATTCGGATTCCTTCCTGTGAAGAAAGTAGTTTGGCCAATTCTGTCTGGGGCAAAAAGAGTCGAGACGGTATGAGTCTATTGGATTGAATCCTTTTTTTCCCTGATAGCTGTCCTAACAAATATCTCTGCAGCTATATGCTTTACGGTTCTGCGTGGGACTCCAGGTTGATGTCATTCTTGAAGAACTTGATGAAAGGGACGATCATGAACAGGAAGCGCTAAATGCTGATAACACACATGCCAAGCCTCCGATGATTATTCAGTGCATCTGATAATATTATCCGTCACTGAATATATCGAATAGTGTGATAAAAGGAGCCTAGATGGCGAAAATTGGTTGTATGCCATACTAGACTATACTATTCGTCCGTAGGAAGAGTGGATGATTTCCTAGAGTTTAGTAAACGGCTAGAATGTTCCATATAACTATGCGAGATAAAGGTTTCCTTTAAGGCAACACGAGACGAGCTAATCACTCCTCTTATCATTATCCATTTCACCGCCAAGAGCTTCGCCAAGAAGCAAGCCTGACGCGGCGCCATGACCGGTGTGTAGAAAAATTGAGCGGAGACGCCTTTGCCAAGAGAACCTGTACGTATTCCTCTCTCTCGGGAGATCTGTGGAGGCAGTGCACGGCTGATTGATACGATAAGCTTCTTGAGAAGAACGGCTCAGGGTTCGAATCTGGAGACCTAGTCCCGATTAGAGATTGAACTTGAAGCCAAGCAACCGGTTTCCCTCCGTCTCCCTTCGCTTACGGATGTCTGTGGTTATGGGTGGTTAGTATCGGCAAGCAATTGTCTATAGTAATTCAAGCGTATTTTGGCTTATCTGGCCTATCTTATCTGTCTCAACCAATGGATGTGATTCCAGCTTACGCAATAGTTAATAATAAGAATAATATAATCCTAATTATATGAGAGATATCTCCCCATTCTGATATTTCCTGGAGATGAGTCAGAGGACTGTCCCCTATAACTAACTATGCGAGTCATAACACTTGATATTTGTACTTTATCCTGCAGCTAAACGGGCGTTTTTCGGACATTCAAGGTCAACAATTGACAGGTCATCTTACTAGGAGCCCAGAGCACTAGCGTAGTGACCAATGTTTGCGCTTCATGTTCTCTTATCGTAGCTGGTGGAGACGAGAACTATTCAGGTCCAATTTAGCCTGAGCATACTGAGATGAGAGTCATAAAATCTTGATAAAACATAATAGCATCTCGTGAGCCAGAGCTTCGGGCGTGTCTACCGCGGATTAGGGTAAAAGCCTTCGAACCCCTTCTATTCACCGTAGATAACTTGAGAGATTAGTGCGCCCTATCTGTACTACCCAGCCTTGTGCCAACCCAGTGGCGCGGAATATCATGTTATGGTTGGTGAGGCTGTCTCGCTTCTCCCGCTCCTCGACCATAGCCCCTTGGCGCCAAAGCAGCCGCACGTTGACTATAGGCCGATTCCGCTGCCCAGCACACCGGTTACATGAAGGCATCAGCATGAAGAATAATGATATTGAAAAGATAGACGACTTGGCGCGGGGTGCCTTAGTTGCCTACCGTCCATTTCACCGTCATATTCAAATCAGAAGGCCACCATGCGCTCTTTCCTTTCACTTGCACCCTTTCCACCGGATAATACTCAGGACTACTCGGTACTGTTCTCCAGACGTGCGAGGCAGAACACCTGCTATCTTCGAATGCGTGGCGCCTAAGGACCTGTTCGTGTGCGCCCCAGGCTGAAGAGGCAGTGTCTCGTCCGCGCCTTAATAGATACCCTCAGCCGCACCCGCGACCTGGTTGCCATTTAATTCCGTTTCCAGCTACTTTGTGCTGTTGGAAATCTTTCCTTCTCACAAATAAGGGGGGGAAAAGAAGGATTACGCCGCATTCCTACCAGCTTGTACCGTGAGGCTAGATCATTGTCAGCGTGGGCCCTGCAGCTGAGCGGGACTCACAAACGAAGATGGGGATATGGCATCGCAAAGAAGATGGCTCGTCCACCACGAGTCCGACGAAGAATGAGCACAGCATTGGAGCGGTTGTTGCGCCGGAAGAAGGCGTCATGGGCGATGAAGAGCAGTTTGACCTCCATCGGGGGCTAAAGGCTCGTCATATTACGATGATTGGTGGGTTCCTGGTTTATGTACTTGGATATGCATATGTTCCAGGAGCTAATTCAGGCAGCTATCGGTGGTGCTATTGGAACTGGTTTGATCATAGGAACTGGAAGTGCTCTTGCAAAGTAAGTCGATATCGAAACCTACCGAAATCTTTCCTGTGCTGACGATATTCTGCAGGGCCGGGGTAAGTGCTCTCGTGTTGGGGTATAGACTTCACTCTAACTTGTTTAGCCTGCTTCTATTTTGATCGCATACTCTATTGTGGGATTTATCGTCTACCTCGTCATGTGTGCCCTTGGAGAAATGGCCGCATGGCTGCCTCTGCCTTCTGGTTTTACTGGTTATGCCGGTCGTTTCTGTGACCCTGCTCTCGGCTTTGCTCTGGGTTGGACGTAAGTTTTCCATATCTGCTTCTTTCGGAACGGTTTTATGCTGAACTCTGATCTACAGATATTGGTTCAAATACATCATTGTCACTCCAAACCAACTTACAGCAGGCGCGCTGGTGATATCCTACTGGTTAGATGCTGACCGCGTTAATCCGGGTGTCTGGATTACAATCTTCCTGGTCCTGATTATCACCATAAACTATTTCGGAATTCGATTCTTTGGTGAATTCGAATTCTGGTTGTCTTCATTCAAAGTCATTGTCATCCTGGGTATCATCCTTCTATCTCTGATCCTGGTACTGGGAGGCGGCCCCGACCACGACAGGAAAGGTTTTCGGTACTGGAAGAAACCAGGCGCATTCAACACATACATCGACACGGGAGACGCTGGAAGATTCTACGCATTCTGGGCGACAATGATCTCGGCCACTTTCGCGTATCTCGGAACTGAGCTCGTCGGTGTGACAGTCGGGGAGGCCCAGAACCCTCGAAAGACGATTCCACGGGCGATCAAACTCACCTTCTACCGAATCCTCATTTTCTATGTCCTGAGCGTCCTTCTGGTCGGTATGCTGGTTCCGTACAATTCGAAGGAGCTTGCTTTCGCCACCAAGGCTTCCAGTTCTGCGGCCGCTTCGCCCTTCGTCGTTGCCATCCAGCTTGCTGATATCCCTGTTCTGCCCCATATTCTGAACGCATGTATCTTGCTGTTCGTCTTTTCCGCGGCCAACTCGGATTTGTATATCGCGACTAGAACCATCTATGGACTGGCAAGGGAAGGAAAGGCCCCTCGAATCCTATCTCGGACCAATCGAAGAGGCGTGCCGATATATGCACTGGCACTCTCATCCCTCTTCACCCTTTTGGCATACATGAATGTTGCCAGCGACGCCAAGACCGTGTTTAGCTACTTCGTCAACCTGGTCACCATCTTCGGTCTCCTGACGTGGATTTCTATCCTGGTCACCCACATTTACTTCGTACGCGCACGCAAGGCTCAACAGGTCCCCGAGTCATCGCTGCCGTATAAAGCTCCCTTGGGAACGGTCGGCTCATGGGGAGCCCTCATCTTCTGCATCATCATCTCACTCACGAAGAACTATGACGTCTTCACGCACAACCCGAAATGGGGAGATTTCGACTACAAGACATTCATCACCGCTTACCTCGGTATTCCTCTTTATCTCATTCTCATCTTCGGCTATAAGATCGTCACGAAGTCCAAGACCGTCAATCCTTACGAAGCCGATTTATGGAGCGGGAAAGATGCTATCGATCGTCAGGAAGCGGAATACTTGGCGAAGAAAGCGGCTGAGACCGAGAAGCATCAGCAACGTAACTGGTTCTATAGAACGTTTGTTTCGTGGCTGTTCTAGACATCGACTGTTTTCTTTTTATAGGGACAATCTTTCCCTATACGGTCTTGTCTTCTGTCGACGAGCCATATGCACATTTTGGTCTATTTTTATATCTATGAGCTTATCCACGTGACGAATCCATGTCTGTTCGATTGCATCCGTGTATTTCATGAGAGCATTCGAGTAATTCTAGAAACAAGACAAGATGAATATTTCCCGGATAAACGGCGTTTTGGTTAAATATCTCATTTCTATCTCATATTCTTTTTTTTTGGCCCTATTTTCCATCTATTCTAATACAGAGGAGGAGTGCCGACACCATACGTCATAGCATGGGAGCAGTTACAACACCCTCCTTACTTCCACAAGCACAATACCATCTACCTATATTACAGTAATACAATCATGACTTGGGAATGAAGCATGAAGTTCGTGGAGCAACATGAGCTCATATATTCTCTCCTTGAACCTTTCCACCACCATTTTAACTCCCAAGTCTAAGTGGGTGAAGGCCGGGATCGGCCCGCATCCACATAAGCCCGAAACTTGGGAATGGCATGACATGATTTCAGTCACAAATGCTCAACCCTCCAACAATGCATTCTCCCTATTTCAGCATGTAAAGATAGATAGCTGGTGACTGTTTGCTCCTCGATTGGTTGATCCAGCTACATCTCCAATGTGAACCCTGCTTGAATCATCAGTTCGCAATTCACACTAACTAACTAGGACAACAGGTGGGGATCCATGTATTCCGCAGAGCCGGCGGTTGGTGAAACGCAGGCCGCCGTCGCAATGAAAGTACCCTGTCTACTTAGCTAAAGCAAAGCCAGCTTATCCCAGGATGAATTCTGATTTCCCTTTATTTTGTGCTCTTCCCCGCCTGTTTGGCCTGAGGCCGGTTGTCACCGCACTTCTGAGGCACTAATGGCAAACTAATCTATCTCCATAGAAACGCCACAGGTCCTTTTTATCTGCTTGTTTCTTATGCTGTGGTAGCTATTGTTTTCCCTCTGTGCTTTTTTCTGTGGGGTGTGATTTCATCTCGAACTGTCATCACTCTGATGTTTTGAACATTCTAGCGTCCAATTGACTGGAAAGACTGCGTTTTGCTTAGCCTGTTTTGTGCTCGGGATATGCCGATTATCACTGCACTGCGTTCTTTGTGTGATATCAGTCCAAGTTTGAGGGAGTGGCCTTCCGAAAATATTCCCGCGAGCAGGGTTGAATCGCAGCCCAATTGTGCGAGGCCAAGGCCAGCATGAACAGTCCTCGCACTCCAGTGAAGCCCGCTGAGGGTCTGAATCGCATAATTCAAACGCTCAATTTGAGATATGGACTGCAATTGCCGAATCCAGTTATGTCTTCCCCAGCCGCCCATGGAAAGGAAAAACCATTGGATTTGCGTTGTTTCCTTGGTATCAAGATAATATATTACAGTCGCAACGTCGATGTACAGACGATGATCACCAACTTCGAAGAGTGGGTAAGACCGCGACAGACACAGTGGGTACACAAACCGAGGCAGGACCAGGGCACATTACCTTCGCGGGACGATTTTCTCAGAAAAGATGGCCACAACATGATCTCGGAGGAAGAGCGTGAAATCCGTCTGAAGTACTTGTTGAAATTGATCCACGATGAAGTCTACCTCATCAGGGGAGGTTCTTTTGGCACGGATGCACTGGAGTTCGCAACACCGAGGGATCTATCGAACGGGGCACCGAGAGAATATAACTCCAGCGACACTCGAGGACAGCAGTTGGCTGCCGCGAAAAGAAGGCCATCTGACGAACAAGAGGTATTTTTCACGGCTCCTAGCTCCCCCGTAGCGTCTCCTGTAATCTCAGACTCGTCAGTAGCATACCATGACGAGTTTGACGATTCAGATCTGGATGACATCGAAATCAATGCAATGAGCAGGACTGATGACGCTGTCGATGACGCACAGAAACAAGTATTGCCGGAGCCTGCGACTGAAAAACATGCTGCTGGAGGATCTGGTAATAAGCCTGAGCTCAGCTTTTCAACAACAGCATCATCAAGTTATCTTGGCCTTGGGGACTCCCGCACGACCAACACATCCTTCGAGACGAATGTCACAGACCTGACAGACCCAGTGGACTATGATTTGACTCAGAATGGCTCTATTGTTGAATTGATGGTTAGTCACGAGGCGAATGACTTGTTTCATCTTGCACAGGAGCCAGACACCACTTCCATGTCCGGCGCACTGCATCCACAGGTTCAATCTCCGTATGAGCACAAGCTCATCCAGGAACTACTTGAACATGGTCCCTTCTCCACAGAATGGAAGTTCTCTCGCCAAATTCCCATACGATGCAGGTATGAACTGGAAAGAATTGCCCGCGAGTGGGGTCTTCCGTCCGACAAGATGCTTGTGGGCGAGAAGGTTCCATTTTCCAAATACGATGATTTTTGGAGATGGATTGAGAACCATAATCAAAGACTCGGCAAGACTCTTCCGGAGAAATCAGCTGCAAAAGCCTGGGACTCAGCAATCAACCAATTTAAACATCAAGATAAGCATTCGGAGGTCACCGTGTTCTCAGGTGATTTGTCCTGGTGCGATTGGTCTGAGCCAGTTATCCTGAAGCTCAAGCTGAACCCTCTTCGTATGGAAAAAAGCTGTCGTTTCCAACGTCGCTTCGGCGCAGACAGATTTCTGACTCTCACCATATCGGCACCCGCCCGGCCACCAGAACATCTGCGATTCCCTTCTCAGCCGCCATCGCTTTTGCGGGAGAGTATAGTGAAGTGGTTGATCCGCAATGATCACCATTGCCTTGGAAGGACATGGAGGCCATTTTATGTGGAGGAGGTTAAGAACAAAAAGAAACAGGGCGGCGACATCAAATTCCGGGTCGAGTTCTTCGCCGTGGACGGTATAGATTTCAAGCACAATAAACGGCTGGCACCCGCCCTAGCCCCTGCTGGACAAGGCAGTGACGAGCACACTCCAATGAGCATCGAATCGCTATTAGAGTGGCATATACCCAAGCTGCCAAATATCGAACAGCCTGACTGTAAACTCTTTCAGCGACTTGCTTTGGGTCTGTCGAAGACCTGGGCAACTGTCGTTTTACGCCCCAACCAGATCCTTCATCTGAAAGACACTCCTGGAAAGACGGTGATGAACGATGGCTGTGCCTTGATGTCCAGAGCCCTAGCAAGAGAAATCTGCGACCGATTGGGGATCCCTGGGAGCACCCCGAGCTGCTTTCAGGGTCGGATTGCGGGGGCCAAAGGGCTGTGGATGGTAGATAGACACAACTCCTCCCTCTCTGTCGGTGGCGACGACTTTTGGATCCAGATTTCGGACTCCCAGCTCAAAGTCAAGCCCCATCCGCATTATTGGCTTCCCAGTTCTGACAGCGAAAAGTTAACATTCGAAGTCGCTAATTGGTCGAAGCCTTTGCACTCTGTGGATTTGAATGTCCAACTCCTGAATATCCTCGAAAACAGGGGAGATGTTAGGGACTATATCGCAGGCCTAGTGCGTAATGGTATCGAGGAGGCCCACCAGGATTTCACAGCGGCCATGGTAAAGGACAGTCCAATGCTATGTAGGGCGTTGATCCAAAAGATTTGGCCACCAGCAGAAGAAGGATTGACCCGAAACCGGTCCAGAGTCTTGGACTCGTGGTGGGTAGACAATTCAGAAAGCGCGGTTCGTTTCTTAGAAGCAGGGTTTACGCCGCGCAATTTCCTCCCCTTGCGTAAGCGCCTGAGGAATTGTCTAAAGGCAGCTTTGAACCGTTACTTTGAAGAACTCCACATTCGCGTGCCTCTTTCAACATACGCGTACTGCATAGCTGATCCTTATGGTGTCTTGGAGAAAGATGAGGTCCACTTGGGTTTCTCGTCCGCGTGGGAGGACCCCAGTTTCGAGGACAACATGTTGGACGGTGTCGAGGTACTCGTGGGCCGTCTTCCCGCGCATCTTCCATCCGACATTCAGCGCCGTCGAGCCGTGTGGAAGCAGGAACTGCGCCATTTCAAGGATGTGATAGTCTTCCCAACCCGAGGAGATATTCCCCTAGCGCAGATGCTATCCGGGGGTGATTACGACGGAGATATCCCATGGATCTGCTGGGACCAAAACCTCGTGAAGGGCTTCAGAAATGCAGATCTCCCTAGAGACCAGCCAGAGCCGGAGTATTTTGGGCTCAAGAAGCACTCCACCCCCATGACGGAAATCCATTCAACGGATGAATTCCTAGAGAGGACATTTATGTTTAACCTGACGATGTCTAATCTGGGACGATGCACTGTCGAACACGAAAAGATCATCTATGAAGAATCTCTGGATTGCGATAAAGCCCAAGAGCTAGCAGCCCTTCTTAGCCACCTCGTCGATAGCCGGAAGGCTGGCCTTCAGCTACCAGAGGAGGCCTGGAAACGATATCGCAGTAAGATCAGCCCTCGCATGCGCAAGCTGCCAGCCTATAAAGACCCTGGTCGTTTCCAATGGCGTCCCGACAATATTGTCGACTATTTGAAATTTGAAGTAGCAAAAAGGGAAGTGGATCGCGTCCTAAAGGAAGTAGAAGACCTCTACGAAAAATTGGGTGTTCAGTCTCGCTCTGATAAAGATCTCGAGAAACCATGGCAGACTGCCGTTGACAGAGCCCGGGAGGAGAAGAGGGCAGGCCACAAAGAGCTAGACGAGGTTCTCAAGCTGATTAAAACTCAAGTGGAAAATTCCCGCTCGAAGTGGGATCGCGATAACCGGCTGGACGAGAAAAAACCTTTCAAGCTCCGCATCCAAGCTGCAGCAGATATTTGCCGACAAATTCAGCCACCAAATGGCGACCACCCCTTACTGCACACATGGCGCAACAGCGAGTATGAGTGGCAGCAGGTGCTGGCATCGTGTGCTTATGCGAAATATCCCCAATCCGACTTTGTGTGCTATGCATTTGGAGAGACGCTCTGTCGGATCAAGACAGGACACGCTCCTGCGCGCCTCGTGACGAACGTAATGTACAGCAGTTATAAATTCAGCATCAAGAAGTCACAACGTCTGGCGTCCATGTTGGAGGAAGAGGAAAGTGATGGGGAATACGAAGGCCAGGAGGCCATTGAGGAGCTGCTCAGTCGTGGTGAGAGCATTGGATTCGAGTACGATGATGACGATGACAATGCATCGGTGGAATAGATCCATGTTCGAAGGTTGTTTCAACCCCAAGGCCTCTAATCATTCGCTTTACCTAGAGCTGCTGGATAGCGTCACGTACATATTCGTCCTGTGCGCGGAATTTGACATTCTGCTATGTTGTTCACATTTCGTCTACTATATGTTGGCAATACCCCTGTGCTAGATGTTGTTTTGTGCCGTCTTCTGATGAGTCATGATATGTTGGTTTCTTGCGCTGACTTGGGATCGCATGAAAGCACTCGGAGCTCTAACGAATTGTGTAGTTGTGAGGTTATTGCATAAAGCAATGTCATGGATGGAATTCCAGCAATTTCTCCCGAGGTCATTATTCCTCGGTAATTTTCTGCGCCTTCGCCGATAATGTCCCGCACGGATCAAAGTGTTTCACGGAATGAATTAAACCGGGAGCGGCTCGATTATGGGGACAACACGCGCTGTCAACATACCTTAAACAGCGCAGGTGAGTAAGTAGAATACTCTATTTTCATCCGAACGAGCCGCGTCCTAGCACGATGCGTCATGAAGATGATCAGCACCGGCCGCAGCACCTAGAGTGACGAGTAGAGCGACGTAGAGTATTCGAGGATAGAGAAGACACGCCACGAAGTGGTCCTCTACCTCTGGTGACAGGGTGAGACGCGCAGGGCCATCACATTCCTTTTCTCATTGGAAGAAAAACACGATGGATGATGCAAGATATCCTCACGCTCCCGTTAGCCAGGGACTGATCGGGGAGTCAGGCACAGCATCATTTTAGAGTAGATAGTTGTCTCAGAAGGCTGGGGTCGCAGTCGCACAGACCAGAATTGATCGTTTTCCCGCATTAACGGCGCAGAGAGGGACTGATCGGCTCCGTCTAAAAAAGCTTGACCATTTAATGCGGATCGTGATAGCACTGCAATTCAGGCCAATGTCGTCAGCGGGACACGCGTACCTGACGGGATGGATTGAAGTTTCTTTCGAGAATCAGAATCACAGCCACCAACGTTTCGGGGATAGTGAGGGACTGGCAGCAACTTTCCACCATCACCGAGGCAGGCCACGACAGCCCATCCACTTGAGTGGCCCAGTTGCCTGACGAGTCCAGGAAATTAACTAACTTCCCAATCCCAGCCCATTGGGATGTCGAGGAACGCGGGATTGATGGATCCCTTTAATTTGGAACTCCAAGGATGATCCAGACTGCAGATGACACCGGATTGGCAGGCTCCCGCGTTCCGGAATAATTATAGCAATCCGTGGCTTTTCTGTGCGAATGGCATATCCAATCGAGATCAATGATGTGAAACTCTCTCTGCTGGCCCTGCTGGTCCATTTATTCAAGTACAACTCATCCCACCCGGTTCGACCCTCCATTCTATTCCCCCGCTCAGATAACTACTTATACGGTACAAAGTACAAAGAGTCGCCACCACGTCTACATACGCTCATTATCTGTACATACAGAGTGCCACCTGATAACATCAATTGATTCTCATTCGTTGATATCCACAAGGCAGAACAAAGAAAGACATGATGAATTCGCGAAAGTCTCACAAGTCCTCCCAGTCTTCCTCCTCTCATGGGAGCAGGACCTCGAATGGATCGAAGGATTTGAAGGATATGAAGGTCAACCTGCAGACCAAGGCCAACCCTGTCCTAGCCATTAATGAAGCGCAACCAGGTACGTCGTTGTCACAGATCTACTTTGCTCGCTATACTGCAGAAGTATATATCTGGGACTAGACTAACATCGCATCTCACCAACAGCCGCCCTCGCATTCGAAAAGTCCACCATGGCATCACTAAGTCAGATGCAGCACAAGGATGCCAACGGGAACATCATCAGTAAGTTCCTTTCCCATTGACATTATTCTTTTTCCAGTTGTGGTGGCGATACACGGTACTGACCGAGGTCCGCACTAGCCGAACCGGATCTTAGCAACCCGACCCGATACCGTTTCGAACGGCCACTGGACACCATTCGAGGCTTCGAGAGGGCTATTCGACGAACAAACAGGGGATGAACCATACCCAACATTCCTGTTGTCGAAGGCGTTGACTGTCATTGTTACCGTTTGTCGCTCTCTCTTTTCCTATACCAGTTTGAGAGCGCAAGGAGCTGGGATTTTCTGAGATTTTCGATTTCTCTTTCTGAACTGGCCTCATGGCTCGTCTCAAAAGATCGGGTCAGAGGCATTTTTGATGTTTTATCTATGGGATTTTTTTTGGAGTATGTCTGACGAGAAACGTTCTTCGTGGGTGCTTTTGATACACTTCGATCGAGCTCTGCATTATTACGATAGGATATGATTTGAACAATTACCTCTTCCGTTCGGTTCCTCTCTATCTGTTGTATAGATTTGTGCACATAAGTTGTGTTGGGAGACTTAGCCGACACAACCCGAAAAACAACCCGAAAATATCCGCCCTCGGTAGCAATCACTCCCGATTCTATGGCCAATTACTAAGTTATACAAGAATAACTTAGAATCTATTCGAAGAATTACTCATACCGTCGTCATAGCTTTCGCTTATCGTACCCTAGGTATTCCCGATCCGGGACTCCCTCTCGTGACATACCCATCACATTATCCGGAAGCGGAACACCTAATCGCTTCCCATAATCCATATTCGAACCCAGGAAACAGAATAGTCAGAGCAAGAGCCAAGTTTAAGTCAGGCTTCAAATCGTTCTAACTTTCACATGCAAGTCAGGATGATGATCATCTGGTAAAATGATCTGCATCGCCGATCCAGGACATGATACGAAAACTGCAAGAGATGCGATCCACAACTGAAAGGCTTGTGGGAAGGGCTTGATTGTTGATTTATGCACGGAAGGGTTGGTTATCTTCTTAATGTAGAACCTTTCTAGCGATATGAGTGCTCTTGAAGACTCCCATGAGATTATATAAACAGATATTCTTAGCGAGTTATTCCGGACACATGAATCTTAATTATCCTACTAATTAGTTAACTAATCACCGCCTTCTGCTCCACCCCATCCATTTGGTAATGCTTGTTTCAGCTCTACTTAGATGACGATGCATTTCATGCACCTGCATCTGCATGTTAATATCTACCGTCAGGTCCTGCGTAGGGCACCTTCATGCAAGATCCGTTCGCGGTGGATCCTTGCAGGTTATATTAATTAGCCAACCCTCAAGCTGTGGCGTCCAGATATATATACATCGAGTAATATACTATGATGCTTATGGATCTCATCCCAAATAATGTTTCAAAGTAAGACCAGTAATAGCCACGCAAGGCCTAAATAGTCATAGATGTAGCTATAACTAAAATAATCGGATAAGTGAAAGTATGAAATTGCCATCCCAGGAGCACTGGATAAGGAATGGTAGGGGTTTTCAAAGGCAGTATCTAAGCTGTTGGTAGCTCTTCAATCATTCAGCTTGCCAGACCTCACGTGGGAGACTATTCCGCAAACAGATAACGACGGGGAGGTCGGGATCTTCGGGTAAGATACCCAATGGGGAGAGGCATCACATGTTAATAATGCCGATGATGTCGAAACGGAGACGATCAGAAGAAGAAGGAGCGATTGGGGGAAGGGGCATGTGACTGTGTGACTTTTTCGCCTTCGAAGTTTTCTTTGTCTTTTGGATAGAGAGGGTGCAAGGGATAATTTAAGCCGATGGGTGGCAGCTAATAGAGTGACCTGCATCGTAGACATAACTAGTCTTTTTGAGGTGGGAGCTGGTAAAAAAGAGTCGATAGCAGGATTAGCTGAGGTCGATGACCACAGATTGTCAAGCAGTGAAAATCTCTAGGCCATATCTCTTGTAAATAGTAAGACGGATTCAATGAAGCAAGCTGTTTCTTTTTGCTTGTGCTGTGAATTGGACGGAGGGCTATGCCGAGCATCTCATATTGCATCTGATCGCAACCAATATCGCACAGCCGACCGTTTACACCTTGTCATAGCATGTGAGATGGCCATGTCTCTTCAGAGCGTTCCATCGATTATCCTGTGTATCGACACCCAAGACACCTTTTAGCTTGGAATCCCCCAACGAGTGACATCCCGCGTTGCTAAACGGTGGTTGGCGGAGCGAATCCTGAACTCCTCGTTTTCATGTGCGGAACACCATCATCGATCCGAATCGCACCAGACAGCAAAAGCGCAGCCAACGCCACGACAGAACTGTGTGAGTCGTGGATGATAGGCTAGCCCGCCTATGGCGAACCGCCCAGACATCGCCCCCTCCGAGGCTGTTGGTTATTGTCGACTCGATCCCCAACACTCGACGGTGCTCTCGCCCTCTCCCACTGCCGCCGTTTCATCAGTGAGGGATCCCAGAGGACCTCCTGTCTCTGTCACTACTACTCTTCCTGAATATGAAACCACCACTATGATGGAAATCGACAAGAATTCTGTGGCAGAGGACCGCAGACAGCGTGCTACAAGCGTCCTCTCCATGGATGATATCGAAGCTGCCCAGGCGCTGGAGGGGCTTCGCTCCGGTAAGGACCAGGCTGACCCAGCAGGTGCTGGATGCCTCCAAAACAAAAACACTATCGCTAATCTCTACATACACAGAGTACGGACAATCTCCTCGACCATCACGACCGGCGCAACAAGTGTCCCCCGCAGGACCTCCAACTACCGAAACCCCGCAGCCAGAGCCGCTGTTGTCCCTCCTCACCTCGACTCATCCCCTGGTCTCCTCCGCGATCAGGGGTTCGATGTCCGCCTACACCACATCGAAATCATATTCTCCACGATTTAAATACGGAGCAGAGTTCATTGAGCGCAATATCGGATCGCCCGTTGTTAATACAGTGGGTACAGTGGGCCGCAAGACCGGTGTGGAAGGTGGCCTTCGTTGGGCGCTGCAACGACGCGAGTCAACAGATACGGACCGTAGCAAGCGGAGAAAGGTGAATGGAGAGGCTCATCTCGACCCGATGGATATTGAGAAAGGACTGGGAGACGCTGAACTGCCCGCCCATTCCCGCCGGTCCTCTGACCTCTCCTCAGCGGAGCCCTTGCCGCCTTATGATGAGAACAGATCCCCACAGTATGAAGAGGCCAGTCCGGATAATGAGAAGACACACAAGGATGAGAGGACAGCGGGCCAACTTCGTCAAACATGGCAGAATCGACTGATGATCTCGACATCTGGGCTTGGAGTGGCCATGAGCGAAGAGTCCCTACGCAGCTTGCAGTATTGTCTCACTTGGTTGAAGTGGGCGAATGGACGATTGGGGAATGCGATTTTAGCTTTGAAGAACGTCTTGAAGCAATGGGATGAGCAGCAGTCCACGGACCCTTCTAGCGCGGATGGTTCTGGAAGCTCCTCTAACCGTGCACTGCTGTCGCAACGTATTCAGGCGGTCAAGGAGGATGTGTTGGCTACGCTGAGGCAGGTCGTCGATATTGTCTCGAAGTATACGGGAGGCGCGTTGCCCGAGAACGCGCGTAATCTTGTCCGCAGACATCTCACCTCCCTGCCGCAGAGGTTCCGGATCGCCTCGACATCGAACCCTCCACCAGAGTCATCGTCTTCGTCATCAGACGCGCCTATCAATGCTCATCGTATCCTCGTGCTTGCCCAGGAGGGCTTGGACATGATGGCACAAGTCAGCGGTGTGGTGAACGACACACTGGTGAGCGCGGAGACTTGGTGCGAGAGATTAGGAAGAAAGCGCCCCGCAACAAGGGCTGCAACCGAAGAACAACCCTCGAGCTCTGGCCAGTCTCAGCCTGTTGATGTGAAAATTCCGGTCTATGCGGACAACACGCACACGCAGCAGGACCTTGAGATGGCCGGAACGGACAACAAAGTATGAGCGTGCATTGAAATCGACGACCATGTAGGCATGCAATACATCTCGTCTTCTCTGTGAGACCTACTTTCGCCAAATTATAAGGTATATGCAGGTCCCTGAAGAGATCTTATCCTGGATTATCCTGAGAGAAGTCACGCTATTTTGTTTACCGTTGCGTATGAGCTTCATGATCAGGAAATCAGTGGCAGTACATTCACTATCACTGGAGAGTATCACTCTTGCCTTATTCGATCTTTTGTTGCAGTGGTCAAACACCCCTCGTCTAGAACGTCTCATTTGCATATTTGGAAGCTACGCTGTCAGGTACAGATCATGATTTAATAATTGGCCTTGTATGTCTCAGCTCGATTGATATCCCGATTTTCTTCTCTGTTTATGGGTCAAAAGGCGGCACGACGGGAGTTTATGTTTCATACGTTTGGTACTAGTACCTTGCCCTCAAGGATCTACGGGCGTGTGCATCTTGTGGATTTAATTATTAAAGTTAAAGTTCGGAGAATTAAATATTCTGTAAGCTCGATCCCTGTCATCGCTACGATTCAATCTGTAACTACCTTGCTTCAGCGGACTTTTGATCAGCTCTCACCCTGAACCACCAATTATTCTCCTCTTCCAACCTAATTAGTCAAATGTATATCATATCCCAGACATGATCTCCTGGCGGGTGCCAGTTCGCCGTGGTCACAAAATTCCTTGGCATGGTCCCAGAATTTGGCACCAGGCCGAGTTATTTTCGGACCATGCCGAGCTGGTGCTACATGCGTTGCTGACCTCAGATTTTAGTAAATTCTTCAGAAAATGGGGAGGTAATTTACGCCCCCGAACGACTAGGTATTGATTGAATCTAGACCGCTTGATTTTTACCAGGGACAGTTAGTTAGTTACTAGTGACAATTACACAAGCAGGCGTCCAGTTTGATGATCGTGTTGTTGGGGATGTTCAACAGGTCAAATGTTATTGGAGGCAGGATTATAGATCTGAGATAAGGTTTGGGGATAGGAAGATGAGCGTGAGGGCTGCATTCCATTGCTGTTTTTGGGCACAACAAAAAAAAAAAAAAGTCGCATGATCGTTGCATTTACACGATGAATAAAGTGGGGTGTACTTTGAGGTGGAACCAATATTTGCTATCTTGTGCTTCGAGGGGCCTTCTGTGAGTTGTCCTGCATGCAAGTTAGGTATCTATCGTAACTATGTGAGGCCGCGTAATAGTTCCAAGAAGTTTTTGATGACCTTGGAGCTTTCGCCAAAGCGTCCAAAGACACTGGCTATTGGTGCCACCTGTTCCTGCGTCCCACCGATCTTCCGTGTTTAGTCAATCCAACTAACGCATTGATGCCGTAAGTACCAAGGCCAGGATACCGTGAAAAAAAATAAAAAATAAAAAATAAAAAATAATTCGAGGTGTTATAGGCTGGCATCATGGGTTGGGGTCGAAACGCATTGATGGAAGGGACATTGATAATGGACGCATTGCGTCTCCCATGAGTGATCATCTGTTGCATTTCATATCTGCAGCAGCGAGTCATTCCCGTCAGGTTTATATTAATCTGCCGTCTTTGGCTATTTCTTGCAGTGCAGGTGTCGTCGTTTGGCCTTTGGTCTGGGTGATATCTGCCACCACGACTTTAACTAGCACCAGCGCGAATGAATAGTCCTCTTGTAGATGCCGATCTCCTGAGGGTTATCTCAACAACAGCGGCCAACAAGTGCTCCTTCGAACAGGACGTCTTCTTCAGGACCCACGATCGTCACTCACTGCAGAAATGAGAAGCCCTTCACATATCTACCGCATGATGGATGATTGGGAATTACATGCAGATGGCCTCCATGCTGGATCGATCAATGATGGCATCTACCACACATGAATACTGTGGTGTTAATCCATGCCGTATTTGATCGGACGTTCATACATCCCATTCAGGAACAGTGGTCCTGTTGGGCATGACGATCTATACCAAAAATGTCTAGTTGCTTTAGTGCAAACTGCAGCTCGCTCGATTTAGATTTCAAAATTCATGGAAGACAGTGAAGTTTGAGCATTCTGCAGTCGATACCTTTGCGATAAGTCTCTAACTTAAGCGTTCTGCGTGATCAGTCTCTAACTTAAATGCAGAGCACGTGCATGGAATAGCATCGAGAAGAATTCTTCTAAACTAGCAGAGTCCATGGACGTTTCGAACTAAAGATGTTTGGCTGTTCTTGGTACTCCCCACTGTAGTCACATTTCTTGGAAGGTGCGATAATGCGATTATCACTATTCCTCTAGATAAATCTAGAATCGATGAGCATGTCGAAGTATATAAATCAGACTCCTTGAACTCGAGAGAGATTGACTCCGTAGCTACTGAATTTCTTCTGAACTTTATCTACAAGGAATCCTTGAATCTCATAGGATTTACAATGAGTGTCAGTAAGGAATGGGTTCTCATATTCGATTTCGGGGGCGTCCTTTTCAACTGGTCACAAGACGTGGACTTGTCTGGCATCCCGACTCGTCTACTGAAGGAATTCAGGTGCAATGAGATCTGGCAGCAATATGTGAGTGGCACTCTCAAGGAAGATGAGTTCTACAGTCAGCTCGCATCTCGGTTTGGCACTACGACTACAGAGGTGGCCAAGTTCTCGAACAAACTTCGACAGACAATCACGCAGAATACAGAAGCGCTTGCTTTGATCAGGTCATTCCAGGCGAGGTACCCCGGACTGTTTCGCACGTATGCCATGTCAAACATTTCGGCCTTTGACTGGCGCTACATTCAAAGTAAACAAGGATTTACATTCGACGTTTTCGACCTGATATTCCCCTCGTTTGAAATGGGGGTGTGCAAGCCAGCCTTGAAGTCATATCAGCATGTACTGGAGACGACTAGCACGGACCCTTCTCACGCAGTTCTGATCGACGATAATGCAGACAATCTATTGGCCGCTCGATCTCTTGGAATGCACGGGATAGCCTTCACTACACTGGATGCCTTGGAACGTACGCTGTTGACTCTACTTGATGATCCAGTGGAGAGAGGGCGGTCGTTCTTGGTATCGAACGCGAAGCGTATGCACTCGATAAGCAGTAATGGTATGGAGATCCGTGATAATTTTTCACAGCTGTTGATATACGAGGCAACTGGAAATATGTAAGTTCTCTCTTTCTCCTTCATTGGTGAAGATATTGATCTCTTTCTCCCAACCAGTGATTTGGTCAATTTGGAACCGCACGAGAGCACATGGAATTACTTCACCGGTATGATAATCATCGACTAGCGTCAATTGAACGAAGTATCTGTATTTAGCGCAGAGGCTAAATTATTTTCTGCAGGAAAACAGGATCTTATTCCTGGAGATTACCCTGATGATATGGACACAACCTCTCTGGCATTTGTGGTGCACCCGACGAACACTCCCGCAGCGGAGACAGTCATGTCAAAGATGCTGGATCTTACGACTGCTGATGGAATCTTCATGGTACTTCCCTGCCCCATCTTCACATAATCAATCTTACCTTTCTAACGTTCTGTGGCAGATATACTTCGACCCTTCCAGGCCTCGCACTGACCCAACAGTCTGTGTTAATATTCTCCGGTTTTTCTACCGCTACGGCCAGGGCAAGAACCAGGCATTGCAAGCAACGAAGGACTGGCTATATAAGACCCTCTTTCATCGTGCCTATCTTGATGGAACAAGATACTATTCCTCACCCGATGTTTTCCTGTTCTACCTGTCCCAGTTATTGCGGGAAAATCCACACACGGACATCTCTCGGGACATGAGGGCCTTATTGACTAGTCGTCTTAAAGAACGTTCTAATACTGAAGGGGATGCCATCGAACTGTCTATGCGAATTATCGCATGCAGGACACTAGGAATTGAAGACTACTCGCAAGTGGACAAGAGGAGGCTCTTAGATCAGCAGGAAATTGACGGGGGATGGCCATTAAGTTGCTTATGCCGTACGGGCAAGGCAGGGATTCGTATTGGAAATCGAGGAGTCGCGACTGCTCTTGCCGTAAATGCTCTCTCTGACTGCAGAAATGCTCCAGGAAATGAGATTAGACCAACGGATACCGTGAGAGGTTTTTCGTATTGTTTTATTCTTTAGACGTGGTGCCCTACTACCTACGCTATGTGGAATCAATAGCCGAGGGGATCGATTATTCCACATCCTTCCACCCTGAAACTGAAGTCTAGAATGCAGTGAAATAAGCTTTCTTCGAGAAAAGTGATATTATATAATTTTCTTGGTCTTGACACATCACAATAATAGTCGGCTGTATCGGTCACCTGGACAAGTCAAGTCAAGTTGTTGCCTCCGATGAACGCGTCATGTTGAAAAGTGGTCCCCTATGCTAATCTGTAAGTCTTCTATCACCTCCCAAGCTTGTTCTCCGTGGCTATCAAACGAGCATTTTATGAAGTTGGGTAATAGAACTCCGGTAAAGGAGTATATGTATGGACAGCACGGCATGCCTTCCATTTGCGAGATCTACCAAATCAGTAGCGTCAACAGAATCCATATCATCCATTCCTATGAAATTATTCCATTTATTTCTTCAGGCACATTCAATTGTTTAAACTTTCTAGATGTATCAGCTTAGAAATCTCACCGACCCAGGTGAACATTTCCCCCTCATCTTCTGCTATGACTACCTTCCTACCCTCCCATCAACCCTCAAACCAAGTACCTGGAACTTCAGCAATCCATGTGAGCAGCAGGACAAAACTCCACTTTACCACCGAAACTCCTTTTCCCTATATCCACAGGCAGCCAACCTGCCGTTTCATTCGGGTTTAGCTACTGTCCGAGCAACTCGGTTCCATAACACGGTCATTGAATATACTGAATGACTATGTAGGACTTTTGCAATGGATAAGAGTCTCCAGGGCATCCCACTCCTGAATGGGATGGCATTGGCAGATATCGCGGCTCGTCAGCTGAAGAAACCACCAATGGAAATGTTCATTGTGCCAGCAATGAATCTGTCCCCCCTATGCAGATGAGGACAGGTTACGGCTGATTGCAGGTTCAACAGTTCTTATTCTTTCTTGACGGTGAGCGCCGTCGATTCAGGAGATGAGATCAGAGATAGTACGCAGAAGGGCAAAAAAAAAAAAGAACTAATATCGATGGTCTGACACATGCCCAACAAGAGATAAAAACGGTTATGGTGAGATACCCCGCTATGCTTGGTAACTCGGATTGGTTAATATATGCTGATCTACCCTTTGATAGATACAATACGCTTTATGAGACTTCAGTAACCGTCTGGTCAATGGATTCTTATTAGAGTCGTCCAAATTAAGCCCATTTCAGAGATTTGTCGACCAACTTATGCGAGAATTCCCTTCAGCCGATGCCACCGCGAATACTGGCGGACACGATGTCATCAATACGATTCATTGATGCAGTCATTGTGATGCTTGCCGGGCATGTATTCTATTGCATGACTACCTCGAGATACGGCGGGGAAGCGTCTCGAATCAGCAATTGTGACTAGATAAGACTGTAAGTAGACATACTCTGATGGTGTCGAGTCGTGCATCTCAAGTTCTTTGGATATCAATTTATCTATTGTAGCATGACTAGTTTATTTCTAATTATATTCTGTCTCTATCGTGACCGAAAGGCTTGTTGTATTGAGCTAGTCCATTAAGAATCTTTTTCAGTAAGCAATCTGGACTCGACATCGGTTCGCCGGCGATACCATCCATAGAGCATCGAGGCTTGGCCCCCTGAAGAGTTTTGGGCACAGTATACGTATTCCAAAGAATAGCTCGGGTGATGAGACACTTTTCATCCCTTATCTGCAGTTTGTTAATCACTCACGAGATGTAAAATATGCATCTAAGGCAGTATAGGGTATTTGCAGTTATATAAGCATCAATTTGGATTCGGCTAGCAGACAAGTATATATATTCTAGCAACCAAATAGGAAAGGGCCAGCAATGCGATTTAATCGAATGTGTACACTGCATCTCACTCAGAAATAGCTGCTCGATGTCCATTTGGTTTAAAGAAATTGAGTATAATAATTTGGCGTTTTCTCAAAAATTTTCCAAATGTTATTGATGGGCAAATGACGAAATAGCTGAAACATGTTTGGGGGCCGAAGCGGCAGAATTATTTAGCTGGCGAGAGACCAGTAAAAGAGCATCACTAAAAGGATTTCTGGTAATTATAATCTGACAACCTAGTCTATTACTTGCATATCAGTCATAATTGTCCCTAAAATAGAAGAGAAATCCACCAGGAGCTCCCTAGGAGTAGGGAATCTCCGAGATCTCCTGTCATCTTTGAAAGATTTGTCCTTCCTCAGTAAACAAATTCATGGCCCCCAAGTTATGCTTGTCCAAGTGTTCCAGCTGCAGTAAGACAGAGGATCAAGCTGACAAACACGCTACGGACCTGGTCACAATATTTTGATCTTTCAGCTATGATAATGTAACGAATTGTACTGTGAGATACTTTTGTATCTACCTGCTATCCAGATGAGCGTGTATGACCTTGACGGTGCTATATCCTTGGAGCTCAATTGGCAGCTGGAAGTTTGGATTCTTATCTATGAGCTATCTAAGCTATTTGACATAGGCCACTGTGAGGTGGGCTATTCCCAATCCGGAAGGGGCAGGTGAATGCCAACAGGTGATACAGGCAGGCTCCAAAAATCATATAAGGAGGGACTTTCCGGTATATCTTCTATTTCTTCTGTGTGTCAGATGACGACGATTGTGGAATGAATCAAAAGCACTCTGAATATAGGGTGTTTATCTTCATACTCTTAGCCGTAAGGCTTTCTCTAATCACCAGAAATGCCAATGCGTGTTGCGATAGTTGGCAGTGGTGTGTCAGGATTGGCTGCACTGTGGACCTTACAGCAGCAGCAGCAGGATGGAGATGGGATCGATGTCCATCTTTATGAAGCAGAAAGCCATGTTGGAGGCCATACACTGACAGTGCCGTGGCGTAACCTTTCGAAATCAGGAGGCCTCACCATGGTGGATATTGCGTTCACCTTGTTTAATGAGTTGACTTATCGTATGTTTACATCTACTACACTTTTCTTCTCCTCTCATTGTTGACTACACCCTACGTAACCAATAAGTCAGTCAGGAAAAGATACTAATCTAGCAAATCCATCTAGCAAACTTTACATCTTTCCTCTCCCACCTAGGCATCTCTGCCCTGCCCATGCGGATCACATTCGGTCTAAGCAGAGATAATGGCCATTTCGAATGGTCATCCACCTCGCTTTCCTCATTCTTCGCACAGCGCCGAAACCTCCTCTTCCCAAGCGTATGGCGCATGCTCTTCGATATATGGAGATTTAGTCTCTTCGCTATAGATGTTCTCCGTGATGGCTCTCATCTCAACAAGAGCCAAACTCAAGAAGAAGAATCTGTGGGAGCGTATCTGGAGCGCAATAAGTACTCATCTGCCTTCCGAGATAATTATCTCGTTCCTCTTGCATCATCTATATGGGTGAATGATCCCCAGCAGACGCTCAACTCAATCCCTATTTTGATGCTGGTTGCGTACTTTCGGAATCATTTGCTTTTGGGCTCTTCGTTTAGTGATCCTGGGGTACAGTGGCGGGTCATCAAGGGTGGAGCGAAGCAGTATGTGGATCGCATCCTGGAGACCCTGCCAGATGCGAATTTGCATGTGGCAATGCCTATTGTCAAGATTGTGTCAGATAATAGAGATGGAGGAAAGAAATCATCTCTACTTCTACATACCGCAGAGGGATCCATTGAGCGTTTCGATAAGGTTATCATCGCTACTGCTGGTGACGAGGCGTTGCGCATTCTGGGAGATGGGGCTACTGATGAGGAAAAGAGTATTCTGAAATACTTCAAGACAAGTGAGAGCAGTCAGGTATTCTTGCATTCTGATACGTCGGTACGTATACCTTCTTATTAGGACATTGGAGACGAAATAGACTTCCCCAGTCTAGCTCTGGAGATGATGCGATTCATCATATCCTCCTCTGCTATTTCTTCTCCCAGACATTGTTGAGTTCTCGGGCACAATGGGATTACTAACAATAGAACTATTTCTCAACAGTTTATGCCCCGAAATCGAAATGCTTGGGCCGCGTGGAACTACCACGACTCCAGCACATCTGGACCCTCCGGACCTCAGGTGTCTCTAACTGCTAACCTTAACGATCTACCGGGGCAGAATGTCTCTATAACGGGCCCCATCCTAACGACTCTCAACCCGCGCCGTCTCCCTGACCCTTCGCTGACCCAGGGTGTATTCCATTTCCGCCATCCAGTCTACGACAGCGCCACGGTGAAGGCGCAGAATAATCTACATCATATTCAGGGACGCAGGGATATCTGGTTTGCTGGGGCGTGGATGAGAGAGGGATTTCATGAGCAGGGGTTTACGGCTGGTGTAAAGGCCGCGATGGAGATCTGTCCGGAGGTAAAATTGCCGTTTCCAATCGTTGATTGTCTGTCTCCTGCGGAGGAGAGGGTTAAATTAAGCGCAGACTCTCATAGTCTTTCCTGGAAAGTGAGAGTTCTGAGGCTGAGCGCCCAGACAATACAGGGTTGTATCGTTCTTATTCTCTTTGTCAGACGGCTGATCATGTTTCCGTTTCTATATTTTCAGAGTCTGAAAATTTCCAAGGACAAGGAAACGAGTATTTAACTTAGAACTAGTTTGCGTGTTATGGATCTATCATTTAGAATGAATTCTGTTCGGAATAAACTATTCGATATTACGATCCCTCGATTATACGGAGTCTACGAGATGCGACTTCAAGTTGAGATTAAGAATCTTTGTTTCTATGGGACACGACACTGATTGTACAAGCCTGAAAAGTCATTAAGGATAAGAGAATATGAACCCAAGAGCCAAAAGAAAGAAAAAAGACATGTCCGTCTGATGTATCCTAGCCTCTGGTCCCAAGTAGTCCTGCACCAAATGTGCATGCGTCGATTCGATCACAAGATTCATGATTCGTTGTAGTTCAAGGTAACCACACGATCACCAAGTCGTTGTGCCCTTGTTATTCGAATGGCGATATTCCAGGATACTATGGATAGGAGCTAAAGTGCAAATTATACTGAGACGGGTATTAGCTTTCAAGGTTACAAGCGATAAATCATTGTTTCTACTTACCACTCTGCAACCGCACAGCTGACTGCAAGAGCCCACAGCGCCGTTGGTGGTGGACCCAACGCCTTGTTTTCATTCTTGCCCTTGTTATTGCGCACAGAGAAGAAGACCGTCCAGATCCAAGCTGTAAGAAGTAGGAGATCCATAAGCACTGGCACGATATATGCTGGTATCTTCTTAAAGAGGGAGCCTGAAGACCAGGCTGGCACGTCTTTGAAGGAACGGTGCATGTAGATGAGATTCGTGGACATTACGATCATTGTCGCCAAAGAGGTTACCACGCCGAGAGTGAGGCAGATTGTAAGGTCCATCCACCAGCCGCTGTTTAGATGCGTTAGTATTTCTTTTTTTTTCTTCTGCATTACTCCTCCTTCTGGTTCATCCAACGAACGAAGGGGGAGCATACCGATGAACAGAACAATAGCTGATGAGGATAAGAAAGACCATGCTCAAAATTAATCCGGGACCGCGAAGCAGAAGTTTCGTTCTCCGGATTTGCTCCTGGGTGGCCATTGTTCTGTTGTATCTTGCCTGGAACGTAGCTGTTTGAATAATAATGGAAAGGGCTGGACGTATATTTGCAAGTCCTCGTTCAAATTTCGCGATCAAATGGGAGTAAAGCTGAAGTTCATATCTAGTTAAATGCAAATGGCGTTGTTATTCACGACAACTTGTGATGGGGAAGTGCAGCCAATGTGGAGGAGGGAAACTGGGGAAGCCGCGAAGCAGCCAGACAGATTATGGTAATGCCTTTCCATAAGGCTAGCATGCATATCATATATCCATATTGGAGGGCCTTTACAGAATCTACCGTCCGCAAATATGGTAGCAGCTTCAGACTACAACGCGAAGTTGATGCCGTTGTCTTTGTGCGAGAACAGACGATGATCCCAGTCTCTGACTCGAAGGCTGAGCAAGAAAGCAGCAGGATACCCATGAAACGCATCCCAAGTGTCCTACTTGGTTCAGCATGACCGAACATGAGTCAAGATGCTCGTCAGAAGACATTGGTTAAACTGAGCGCATACTTAAATGAAGAGAGATCTCTCCTCACCAACTTATGAACGGATCGGATCCCGCACCGGTGGGCCTGCTTATGACCATCACTTAAATAACGGCTTCCTGATTTGAAATTTTAGTTCTGTCTTAGAATTTCATGACTTTCTCGTTGCGCCAGTTAATCAGTGTCCGCTCCCAAAGCTTTCAATTAAATACCGCGGACATCTTCCTGGTCACTGCGGGGTTAACTTTGCCCACGCCGACTTCTCACATGAATATATACTAGTGGATGAAATTACAGGAGATGTGAACGGCTTGATTGACTGGGAGATTTCGGGGTTCTGGCCCGGGTGGTGGGAATATAGAAATGCTTTCTTTGGTCGTCGGGGTCAGAGATGGTGAGTTAAGATTGCCTTTTATAGAAGAGAGTTTAAGATTAATAGTGAGCTAAAATGGTTTGAGGCAAGCTTTTCCCCGTATCAACTGCTGGATTTACTCATTCGGTTCATAATTTTGCTGTTTCGCCCCCATGGCCATCCCGTATGAGCCTTGTCTGAGTTTGATATCCTCCTGCATTCTGCATCCTATTCGACTTCACATATCCTTTGGAGTCCATTTTGCAGTAGCATAAACCATTTAGACATCCTTCGGGTGATGAAAAACAGAGAACATAGATGAAATAGACACATATCAGGTATACTCCCGCATTCTGACCAAGGAGGCATCAGATCTGACTAACTATTTGAGCGTAAATCAAATCGAGACTCCATCCTACTTTGGGTCAATTTATATTTTATTTAGACAAGATCACTTTTTTCACGCACACACAGACTTTATGAGCCTTGATCTTATTGTTTCTTCTCAACATAAGTCATGAAATACTCCATGGGGTGTGAGCCTTCTCAGGTCACACATAAATGACAGCCTAGAGAATCATAGCATTTTATGTTGATCAGATATCAGAATTCTCCGTAATAGAATAAGTGCTAGTGACATTAGTTGCTAAAAGAATACTGTATCCTGATTTCTGTATAGTTATCCGACGTATTTGCGGCCTTACTTCTCAGGCATACATAGCGACGTCCAAGCTCCTTGGCGTTATCGGAGCTAACTGGAACCTACGCAACGACATCAAGCTCCATACCTCTTTCACCGTCTGACGCAGACGGCAGTCCAGCATTGCTAGGTGTCCGGGTATGCGATAGTCTCCCACGACCAGCGCAAAATGGCGCTCGACATATCTACCGGTTATGTTGCCTCGAGCAACTTGACGGATGCCTCACTCCCCATCTTCGAAGTCCAACGTGTGCAGCTTCAGTTCTCAGTAGCTGCGGACTTCGTCGCAGCTCAGGTTGCGAATAATGTTCTCATACTGGCGTTGTCAACCGGGCGGATACTACGAATTGACCTTGAGACTCCAGAAGATGTCGATGGTATGCGCGTGCAAAGTTCCATACGGACTCCGTTGCACAAGTACTAATTGGAATCAATCTGCACAGACATCGACCTCCCAAAGAAGAGCTCAGAGATAGGACTAATTCGTCGCATGTTCCTTGACCCATCTGCATCACACCTTATCATCACTACGACACTCGGGGAGAACTATTACCTGCATACCCAATCCAGAAACCCGAAACCGCTGTCACGATTGAAAGGTGTCTCAATTGAGAGTGTCGCATGGAACCCCTCATTGCCCACAGCATCTACAAGGGAGATATTGATTGGTGCGACGGACGGTAATGTGTACGAGGTGTACATTGAGCCGTCTACGGAGTTCTATAGGAGGGAGGAGAAGTACGTCAATAATGTATACAGGGTCCCCGACGCAACTGTGACCGGCATATGGGTGGACTCTGTTCCTGGAAAGAGTGATCAGAGACGTGTGCTGCTGTCCACTCACGGAAAATTGCTGCATTTCCTGGGGCGTATAGGCAGGCATGGAAGGGAAGGTGGCGGCCCAATATTTCCCGAGTTCTTCCAGCGCGAGACCCCTCAAGTCTACGAGATATCGAAGCCATCCAATTCTGCTCCGTCCGTTTTATGCATTTCCCCAAGCCCATCGGATGGTCATTACGTGGAAGGGCAGTCGATGGATAGGCAGTTCGCTTGGCTTTCTGCTGAAGGAGTGCTCTATGGGCAGCTTCGGAATCCATCGACTGGCACCAGTCGGCCGTTCGACGACGCAAAAATGATACCACGTTCGTTCTTCCCTGCGACTCAGTCTGCTAGAGGGGGACGGAAACTGATACAAGATCCGATAACATCCTTGACACTTTCGCAGTGGCACGTCCTCACACTCGTTGAGGGTCAAGTGGTGGCTGTAAATCGTCTCAGCGGGGAAACTGCGTATGATCAGGTTGTTCTTGAGCCGGGTGAAAGTGCTCTGGGTCTCCTATCAGACCAGACCAAGAACACTTTTTGGCTGTTCACCCCTCAGGAGATTTTTGAGATTGTCGCGAATGACGAAGATCGCGACGTCTGGAAGTCTTTTCTGAAAGAACAAAGATTCGACGAGGCCTTGCGCTATGCTCGCGGTTCAGCCCAGAAAGATGCCGTTGCCACAGCTTCGGGTGATTACTTGGCCAGCAAAGGCCGCTACCTAGAAGCGGCTGCAGTATGGGGCAAGAGCAGCAAACCCTTCGAGGAGGTTTGCTTGACCTTCATTGATCGTGGGGAGCATGATGCCCTAAGAAAATACCTCCTTACACAACTATCTTCATACAAAAAGTCTTCAGTAATGCAGAGAGTCATGCTCACGAGCTGGCTCGTGGAAGCATTCATGACGAAACTGAACTCCCTCGATGATGCCATCGCAACCAAGGCAGAGCTAGCTGAAGGCACAAGTCCCACGGAGGCAAAGAGTCAGCTTGACAGTGTTCGGACCGAGTTCCAGGAATTTGTGACTAAATACAAATCGGACATTGATCAGAAAACGGCATATGACATTATAAGCAGTCATGGCAGAGAAGAGGAGTTGTTATTTTTCGCCACAACCACTAATGACTACAATTATGTGTTATCATATTGGATCCAACGAGAAAAGTGGTCCGAAGCCCTGAATGTTTTGCAGAAGCAAAGCAATCCGGAAGTTTTTTATAAATACAGCAGCGTGTTGATGATACATGCTGCTACGGGATTGGTCGATATCCTTATGAGGCAGACAAACCTGGATCCGGAGAAGCTTATCCCTGCTTTGCTCAGCTACAACAAGGCTGCGAATGTGTCTCTCAGCCAGAACCAAGCTGTCCGCTACCTCAATTTCATCATCGCAAACCACCCTAATCCTTCCGCAGCCGTGCATAATACCCTCATTTCTATTCATGCGTCTAGCCCTTCTTCATCAGAAGCTGCGCTGCTCACGTATCTCGAATCTCAGCCATCGTCTCCCCCACCATACGATGCAGACTTTGCCTTACGTCTATGCATACAACATCAGAGGGTGCAATCATGTATCCACATCTATAGCACGATGGGCCAGTATGTGCAAGCTGTCGAACTTGCTCTGAAGCATAATGATATCGAACTAGCTGCCATTGTTGCAGACCGCCCTGAGGGTGATGATAAGCTTCGCAAGAAGCTATGGCTTCTTGTGGCCGAAAAGAAAATCCGACAGCCTAGAACTGGCATCAAGGACGCCATTGAATTCTTGCGCCGCTGCGAACTTCTTCGCATCGAAGATCTTATTCCCTTTTTCCCAGACTTTGTGGTCATTGATGACTTCAAAGATGAGATCTGCTCTGCGCTTGAAGACTATTCACGACACATTGATTCCCTGCGCCAGGAGATGGATAACTCTGCACAGACTGCACAGCAGATACGCGCGGAAATTGCAGACCTAGACAGCCGTTATGCTATAGTTGAGCCAGGAGAGAAGTGCTGGATCTGCTTTTTGCCTGTCCTCAGTCGACAGTTCTTTGTCTTTCCCTGTCAGCATGCCTTTCACAGCGACTGCCTAGGTAGAGAAGTGCTCGAAGGTGCAGGGGGGAAGAAGAAATATATACGGGATCTGCAGGCTCAACTCCACAAGGGCGATATTACGACTTCCAAGAAGGAGAAGATAGTGAAGGAGCTGGACGGTTTAGTTGCTGAGGCATGGTGAGTCATCCCAGAAATCATCGTCTGTTTCCAATGCTGCTCCTGCCTTGCTGCTAACACGTTCTGGCTATAGCATATTGTGTGGTGATCATGCGCTCAAGCAAATCGACAAGCCATTCATCAGTGAGTCTGACAGAACAGATGAATGGGCCCTGTGATATATGATAAGCATTTATTGCAGTTTTGAAATTATGAGTCATGGACGTACGATTTGTCTTTCTGAGTTCTGTATATGTGGTGCTGGCTGTCCATGCATGATACCCAAGTAGAAGTCTGGAGATTATAGAGAGTAGCTAGGTAGTTACCAACTGCTTCTAATGAGTGAACTTACATTCCAGTGCTGTATCAGTATTAAATAGAATTAATTCCCTAACAAAGCTGAAATGTTGTGAGGATCCGTCTCGTGGGGTAAGTCTTTCACCTTAGGGCAGGAACGTGTGGCCGGATCACTGTCAGCCAGACATCACTCTTCACGTTGTTGCAAACGTGAAGGGAATCCCACGCCAACACGATCTCGATGGGTAATCCTACTCAAATTCATGCTTCCTACGAAGCAATCCCACCCACTTATATGAGCCCAGATCCTTCAACGAATCGACGCCGTTTCACATCGCTCTATCAAACCAGTCTGTACCTTGCTCTTTGCATTGAAAGCAGATGCATTATACTCTTCTCGCAATTCACTTGCAGCTGGTATTGCTGATCTAGAGATTTTCTTCCTGTCGTCTTTCCTGCTACCACCTTCTCAAGGTTACGTATTCCACGTGAGGCCACCGCCATGCCTGTTACGTCCAGGCTCCCGACTATGCCTGAGAGTATAATTAACAACAAGGACTTTCAGGGTGAGTCTCTACATCATAGCCTTCCAAGGCCCCTGGAACTTTACGTGATGGCAATCTCCCACTAGTCCTGGTCATTTTGTGATCTGCTGCAACAACCTCTAGATAAGATAACCCTATCTGTTCTTACGCTGCGCAGGCATCATTCACAGAGAGCATCAAGTGTATCTGACTTGACTGTATAGCCCAGATTCCTCGATTCAAACCCGGCAAATTCAGACGTACAATTTCACCTGGCGCAAACCGTTTGACGCGTGCTCAGTCTCGATATGATCAATCCAAGTCTCTCCTTCTCACCAAGCTGCCTCTAGAAGTCAGGCTGATGATCTGGGAGTACGTCTTCGGCAGGGGAGTGGTGACGATTGCGCGCAAGAAGAAACGTATCGGTCATCAAGTACGAGTGCGTCCGCTCTATATCTGGGAGGTCAAGAAGCGCGAGCCATATTCCAGGGGCAGCAAGCTTGCGGATTGGAGCTTGACTTCTCTGCTGAGGACTTGTCGCCAAGTGTGAGTGCTTCCCCACAATGTAGTAGAGCCCCCAAGTTGACTGGCAAATATGCTCTGCAGGTACATCGAGTCAGTGAATGTCCTATACGGCACTATTACATTCCACTTTGAACATCCCTGGGCCTTGATGTTCCTCTATGAGACCATACTGCCAAAACGATGGGAGCGCATTCGCAAACTGGAGCTGGTCTTCAGCTTTATCCACTGTTTCCACGAGAGTACCCAGAGCTGGATGCACGGGGACCAGTCTCCTGATGATAAGGAAACATTCGACACTATGTGCACCGAGATCATGCAGATAAAGAGCCTTCAGAGATTTGTACTCGTCATGGAGATCGCCTGGTGCAGTGATGATGCACTTACCTCCCTTCAAATGACGAAGAATCTGGCCAAATCCAAGGGTCTAGCGACTATACTCAAACCTCTACAGGGACTCCGTCTAAGCAATGGACGTCCCTGGACACTTGTGATCCCCATCTGGTATGTGGATAACGGAAAAGTGGAGACCAATATACTCGAGAAAGGCTTGACGGACGCTGGCTTTGTCTGTTGCGTCAAAGCTCCGCAGGACCTCATGCCCCTGCGTGGACCGGTGGAATGGTAGGTAAAGGAGTGCAGCGATAAGACCCGATGTCTATTTCATATCTTCTACGCGGATGAGGATAACTCCACGTACTGCTCACTCAACTGTCAAAGAGGACTTCTCTAACAGTGGGGAAATGCCACCAGAAAGGCTTTGGTATTCAAAGAGCATCTACCCTGGTGATGACGGTTTCTATAATACGCTTTCTTATTTCTACTTTGTCTTTTCTATTCTTTTTCTCCTTTCCCCTCGTTGTTTCTCTTGCATCATTTCCCTTCTTTGTTTTCTTTTTCCTTTAAGTCTTGACCGGCCTATCTTCTCCCGGTTTTACCACAACATTTGATGCAGATGCATGAGTAATACCCGAGTTTATAATGAGTGTTAAGACGGTCTCGTTCGGCATGTTTTCTTTTCTTATACACGATGTAATCCACGACGGGAGAGAATCATGTTTAAATTAGTTAGTTAGTAGCTACTTTATGGATTAACGTAATCAACCACTGAAGAGGATTCACTAGTACAATGGATTTTATCAATGGACTGACATGGAGCATCTCCCAAGCTTATTCGGATTTGAGAAATGGCTAATATTCTTCCATCGAATTGAGGTTTTAAAGACATTCAATCTATTGGCCAGAACTGGGTGTCTAAATTCATTAAACGCCATGATGAATTAAAGACTGCTTATTCTCAACAAGATGATCATCAACAATTCAGAGATTACTCAGAACTCATTCACAAAGTCCCCTGTCCCCAGCTAAAGCTGCTCTAGACCAGCTTATTAAAGGATATGAAATGGCTATCAATGATGAAGTCCTTCTGGCCCAAGAGAACCAACATCTATATACAACAGTTGAAGAACTCCAGCAAAAAAGGAAATGATCGAATCATCAAATTACCTCTACAGAGGGTTTATGTATCCAAGAAGGTCAGGATCTCATATGGAGGAGGAATCAAGCCAAAAACAAAAAAAAAGCTTCTTCTACTATACCTGCAGAATCAGCATCTGCAACAGAACCATATCTCATATGAGCTCCACTGTCATGCAGCAATTGTGATATTCTAGGGTATAAAGGAACACATTGTCCTAGGCGCTTTAATATCTAGATTTTATTGAAAAATACAGTTGTTTTGGGTGCAAAGTAGCTTAGTATTTCATCTAGAGGAAAGAGGTGAGGGTTGATTGCGTTACTCGGCATCTTATGGATCTCTTTTTCTCCATTCAACATGTACAATAGCTATAATTCAACAAACCAAGATTCTAGATTCTATTCGGTGGAAACTGCAAGAGAAGAAAAAAAAATACCCCCAGCGGCCTTCTTCCCGAGAAAAAAAGAGAAAAAAAAACAAGACTCCAAGACATAAAAAGAAACTCATTAAGAATATCTCTCATAATGAACAAAAGAAAAGAAATCCTATATACAAGATAAAAATTACAACACTTCTACAAAAGCTCAGAGCAGGAGATAAACGTGCACTTCACAGCAATCGCAACAGCTCCAAATCCTTGGCAATCGCAGGACTATACGGTGCACAATCCTCGATGAATCGGAACATGTCGTCGTACCATCGTTCCCAGCCAAGAGGGAGAGTTTCGCGTAGTCGTAAATTAGGAGAGCGTGATATGCAGTAGAAGAGGAGGATTTGACCGAAGAATCTGTTCGTACTTGCTTGTTAGCTTACTATGGTTTTGGGATGCGACAGTATGGTTTCTGACGGTTTGTGAGGGGACGTACTGCGAGCAGAAAGCGAATTTGATAGGGATGCAAGCCTTCATTTGTCGGAATATGCCCTGGACGACAGGCCAGTCCATCGCGTTCTGGAGGCCGCTTTTTACTTGTTCGAGGTCGTCTTTTGTTAGGGAGTTGGGAATGCGGAGCGCTTTGTATAAGTAGGGCCGTCCGATGTGGAATTTGGCGATCATATAGCGGCTGCGGAGCATTGATTCAGCGACGGCGGTTGCGGGGGAGACGGGTCGACGAGGATCGATGGATAGAGTTGGTACACGCGTGGATGGTGAAGCGGCCGTTTCGAGCGGAGTGCTGAGTTGATGGTCGGAGAACTGGAGAGCTGGTGGGAGGTTGAGACGCCATTGTTCGACTTGGTGATGGAGTTCTGCGTTGATGGCTGGGTGAGGGAAGGTTCCTGATTCGGCTATAGGATGGGTTTGTAAATGTTAGAGTCAAGTTCTGGGAGGTACTGGTGGACATTACGATTTCAGTTTATTATCACCGAGATGACTTACAGAAGAAGTAGAGAGTATGCCGGATCCGAGTCAATATGATACGATGTGCAACCTGCGCGAGGAAGTGATATTGGAAGAAGGAATCATCCTGTCGTTCCGATGCAGCCAGCCTTGGGACGTAGCCAGCCATAGTGAAATTGATGAACTTGGGGATTGGCACATAATCCTCGAGACGTGAAAGGCCGCTTGGGGCCAGATGAAGCTCCTGCACCAGGATGGTTTCGTACATTAATGTATTCCAGAACACTCTGGATTTCATGTCCCCTTCCCACTCGTCGAAGTTGATTTCATGACTGATGAATATTGTCAAAAAGTGCTGATTTATACGAAAGAAGAGATGCTCACTTATTCAGCATAGAAAGGCAGCAGGTTGCCGCTCGGTTAATCATGGCCCATGAATCCATTGGACGAATGGTCTGCGTATAGTACAGTCTGCGATGAACGAAGTCAATTAAATAGCAGGAAAATAAGATAGTAAAGGAACTTACGCAGATAAAAGGTAGAACTGGCAACTCTGGATATCATTTTCGCACATCAAAAATCCAATCCGTCTACGAGCCTCATTGAAAAAACGCAGACCAGGTGGTTCTTCAAGGATAGCACCTATCCACTCCGGGGGCTGGAACTGAGCGCTCTGAGTACCGGGCAGGGGATAATTCCCTTGTTGGTAGGCTTGCACAGCAAGACATCCGAGCGCCATCACTATCAGAACAATGCACGTTTCCATGGTGTAGCCAAATCCGTTCTCCATGACCCTTCCAATGGTGAAGGAAAAGAAGAAGTACTTGTCCATGATGGGACTGGTCGGATTGAACGTGGCGAAATAAGCATCCGAGAGACCTTTGATGATGGCGAACGGTAGGGTCTCCAGCCAACGATCCCCAGCATGTGCAGGAAATGGGTTAATGTACATCGGGAGAGGCGGCCGGTTCATCTCCACGTTAATGACATAGTTCTTCCCCAGTCTCTCATGAGCTGCAAGCAGCCGTTCGGGAAGGATGGTTCGGGCTCCAGGCCAAAGAACCACACCGTGCTGACTAAATGAGATTGGAATACGTCCACTGGAATCCGTTGCATCTTGAGGCTCCCTAGGCTCGAATTCTGGAGGCCCTATTACTGATGGAGTTGTGGTCTGTGAATACTGAATTGAAGAAGTTCTAGCATGCGATGTGACCGGTCGTGGCCCGGGCTCTGTCAGTGCTTCCACTGCCTGCAGTACATGTGCTGTTGTCGGCTGAAATGTATCATAGAGAGCTGAAGGGAGGTTCTCCAGCTTGGTCTCGAGCCTATGTAGAGTACTCATGATCAAGCTCAGGGAGTGGTCTTTCCTGCATTCAGCGTCAGCACTGAATCAGATAAGGTCGGATTGACAACAACTTACTTGGATAATTTGCGCTCATTATAGACGCAATCCAACCCAAGCGACTTGCACAAGCCGCATTTTGGCCTTGATTCGTCGCATCTCGTCTTCTTCAGACGGCAGTTCTCGCATGCCTGTATTTGAAAGGTTACCGTCTAGTCCGCCCCGGTAAAAAGCAAAACATGATTTCACATATGATATCAACAGGATGAATAAAGGGAATATTTACCACCGTCGCGATGAAATTCCTAGGCTTCTTGACATGGTGCCCCTGCGGCTCCTGATCATCGGTCGTCGGAGAGAGTAGTTCATTGATTGGAGGCAAGCCGTTGTTACTGCTATTGTTGGTGGATTCGGGGACACTCGAAGCCCGTGAGTGATTCGGACCATGACGAGTCGCAGTAGAGGATTCGTCATACGGACGCTTGCTCATGGTGCATGTTCACGATGAGCTTGGTGAGCGGAGAGGATATCGTGGTTTCTGCCGGACCAACTACGCTGCCATTGTCCGAGCTCCCTCTTCGATCTGGTAGAACGGACTTTGCCTAGAGAAGTAACTTTATGCGCTTCTGGGATATTATGTCGCTGTATACGGCGCGACGCGGATGACTCTTTTCATCTCTCCCTTTTTTTTACCTTTTGGTGTTCCATCGGAGGGTTGCGGGGCGAGGGCCCGAAATTGCAGCCAACCAGATATTGCAGAGATTGAATTCCGCAATAGTAAACTGAAATCTGCTAGATCATACGGTAGAAGTAATTGAGAGATAGATAGATAAGTCTGAACAACTTCAAGATTCTGTTCCTTGGAATAGCGGGTGGTCACCCCATTGCATATGTGCTCATACTAACTCTATACGCGCTGAATTTGGCTTAGTACCAAGACTATGGTTGCCTGCTATATTATTTTATTATTGTCACCTCACCAGCCAACTCACTTCTCTTCATCATCTACACGTTACTATCCAACTTATTTCTCTTCCCAAGTTCTACTCTCTCCATTCCTGAAGTTATTATGGCTCGCAAACCATCCATCCCTCAGAGATACTCATCCTTGATGTCTAAAAGTCGTCAGGAAGATCTTCAACAAAAGCAAAGAGATTTCAGTGAAATCTCAATGCTTTCGCGTATCTCTACAGCCTCTTCGACCGTTTTTGACTTCTTAGAAGAGAAGATAAAGTCTTATCAGCTAGAAGTTGACTACATAAAGACATACAGAGATGGACTTCATGAAGCCAAACTTTCAAACAAGATCAGTGACAACCAATACAAGATGGAACTCAATGCGATCTTGGATGATTTCCGCTCAGCACAAGAGGATCTGCAGTTGGTCAAGAGGCAAAGATTCATTCTTGAAGACGACCTTGAAGACGAGATTCACGCCCATAAACGCCAGGGAGATAATGACATTGTCCCCGACCACTCATTCCTGGAAAGAGCTTATACCGATGTCATTGTCCCTCGCGTCATGGGTTCAATTGCAAAACAGCGAAAGAGCAAATTCAATCAAAGCGCCTTCAGAAAGGATGTTCTCAAATACTATTCAGCTATCAAAGGTGACAGCAAGGAAACATTGGCAGCATATTGCCACCTCACTGGGTGGACAGATGGTGCTCTAATCAAAGCCGCCCATCTAGTCCCTAAATCATTAACTGGAGAGGAGATCTCCTATTTTTTCGGTATTGGAGAGCTTGTTCATTCTGATCCACGCAATGGTATATTCTCACCTTGTTCTCTGATGCAGACTTTATTTTCTTAACAAAGTAAGACGCTAAGTGATGTCTAGGCATAAGTCTGCACAAAAACATTGAAGCTGGTCTCGACAATGGAAGTATTGCAATCATTCCCATCCCAGAAGATGGCTCTGCGCAGGGTACAAGATGGAAGTGCGTCCTTGTTGACGACTCTCTAAGAAAGAAAGACTGCCTCTATAGAGAAGGATCAATGATCAAATGGGATGTAAGTTTACTAATTAATATATTATATTACTCTCTTATTCATATATTATTGCTAACATAAATATAGAGTCTTGACGGGATGGAGCTTATGTTTCTAACTTCCAACCGCCCATCAAGGCGTTTCTTGTATTTCAGATTCATCATTACCTACATACATGCGAAGAAGCTGGGAAACAGATCGTTCACAGAGAAAGTCGAAGGCAAATCTCACTTTTGGGCAAGTCCAGGGCCTTATCTTCGACAGTCGACCCTCATCTCTCTTGCCGGGAATATTTCTGGTTGTGAATTGCCGCCCTCACTTCTTGATGACACGACGTTCAAAGATTCAGGCAGTATGAGAGCCGATGAAGAGGATGACATCAACACTCTATTATCAGTCCAGCTGAGAGATGCCATTATACAAAGTTCAAAGCAAAAAGAAGCCGAAGATGAAGACGAAGACGAGGAAGCTGCAGAGGATAGTGATGAAAGCGAGGTCTAGCCTTCTGTCCTTCAACACCGCCAGACGCCGCAGCAACCGACATGTTCGATCGGGGTTGAATGTATCGTTGAGTGTATCCGTCCTGCTAGCAGAATCGACGGATTTGCTGGGGGGATATGATAAACGGGTCGTGTATATCCTTACAAAGCTGCAGAAATTTGTAGCTGTGACTAGCTTATTCAATCTTTAGCTTAATAGCATACTGTACCTGGGGTGAGAGAGTCCTGTCTACACAATGCCAATAGAGTCAAAAAATGTTATCATCATCATCATCATCATCATCAATTATTATTTATTAGTCTATATCAGAATGATAGCTATTCATGCACATGCTGACAACTATTGCTGCATGTGTTAGAGATAGAGATAAGTAAAGAGTATGGGACCACAGGGGTTCTGTAGAGGTCTCCATCTTGAATACTTCACAGATAGTGACTTTGACATGGAGATTCAAAACTGCCACTTGTCTTTGAGCCATTGCAAAAGTCAAAGAGGAGAAAGAACAGTCTGCTCTCTGAGAGGGGCAAGGTACCTGTTTCACAGTGTGATACCATCTGTGTGCTCTGCTGGCAGCACCTGATTATCCCGACCTCTCCAGTCTCAAAAACAGTTTCTTCAAACATCGTCAGATACTAACCATTGTCGCATCAACAAGCCACCGAGATGGGCAAGGTCCGGGCTGGACTAAACTCCTCCTTGAGCCAATTCTTGCCGATGTCCTCGCTAGTTAATGGGAAGAGGTCCGCCTGACACGACGGATGCGGAATGTACTCTGAAGATAACTTGACTGTTGATCCTGGGGAACCACGCCACTCGTCTGTCTTGGTCACAAGACGATTTTAAGCGGCATCTCTTAAGGCTAACGATAGTTGAGCATCGGCGACTACCTACCAGAAGTTGACACGGTGGCGCTATGTATTGTGCGTTGGTGCGATTGTTCTGTTGAGAGATAACGTTGAGATACCGAGTTTGTTTCTAGTTAATAGACGCAGTGAATATGGTTTCAGTCTAGCCACGGTAGCAGCTACAACGTAATGGTTAGTAGTCGTGTCGTCGAAGTAGGAGGATACTTGGGGCTTCCTGCTGACTCGTCGGGGATGTTATCTGTTATCCCGATAAGAGAGCCCCAACAACAATGGGGATTAGACCCGGATATGATATCCTGCGATCGGTCCTGCACGCGTTGTTAGTCCCGCTAGACTGCACTATGGTTCCGAGACCGAGTGAGTTTGATTGTTTACCCGTATCTAGCTATCGGCGACCATCGTCTTCGAGATACCATTGTGACCAGTAAGTCTCAATATGCCACATGTACCCAAACGGAATGTGTCCCATTTTTTCGCAGTGCAGCTTTCAGACGCACGTCTCGCCTGAGGGTGAAACGAAGAGGTGGCGCAGTACCCCGCAATGTATTAATCGACTTACGTAGAGTGTTTTTTTCTACGGGTTGCACCGTTTCTCCAATGACCGAGGTACGAAAGCGATCTGCTACGTATGAGACGATGCATCCCGAACGACGACGATATCGAAGAGGCTGGAATGTTGGGACGAACTCATAGGCCCCACGAATGAGGGGAGATGGAATGTGCAGAGCAGATCGAGCATGAGGTAGGACCGGAAAAACGATGAGTACTCCGTAATGTACGATGACTCAAGCGCTGGGGATTAAACATACGCGACAATGGAAGATGGATGCTTATCCTCTGCATAAAGTAGGTGTAGTTAATGCGTTCTATAGTCCTCTATGCATGGATAGTAATAGTAAGGAAGATCGAGTGGAAGGGAAGTGATACGCGGTCTTTCATGCACGGATTGTTGGGTCCAAGCAAATGAAGGGAGCACCTTGCGCTCTAAGCCATCTGCTGCTGATCTGCTGATTGCACAATGGCCCCACTGCGAAGCGAAGTGCTCAAAACGTCGATACAAATTGTATGTGTTGTGGTAGAGTAGAGTATTGTTGCGTACTCTTGAGCATCTTGGGTTAAAGCTCCGCGGCAACACGCTCCGCAATCAGACGGCGACATCGCGCTCCGTAGTTCCGATGCGACCGGTCTAGAATAACAGAAGGGCTCCATCAAAAGATGACTCGAGGCCTGTCAGCTGTTTACCTATTCTTCATTATCTTATCGCCACGATTTTCTCATCTTCAAATGACGGCAATTTATAGCGAGAATGTGATGAGTGTCAAGACAATTGATCTCATGGCGCAGATTGAGCGGGGTAAATTCATAGAGACAATGAAAACGGGATCGCTGCTTGATGCTGGTCGGTGGCGTCTGGGTTGAAGAGGGCTGCTTATCCCGAAACCTCCAGCCTGCGTCTCCCTGACAATGATCGATAACAAGCTACAGCCGCGGATAAAGTACTAGTTATGTCGATGTACATTTTCTGGGAGGATGATAATAAACTAATCTACCCATGGATTCCGAATCATCCCATTGCCGGGTGTGAATTGCCTATCGCCCCAGAAAAGGGCACTCTTAGAGTTCAAGCAATTGTCTGATTATCGCTGGGGCGTCCTGCTCTCCTCAAAAGAAATAGACTTAGATATTCGACGAAATGCACCCTCATAGAGAGAAAGCGTCTGCCACCAAAACATTCAGGCGTAGTTAGTATAGAGTAAAGGCCAATGCATCGTCCAGAGTACTTCCCCAACCACAGGAGTGGCAAAATCGAATTCTCTCCATCACATTTCATCCGACACAGATTATTTGGTTGCTGCGGTATTGTCGTTATTTGATGGCTGCCAAAAATGTCAATTGTACTTGTTGTATGCTGGCCCAATCCGGATATATGCAGTCGAAGGGGAAGCGCCAGTGGTTGATCATGGAACCTGATAGAAGGAGATCGAAAGACACAGAGGGATAGGGACCAATCAGCGGCTGGGGGACGAAGGAGACTGCCAGCCCTGCTGGGATGAGCAGGTACGAGAGCGAGTGAGGGCGCATATCGCGTGATGCACACAGTCTATCTAGTTATGCAGAGACTGTTTCAATTTGCAAACCACGTCAACCTTGGGGGAGATCTGTCTCGGGTCTGGGCGCCAGGACCGTTCGTTCGCGGAGGCGGTCAGAGCTCGAGCCGGGTCGAATGCAGATAGGAACAGGTATGTAGAGTACGGACTTTGCTCACCGCCATGATCTGCACCAATCTCAGGTACAGAAGGCTAGCTTGGCCCTGCAAGCAAGCATAGTAGGCTGACCTCGAAACAGTTCCCAATTCATCCCACCGTGCAGGTCAGTCATGATAACTTGACTGTCGCTGGGGAGACGACGAAGCTCCCTCTGTGACTCTGTCTCTGTAGCTCCCCACCGTTTTGCATAGGAACAACATGAACGATACCAGTCGTCATTCCACAATACCTGGAGCTCCCCTAATCTCCGTCCACGCTTCCGTTTCAAGAGTAGTGACGGCAGGGTGGACCCCACAGCCTTCTCCAGGAGTCATCACTCCGGATTGCTGGCGTCATGCACCCTGAAAATAGTACCCCGGAGTGGTCTGTTCAGTCCCGCCTCAACGATTGGCTCAGAGAGCGGCTATCGTCTCAAGGTTGGGCCAACAGGAAGAAAAGGGAATAGTATCGCCACCGGGGGGCTCCACCATCGCCCGGACTCGACCATCGAAGATTGCTCGTCGACGGGATAGATCATCCGCGCTGCTGGTGATCTCATTTGCCCGCTGAGGGATTTTGTGAATCGAGGACCTGCAGCAGCCTGAGACCTTTTCATCCAAGGATCCAAACTTTATGTCTGCATAAGGTTATTGGCCGTAGTGGAATTTGCGGGGCAGATGATGGACAGTCCGTTTGGAACGATGCTCGTTCAGAAGCTTTTCGCGAAGGTCGCTCGACCCTGTGGACATCGAAAGGGGGAAGAATGGGGACAGATAGGCAGACTGGGTACCACGTGTTGGGTGGATGCTCTCATTCAGACCAGAGTAGGGATGACTCACTACCAAAGGGTCGATAATCATGTTTCGAATTGCTCTTACGTAGACCTGGAACGTGTCATTTTCGCTTTGCTAGAATGAAAAACCGCCAGATGGAAAGAGGTGACTCGACGCAGAGATGCTGGTAAGGTTTCGGCAAGAGTAGACAGCTCTGCGTGTTTTAGACTTCGGGGGTGTTGCTTTAGGCTGCTCTGGACTCGCGTTGCCCAGTCCGGCAAACTGGCGTCTGCGAGCTTGGAGGATTGCCGAGTTGGTGGCTGTGACGCACCGTAGAGTAACGTTGTTGGCCCACGTATCGTTACCACGAGGAACCACCTCGGCCACGGTGGCTCCGATCCCGTTGGCCGTATTGATACCGTATCGCTAGCACCACGGGACGTCGTCATTGGCTCTCCCGGGAGGCAACGACGGTTTCTCCCTCGTTCGCCCGTCTTCCCTTCTCGTGCTGACTCCCTATCCCTCCCTTCATCTCTATCTACCCTGTCGACTCATCCTCCCCATTCATTCCTCCCTCACCGACTCCAGCTTTCCTTCCTACTCTTCCTCTCTTATTCCTTCGTTGCCCCTCTTCCCGCTCTTCTCATCTTCGCTGCTTCCTCTTCCTTCTCCGCCGCCAACTTTCTGTTCTCCCGACTCTCCTCACCTCTCGTAATCTCCGTCCTCTTCCGACCTTATCGCCTCCCCAATCCCATTCAACCTCCCAGTATAGCGGTGCCCTCGAACAAGTCTCAATAGATCAGATCTCTTGACCCGGTCTACCATTAGGAGTGCACCGCCTTCTCATCTTCTCTTCTCCTCCCTTGCTCCTCACGTCCTCATCACTCCGTTCTGTCTTGATCGCCAGCCATAGTTCGTGAACCTAAGCGGTGGTGATTGATTGCGAGCCTTTCATCCGATCGACGGTCCGACACCAGTGTCAACAACGGTCAAGTGTGCTTGTCCAGCAAATACATCAGCAGTGGTCGAATATCAATTGCAGTGTTGCGGTTGGCAACCCCGTCCTATCTGGACCTTTGAAGCGGATACCTGACCCGGTGATTGTTGGTTGAGCGTCTCGACGATCGACAAGCTGTGCCACGCCAACGGCAATACCCTGTCAGCGGAATCTACTCGGGGTGTCTGACGTCCAGATATAACTTTCGGTCGCTGTTCAAGCCCAGACAGGCCTCGACAAGTTTCAATTATATGTCCTCATAGCGTCTCACTAGTGACCGGCAATTCGTCACCATATACGCTGAGCCAGGCATTCCTTCCGACCAGGTGTTTGAAGGTTCTCTACACGAACAATCCCACCCGTCTGCTTTTAATTACTCGAATTATTGTCACGATCTTACGAAGCGATTGCATTTCAACTTCTTGACCGATTTCACGTTTCTTCAACAGCCGTCGAGTATCGATTGATCTTCTTCGACGCGCAACCTTTCTTTGTCATTATCTTTTCGCTAGGCTGCCGCCTTGTCTATCGTGGAACATATACCAATGCAACTATAACGCTCTCTTAGCATTTTCTTATCGTCATTACCCTCGCGGGTACCTGTACCGCGTTGTACCAACCGGCCGATTGGTTTATTTCCTTTGTCGACATATCATTTTTGCCGTATTTATATGAGCGTCTGAACCAACGATCCGGTGTTTGTTGAGTTTTCTTCGATTCTCTTTGGTCTTTGGCGGCTGCCTCAATCCGGCGTGATTGCAGACCTGATTTATTTTTATCCTTGCACGAAACATATTCAGCTTTTTCTGTCGATTCGCCTTGCTTACACTCTCTTCCTCGACGACAATCGCCAAGTGCATTACCAGGGGGATCTCGTCATATAATAGCCATGGAGTGTTTGAAGGACAACTTTGTTGAGGGGCAGCTCCTGGATGGGCGATTCCTGACGGTAGCTCCCTTGAACCATGGCTCGTTTGGGATGGTCTTTCTTGCCAAAGACACAAAGACTGGTGAGGATGTTGCTATCAAGTGCCTGACCAAGGGACCTGCTACCGATTCTACCTCTCTTGTGGCCGTTGACGGTCGGTCCGAGGAACTTGAGTGCCACAGACGTCTTGGCCATCATCCCAACATAGTCAACCTGATCCACTCGTTCGAGACCTCTGCGCACATCTATCTCGTTTTGGAGTATTGTGCCAATGGCGACCTCTACGAAGCTATTAGGCTCAATCGGGGCCCTCTGGAGACGGAACATGTTCGAGACTTCATGTTGCAGCTGATTAGTGCTGTTGAGTTTATGCATTCAAACGGGCTCTATCATCGTGATATCAAGCCTGAGAACATCTTTCTGACCCAAGATGGAGTGATGAAGCTGGGGGACTTTGGCCTGGCTACCCGCAGTCCTTGGTGCCACGAAGCTTGCGTCGGGAGTGACCGCTATATGGCTCCGGAGCAATACGATCCATCAACAATGGGCTACTCCCCAGCCAAAGCTGACATTTGGGCTGTTGGTATCTGCCTGCTGAACATACTGTTCGCTCGCAACCCCTTCGTTACCCCCACAGAATCTGATGTTCTCTTTGCGGACTATGCTCGTGACCGACAGTCTCTGTTCGACGTCTTCCCGAACATGTCGCAGGACACCTTTGAGGTCTTGAATAATGCCCTTGCTATGGACCCTGAGAAACGTTCTCTGTCTGGCGTCCGTGATGCCATATTGCGAGCGGTGTCCTTTACCACCGACGATGAGATTCTGGACGACTTCTGCACCGAAGATCGCGACGTGATCCCTGCCAGCGCCAACCGTGAACCGCTCAGGACCCCTTCGATCCAGAGTCCCCAGATGACGCACTGCGATTCCTTCCCCTGGGCCAAGGCGCTTCAATCAAGCCCGCCTCAGCCTGTTCGTCAGCTGTCTGTCATTCCGGACAACGAAAGCTATTCCGAGGATCTGTTCCCGCCTTCTGAAACTACTGGTACATCGTGGTTCTCTATTCTACCTCCGGAGACTCCCTCGATGGCCTCTGTCCTGGATTCGGCCTTGGGTGAATCCTTCAAGTCCATGACGATCCGCCCGCGGAAGCAGCCCTATCCTCCACAGTCTGACCCAGTTCCGGTCAGCGGATCGCTGCCGAGCCATGCGATGAAGCCTTTGCCTTCGATGTCCATGGTCTTTGGACGCAAGAGGTGTGACCAGATCTCTAAGAGCTGGAGTGATCTTTGGGATGAGGAAGAAGAGGAGTCGGAGAACGAGGATCTTATCTTACAGCAGCGCCGTGAGCAGAACTCGCGTAGCTGGAGTCAGGAGAGCAAATGTGAAGTATCTTCACCCCACCAGACGGGACTCTACGAGCATAAATCGACCGCCTTTGTCAATGCTCGTTCGCAGGGTCCAAAGGATATCCCGAGCCCCTCGGACGGATCTAGTCCAAAGGGCATCCGGGTCCCGGGTAACTCTTCCGAAGGAGAGAATGAGACGCCTACTCGGAACAACAGGACTTTCCGTTATTCTCCTCCGAAGAGAGCGAATCTTGATAAGTGGGCTGCACTTGGAAACAAGAGGAGAAACTATCACCCGAAGGCGGAGCCTTCCACTTCCCCAAAGCAGCAGTCGATCATGATGAGCTGGAGACGGGACTGGTGTCCCGGATCGTCAAGTCTCGACTCTACGCCTTGGGGCAAGAAAGATCTGTCGCCAACCAACGACCGTTGCCGTCGTGCTTACCTCGACAAAGACTGGCGTCGTGATGCTTTTGAAACCATCAAGCCAAAGAAGTCCAAGCTTCTTTACCATGGTTACGATGGCAGTGTCGACGAGGACCTAGACCTGGTCGGTGGCTGGCATGATATGCACCTGTAGTTCTAACATCCCCCCTTCTTCTTATTCCTTTTTTTTTTCTAATGACTTTTCCCGCCTGTTTCTCCCTCGACAGCTGCTGCTACTGTTTGCTATTCTTTTCATGATCCGATTGCTGCACCTTTTTGACATCCCACTTTCTTCTCCGCCTTTGCTACGCTTTCATTGATATTCCTTGACATCTTTGACACCACACATACTTCTGCTCGGTTATAATTTTGAAAAAACATCCTGCATCATGCTGTGCGGGATTAGTCCTGCGGACGTTGCTCTCTGTACACTACAATTTCTGTTCTCCAATCGTCAGCATGCAGCAAAAGCGGGAAGTGCAACCATGAAAGCGGGATGGCAACATCAGAATACCATCATTGAACGGCGTTTGCAGAGTTAATCTTGATTTATGGGAGTTTTCTTTTTTGTTTTACACAAGCACAGCAGCAGCTGGACGGGGAAGCACAGGTTGTTACTTTTTACTGTGAGCAGGGAAGAAAAGACCAAAAAAAGGCCAGTGACGGCAGGTTCAACCCGTCAGCCACTTTTCTTGATGTTTTGCAATGTGGAAAAGTGGAAGGAGAACGCCAGGGGACAGCTATGAAGAGTTATCGCGCTACTCTCCTTTTTGAACGTTTCATTCACTAGATCTACCTCTTGAGATCCGATTCTGCTTACTGGACTGGACAGGGATGGAAGGGCCTGTATTGTAGCTAGTTAGGTAGATCTATGGTTCAAAGGAGATGGAGAACGGAAAAGCGATCATGTCAATAACTCTTCTCATATTCCTCCACTTTCCAGTAGCGTAGCCAGTAGATATAAAGTCTTGCAACATCTCTCTTTGTACAGTCTCTCTTTGTACTCTGTACAGCTGCAAACAAGCTTTTCCTGGGCCGGTGAACGCGGGCGGTGAGCAGAGTGTTTTGGTAAGGATGGGGGACCCGTGTGGAGAAGTAGCCAGATTCGTCAGTTGGGGGCAAACGGTGTAGAACTCTAGCCACTATGACCTTAGAGATCCCCAGCAACTGAGCAACGGTTCCCAACTAGTCTGCTCACGATTTGCATCAGGGTTTCCCTTTGGATGCCATGCGCCTTTGTGTTGGCAAAACCAGACCGCAAAGAGCAGACCGTCATTTTGCCTATGCGTTGCAAGGGGTTGGGCGGTAGGCTTTAACTCCCTGGAAGAAATACAAAAACAGCAGGTCTCTCCCTACCTGTTTCTGCTGAGAAGAAGCAATGGCATTTCCGATTACTACGGGTTCCTGTTTCTGAAAGTGATTTTGTTTGGGACGTTGGCAAAAAGAGGATGGTGAGTGCAGTGGCCTCGTTTTCCTTCAGCTGATCCCGCGAGAGATAAGGGCGATGGCGCCACAAACCCGCCTCCCACACTCATTCCCGGAATCGAGATATCATTTCCGGGACCTATGTTGGACGCCATGCCCTCATTTTCTCGTTTAACTATATGCGCAAGACATTCCTATAGGGAATATAGCTGACTGTGTTTCAGGGACTTTCGTTTGAGACGGCATAAAACACATAACGCAGAGCGATATCTGACCAGAGGACGATGCGCAGGCGCAAAATGGGTCCTGATACTTGGGTGGAATCATACCTGGGGCGGTTGGGACTGTTGGTTCTGATACTGCCTGGTTTGGTTGCGGCAGATACGACGGCTACGGCTGATGCGGCAAGTCAAGATAGTCGACAGGTGGTTGTCGATCCGACGCCGGTTGTGTCATCTTCAACATGCCCAGTACCGAGTTGGCAGACATCTCAAGCAGAGTTATTCCAACTTCCCGTATGCTTGGAGACAAGATGGGGAAGAGGCAAGGCTCTGTTGGAAGGAAGAGCGACCGGAGACCAAAATGCAGCCTCGACTACGATAGCCACCGCATCGACGACTTCCTTCGAATCCGATAAGTTTCCTACTGGAACTGGTGGTACAGATCATGAGCTGGATACGGAGTCGCCTCTCGATAATTCTAATTTCCTCTCCTTCGAGGATTGGAAGAAGCAGAATCTGGCGAGGGTAGGCCAGTCGGCCGAGAACGTTGGCCGACACAGGCAGGGAGTTGCAGGAGGAGAAGGTCGAAGAAGGCCAACCGGAATCAATAATGCCCTTGATTCACTGGGGGAAGATGCGGAAATTGAATTGGATTTTGGTGGATTTGGTGCCGAGGCACCAGAACGTGCAACACCTACGGCATGGGGAACCAGGACGTCTCCAGATGGAGAACCGACGAATGCTTATGCGCATCAGGGAACAGTGGGCGATCCGGCAGAAGAAGTGTCGCGTAGAGGCACTTCACGGAGGAAAGATGCCGGCACGACCTGCAAAGAAAGGTTTAACTACGCTTCTTTCGACTGCGCTGCCACTGTCCTCAAGACGAACCCACAGTGCACGGGATCTTCGTCCGTTCTTATTGAGAACAAGGATAGCTATATGCTCAACGAATGTCGGGCTAAGGATAAGTTTCTGATACTGGAGCTGTGCGATGATATTCTCATCGATACTATTGTTCTTGCGAACTATGAATTCTTCAGTTCGATCTTCCGCACCTTCAGAGTCAGTGTCTCTGACCGCTATCCGGCAAAGGAGTGGAAAGAGTTGGGTATCTACGAGGCCAGGAATACTCGCGAGATCCAGGCGTTTCCAGTGGAAAACCCGCTTATCTGGGCGCGGTATGTGAAGATCGAATTTCTAACGCATTACGGAAACGAGTTCTACTGTCCCGTCAGCCTGGTCAGGGTTCATGGAACCACCATGTTGGAAGAATACAAACATGAGGGTGATATGGGCCGCGTGGAGGAAGAGGTGGTTGAAGAGGTTATTATTGAGCAATCTGCGGAGCCTTCTGATGCCCAGCCGACAGAGACAGACGACAATGCAGCAATCAACGAGGTTGCGGCGTACCCTGAAAATGTAACGGATGCCACGAGCTCGCATAATGCCACCTCTATCGAGATATGTCCATTGGGAAGAACAGCAGCCATGCTGAGTGGCCTCATGGCAGACAATGATGTTTGCACCATAGATGAGGCTCCCCAGCCTGCTGGAGGAGTTGAGAGTGCCGCTCATCCCCCTCAGACTCCTCCTACCAGTATAGACGGCATGCCGACTTCAGCGAACTGGACGAATACGACCGTTCTCGATGATTCCTCACTGAAAGCAGATGACACACAGAGAAATACTGTACAATCATGGTCTACTATTTCCAGTTCTTCAATTCATACGACGCAGACGGATAGAAATGAACAGAGCACTCAACAGGATACAGATAGCAGACCAACTGTGACAGCAACAAGAGATGAGCAGAGTGGTCCTCCAGAGCCAGCGAAACCTAGCCCTCCGCAGCCGCCATCTGCGAACCCGACCACTCAAGAGTCCTTTTTCAAGTCTGTTCACAAACGACTGCAAATGTTGGAGTCCAATTCGTCCCTCTCCCTACTCTATATCGAAGAGCAGTCTCGAATCCTCCGCGATGCATTCAACAAGGTTGAGAAGCGCCAGTTGGCCAAAACCACGACGTTTCTCGAGAATCTCAATACAACCGTGCTCAACGAATTGAAAGAGTTCCGTGACCAGTACGATCACGTCTGGAAATCAGTCGTTGTCGAGTTTGAGCACCAGCGGATTCAGTATCATCACGAGATCCAGTCGATGGCTTCGCAGCTGGGAGTTCTGGCAGACGAGCTTGTGTTCCAAAAGCGGATGTCTGTCATCCAGAGTGTCTTCGTTCTGATATGCTTTGGTCTTGTTCTATCCTCCCGTGGCACAGTGGGAAGCTACATTGAATTCCCCAGTGTCCAGAATATGGTTGCGCGATCGAGATCATACAGTCTACGATCATCTTCGACTTCCCTCGAGTCGGCTCCCACGAGCCCTACATCGACTAGGTCTCCGTCGTCTTATCATCGGAAAAGTCGGCATAGGAGAAACGGTTCTGAGGACTCTCAGGCTTCGCCGGGTAGCCCTCTCAGCCCGACCATTGCTTATTCTCCTCCTACACCATCCTCTGAGTCAGGAAGCCGTTCTGACGCGGACGAGAGGATGCGACAGTTGACCCCTGAGTCTACTCGGGTTCCTACTCCTGATCCGCCTAGTTTTCGCCCGGGTAGTAGTCCGCCTACATTGAGCGGACGGCCGGATGACGTTGAATCCGAAGGGAATTTGGAGTCACCACGACTGCTCAAGCCTTCGGCTATACGGCGGGCTCCTCCCTAGCCACCAGATTACTTCTCGTGATCTATCCCTCTCGTTACTGTCGTTGGAGAGACTGAGTCATGCATGACATGGATATCTATGGCTTCTAAGATTGCGCCACGTCGTTTGCGAAAGTTATCGGTTCTGTGCATGGAACATCTTATCTCATTGACTTGGCTGGCTTTGCTAGAGAGTCAGTCTCAAAGCTGTGCCGGTCCCATGCAGCAATTAGCGTATCTCGCTGGACAATCGCCATTCATTCAACCACGCTCTCTGTGGGTACAGTCTTCCACGCTGATGCTGTTGGTCCAGGCCAATCTGCCAACGGCATCAAGTCTCAACCGTCTTCCAAGGGACGGGTTGGTAAACACCAGCTCTGTCAAACTTATGACTCACAAGATGTGTCTAAGACTTGTTATTGCAGGGCTCAGAAACATTACCCTTGGCGACATGTTCGACAGCCCCTGTTGATGGTACGAAGATTGTGCCGTCTCTCGTGGTCATAGCAGACACACAACATATACCCTTGTATGTTTATTATTATGGCGCGGAACAGCCACTGTGACATTATATTACAATCTATCCGCTAGTCTGGCTAGATATCTGTTTACTTTCATGACCCTTGTGTATGTATATTAAACTCTAACTGCTAATGCGTACTATAATGAGACTATTATAAACGCGAAACAACCGGGATTAGAGCCGGCGATCAGACGACGTCACCCTTGCTTTTCCCCACCCAAACAGAAGAAAAATAAACCATCAGCCATCAAGGAGAGGATTTCACGTCGTTCCGGGCGATCGTGCCTTTGGACCCTACAGAACACTAAAGTAGTAGTCCCGCATTACTGGTAAGGCGAGGTGTTTCGTCGTGTTGCCCGGACAACAATCGGCCCTTGTTTTTTTCCCAACTTTTACTTATCCCGATAAACTCAAGACTCTTGAGGTCCACTCGTAACATTTTTTTGTTGCCTGCTGCTAAACAAAACGGCCAATACAAATTCCATCTCGAGTACTCCTCTCCCTTGCGATCCTCACGACTCCTCATCTACGAGAGTACAAGTGATTGTCCCTTGCGAAGATCCTGCGCTGTCGAACGAACTTCATCGCGACCAAGAACAAACCACGTCTTCGAATAATCGTTCTTACATCATAGCGATTACGTGTCTTCCTGACTACGCTTCTTCTTCTTCTAAAGATATCACAATGGACACTACGATGACTACGCAGACTCAGCCCCTCGGGGACCGCCCGACCAACACTCACCTCCAGTCCCTTGAGGAGATGTACGTTGCCATCTCTTTAGCAGAGAACTGGACGTTTGTCTAATGTGCTCCAAACAGGCCCAAGGGAACCTACGTTTCGCCATCCGACGGCATCCAGAGTCCTTGCACGAAGAAGTTGAGTGATCTCAAAGGAAAGCGGTTCAAGAAGTAGGTTTCCTCATCCATAACAACATCGCATATGAAAAAGAGACTAATATGATATTTCTTCACAGCGCTGGAAAGCCACAGTCTCTCTTCGCTAAGCTGGGAAAGAAGAGCTATGAACAATCCTCCGCTGCGGAAGAAGCGACCAGAGAGACACCCCTAGCATGAACCAACCCATCGAAAGACCTCTTTTGAATCATGGATTGGGATTATGCTCTGGTAGCAGGCCATGATTGAACCTTCCTTTCGTTGTGGCTGTTGTCATGCACTTGTGTCTCTTTTGGGTTTACTCTTCATATGCTCCCCTTCTCGCAACGAGAACCGGAGTGCTTTCTTTTTGGGTCTTTTACACAGGGAACGGATTGCATGGGCAGTGTTACATTGGGAACTGAACTGAACTTCGATATGTGTTTAGGTTTTATTACATTACTATTTGCTGTGTTCTCATCTCTGCCATTCTGAGCCAAAGTTGCATTTCAGATGTGATGCTACCAGGCTTGGGTGGGCCGTGAGTTTGCCTCTGGTGGCATCGACTGGTCGGAATGGCTTTGAGTGATGTTTGATGGTTCCCCGGTTGAGTTCTGATTGTACTTTTTTTTAATACCTGCGACGATGGCCTTATCTTCTCCTTTGTTTTGTTTAGCAGGGCTTGTATCATATCAATTGAACGAAATGTCAAATGACCTGAATCCTCCATATATATTCTTCGATCCATGAGAATCAGGAACTTGTTCCTTGCATACTATTTGTCGAGAGGATCATGAGTCATGGAGAACTTAGTATCGATGTAACAGTAATAACGAGATTTCTAGCAACAAATACCTAGTAAGTCCATATATCCTGTCCGAGTTAGTCGAGCAGTGGCCCTTATCCGTATTTACTTTCGAGAGTACCGTAATATGACGGAGTATTCCCCTTGCAACTCCTCGTTGAGGCATTCTCACTTGAAAAAAAGGGAATACGTAGTAATCAAGATAATAAATCAATGACATTAAGCAAAGATGGGATCCATTCTAAAGGTGGAGAGAAATTGATTCATCCGGAACGCTAAGCGTCTTTCCCCAGATGTTTTCTCCAGGAGCCGAGGTTCGTTCCCGGTTACTCCACACCAGCTACTCTACCAGCGTGGCTGCGATCTTTTATTTAAATCCATTCCACATCTCCGTGGGATAATATATTTGTATTCAAATACTTCGTCAAGGTTACGACTCTTATTGCGAGAGAGCCATGTCCGCCTCCACGAAGATCCCGCCTATCGCCCTGCCGTTCGTGAGCGAACGAGCGAAGAAGACGTTGGATTTGGTATGTCCCCTTTGTTTCTCTCCCTCTATCAGATTGATTACAATAAACAACTTTCAAGTTAAATACTGATAACTTCCCCCATAAAAGGTCGAAGAATTCGTCGAGAAAGAATGCATCCCCGCGGAAGCCGTGTTCCGGGAAGAGCTGGGTGAAGGCCAGCAACGATGGACGACCAACCCTGTTATCATGGAGGAGCTGAAGGACAAAGCACGCAAGCTGGGCTTGTGGAACATGTTCCTGCCCAAGAACCATTTCAAACAGGGTGCGGGATTCTCGAATCTGGAGTATGGGCTCATGGCAGAGTACCTGGGGAGGAGTACCGTGGCGCCTGAGGTGCGTCTATTTTATTCTGATCTACGCAAGATGCATTGAGGAAAAGATGGATTGGAAGGGGGTATGCTGATACGGTGAATATGTCCTTAGGCCACGAACAACGCCGCTCCCGACACCGGCAACATGGAGGTCCTGGCCAAGTACGGAAACGAGGCTCAGAAGCAGCAATGGCTGACGCCCTTGCTGGAGGGCAAGATCCGCTCTGCTTTCCTAATGACAGAGCCTGAGGTTGCGTCGAGTGATGCGACGAATATCCAATTCAACATCCGTCGTGAGGGTAACGAATACGTTCTCAATGGCTCGGTATGTCATTTTGTCCTCTTCCGGCTAGCCGTCTGAGGGATGGATTTATCAGCTAACGAACCCTTGATAATTTACAGAAATGGTGGTCTTCCGGTGCCGGCGACCCTCGCTGCAAGCTCTATATTGTGATGGGCAAGACAGATCCTTCCAACCCAGACAAATACAGACAGCAGTCCGTTGTCCTCGTGCCATCAGACACTCCCGGCATCACCGTGCATCGTATGCTCCATGTCTACGGCTATGACGACGCCCCTCACGGACACGGGCACATCTCATTCAAGAACGTCCGCGTCCCCGTTTCGAACATGGTCCTGGGTGAGGGACGCGGCTTCGAAATCATCCAGGGCCGTCTTGGCCCCGGCCGCATCCACCACGCCATGCGCACCATCGGTGCCGCAGAGAGGGCAATGGAGTGGCTGATTGCCCGTGTCAATGACGAGCGCAAGAAGACCTTCGGCAAGATCCTGTCCTCCCACGGCGTCATTCTCGAATGGATCGCCAAGTCCCGCCTGGAGATTGACGCGGCCCGTCTCATTGTCCTGAACGCCGCTATTAAGATCGACAACGGTGACGCAAAATCGGCCCTGAAGGAGATCGCGCAGGCTAAGGTGCTCGTCCCTCAGACCGCATTGACAGTCATCGACCGAGCCGTCCAGGCCTTCGGTGCCGCTGGTGTCTCCCAGGACACGCCGCTGGCATATCTCTGGGCACTGATCCGGACGCTGCGTATTGCCGATGGCCCAGATGAAGTCCACCTGCAGCAGATGGGACGGAGGGAGAACAACTCCAGAAAGGATGCCGTTACTGCTAAGCTGAAGTGGCAGAAGGAGCAGTCGGAGCGGCTACTGGCGGCAAAAGGGTACAAGCCAAGAATCAGCCATCTATGAGAAGTGATATATGTATCTCTTCTCTGCCATTTTTCCTTGAATGTCATCATGTCTACGGATTTTAGCAGAATGTATCGGAAATTTATATGGTCATGACCAAGTTGTCGCCGCGGGTGTCGTCCAAAAGACACCTGGACCAGTGCTTCTGGGTTCCGAATCAAAGTGGAATATAAACAGTGCTGGAAGAATCCTCCTTCGAGGAATTTGAGAATCATGGATAGGCATCCATCTTATTTCTCTGCCCAGTCACGTTGGGTAGTTTAAGAGTTGAGAGACTGAAAATCAGGGAATATATATTCTACCTCCCTGTCTGTCCGGACTCCAATTATGGAACATTGTCCTACCCCTGTGTATAGAAATTCCAAAGGTCCACTACTGCTCATAAAATCCATCAAAGAAGGGGTCTTTCAACAGCTGATTGGCTGTTTTTCTCTCTTCAAGGGCCCATCGTAACATGTTCCTCGCAAACTCCAAGAAAACTGTCCGCTCTTCGGCTGGTAGCGAGGGGAGGGTGTCTTCGAGCTTGCGGCTTGGGATGAGCTTTTTGTTCATAAAGTTACCTGCTCGGTCAGTAATAATATCGAATGAGAGCTCTGTTGTATGCAATCATGTTTGGCATACCTCTCCTATCAAAGAAGGGCCCACCAAAATATTCCCGCGGTCTGTAACAGAGCTTTCCTTCTGTATTTTCGATAGGCTGAAACCACTTATAACCCAACCTTTCATGGGATAGGGCTAGCAATCGTTGTGGTGGGAGACCTAATAGCGCTACCATTTCGGCAAGATGTGCCCAGCTGCTGTAACGCCCTTGATCATCATAGACTCGGCTGAACAGGTCTTTGCCTTCGAGAAGATTCCACATCTATGATTGCACATTTCGTGTAAGTGACAGGATGAATAGACATGAATTAACTGCCTTATACAGATTGATAGTGGGGTTGAACTTAACTCACCAGAAGACCAAGATTCCATATGTCGGCGCTGTATGTCCAGCCACAGCCTAGTATGACTTCAGGGGCACGGTATTGGTCTGGCTGTATAGGGGAGAAACCAGAAGCGCCGAGGGTCATCCGCTGTGCATGTCCAAAATCAGTGATGGTAGGAACAAGTAGACGCAACGTCCCAATGTTGAGAGGCCCAAAGTCTCCTGCAGAAAGATATACTGCGCGACCAACTGCGTCGATCTTTCGTTGCATGCCACATTGCATTTGCCGCTCGACAAAGTTCCTCACGACGCTGGGACTCTCGCAGCTCACGAGAATATTTTCAAGCTTTAGATCTGTTATCTCTTGGTTAGTCTATGACTCGGTGATTCCATACAGTATACCGATGGCGTAAACCAGACATCTTACCAGTATGAACAATCCCGCATTCCGAATGTAGGTAATCGAGGGCGTGAAGCAAGATAAAGATATATGCCTTTACAAGACTCAAGGGCAACTTCCCACCAGGGAATCGTTGACGAAGCTGCCAAATAGGCTCCCTCATAGGTTCATAGACTAGGCATAGATGCCGCCTCCCTAGACTAGATACCTCAAATGAATCCAGATGAGTCCGGACAAATTCATAACCACGATGCAGGGGGTTCTTCTCAAGAATATATTTCTCGAGGTCCCGTTCTTCAGCGGCTTCGTCATTGATGCTGGTCGCGCTATTATGGACCTTGACCGCAACGAAACGGCATCGGTGGAATATTTGCCTATTCGAATGTACCTATTAGTAAACAAGACCAGATTTGAGCATGACTACTCATTGTATAATAGCGAGTTCTTCATACCGCTTCGTATTCCGAGCCAGCCACACGGTCGATGATCCTCCCCAACCTATCTTGACCAGCATCTTGTAGCGGTCATTGAATACATCTCCGGGATGGACTGAACAGTAATCTGTCGAGACGTATCCGGGTATCGTTTCCTCATCGATAGGGTGGTCGATGGGTAAGAGGGTTGAACCCTGAGTAACTTCTGATCTGGAAGGTCTTAGCCATGTAGAGAAGATGCCCAGAATGTTAGAGATGATGGAATCCATCCCATCGAGACGAATAGCAATAGCGACAATTCGCAGTGATATCAAGAATACATATATAGAATACTCTGACATGGATTGTAGGTTTCTGTTCCTACTGCTCCCTCCGTAGCAGGAGATCATCTGCTTTACTCTACGTCGCCGTTTCCCAACAGGAATCAAGCAGCTATAAAAAAAAAAACGCAGCTTCTATATTTGGACTGAGAATCACCAGAGCACTCGATAGAAATCTCACTAGTGGGTATATCAAAACATCCACATAGAAATGCAGTGGATATATATATACTTTTGGATATTCCAATGAACCTAACCGAGACATATTCGAGGTCTGATTCCTAACGCGACAACCGTGGCAATGTAATCTAATTCATAAATCTCAAATCCTGCTGGCTTCCAGAATCAATCTGGATGAACATCAGAATTACTACAGTCCCAACAAAACAAACAGAAACACTCGCCAGCGAGTGACTGGCATCAATAGTCATCATCAGCAGCAGCAGCCTTTCCTTTCTTGGCCTTTTTCTTTCCACCCTTGAAGTGCTTTTTCGACGGACCTTTCACCTCCGACACGTCAACACCCCTTTCCAAGGCAATCATCATTCTCTCCTTCCGGCCGGTCAACTGTTTCCGCTGCTTCATCCCCTGCTCGCTATACTGGTGGTTGAATGGCATTGTCAAGTGGCCTGCAGACTTCAGCGATGGCGGTCCGAAGAAAAGGGTGTTGATTTTACGGGAGCGAGGACCCTCAGGAACCGTGTTAGCTGAAGCGAGAGATACATAGTCTGATGCGCCATCGTCGGCACCATCTGCTTGGGCCGCGGCCTTCGCCAACATGGCTTGTCGTCTAGCAGGAAGGTTCGTGATATCATAGTGCCCCTCATTGAACTCGAGAGGATCCATGCGCGCCTGACTGTCTTCCGCATCCTCCGTTTCAGTATCCCCGTTCGGGGAAGCCGGCGGCGGATGACAGTACAATAATTTCCCATTCACATAGTCCTTCAGAATGTACCTGGCAGCACGAGACTCATCAGGCTGTCCTAGACCCTGCGTAGAGAAACCACGAGCCTTGGCGTAAGCACGAAGAAGCTCACTGGCAGTAGGTATGCCTGTCCCACCTTCCTCGATCGGTCTGGTGTGGATCTTGACACCATAGATAGCCTCGAGGTAGTGTTTCGGAATGCGTTGAGCAACTAGACCAGCTGGACCAGTAAACTCACGTTGTTGGTCAATTGGCAACACACCGTTGACGACCAATTCCGCCTTTGTAGTAGCGAAATTAGGGAACACCAAACCAGGACAATCACATAGAAGAAGGTTTGGCGACAGGTAGAGAGTTTGAAAGTGCTTTGTCTTTCCAGGTGTAGCAGAGACAGAGACCTTTTTAGCTCCGAGAAGAGCGTTGATAGTGCTAGATTTACCGACGTTAGGATAACCAACAAGTCCAATCGTCGTCTTATCCTTTCGCGACTGCTCCGGATCGTCACTCGGTGAGAGGTGGTCTGGAGCATTCGAAAGGAAGAGCTCTTCCAGTTCTTCAACGTCGAGAATGCGCGTTCTATACTCTTCAGGGTCCTTGGGAAGCTTCGCTCCGCCAACCTCTTCCTCCAGATCCTCCTCACTAGACCATTCCTCATTATCCTCCTTCTCGTCCTGGACGTGGATCTTCTTAGCCTCTTCAGCCAACTTTTCGTCTTCATATTCATCTCCACTTTCACTTTCACTTTCGGATCCGCCCTCCTCAAGAAGCTTAGCCTCGTTACGTTCTTTGGCCAGGTGCGCGGAGAAGAATCGATAGCTGATGTTGTTTTCCTCGAAATAATCGGCCCACATCTCCCGTTGCTTGAGGGTCAGCATATCTGCCTTATTCACAAGCAGAAGATTCTGCTTCTTAGGGTCGATCTCTTTCACATATTGCTCCAGGTCCTCCGATCGATAAAGAAGCGGGTTTCGAGCATCGACGATTTGTACGACAAGATCAGAACGTTCAATGACCCGCCACAGCTGCCTCCAGACTTCAAGATTTCGCTCAAAGGGTGTCATCAACAGATCCTGGTTCTCCTGCAATTCTGCAAGTCCGCGCCTCCATTGAAGCAAGCTTTCTCTCTCCATCACCTCGAGTTGGTCCCGAGTTGTTCTCTCATTCCATTTCGGTCTCCTAGGAACTGTAAGTCGTGACCTATTCTTCTGCTGCTTTTTCACGGCCGATCTCTCCTCTGCTGCCGAAAGGAGGTAAGGGTTCTTTTGATCTGCGTGGATGATCTTAACGTTATTGATTTTTTCAGCGGTGAAGTCGGTGCCCGCAAGCTCAGCCGTGCTCAAGAATTCGTCAAGTGCTGCTTGCTCCGTGATGCTGCGCATCTTGACCCATGATGCTTCCTTTGGCGCATTGGTGAGATAAGTTTCGCCATTGGCACCCTTGCGAGCGATGGCTGCATTGTGAGAGACTTTCTTTTGCGCGGAAGTTTTGCCTTTTCCAAACCGATCGTTCATGAGGCTGTTGCCCAGCCCCACGGAGTTCTTGGATTTTGCAAGAACCATGGTGATTGAATGATTCTGTCACCTGTAATTGTGTAGTTTCCCGCTTCCTTTAGAAAAGAGCGGATGGTTGTGCTCAGATGTGGACAGGCGCGGAGGCAAAATAAATCGTGAATTTCAAATCTGAAAACTTCCCCCTCCCACTGGATAAGATAACGAATTAGTCAGCCACGCCGTTCCTCATCCGGACTTGTCCCAGTATGATCGGTTGGTTCTTATGTCCTAGTATGTCACTGGATGTGGGATAGTATGAGGTGAAAGATAGTAATGATTGTTTTTAGATCCTACACCTAGTTGTCTACCCAAAATATCGACTTCATCTGTTGTGCGTAGATTTTAATAAATATCAGCGATGCACCGATAAGATAACACCTCACGTGATCGCATATTTCACCTCCCACTCCGAAAAATGAAATTATTTCTTGGAGACCAGAGACACTGAACTTTCAACTGGGTAAGGGACGAGCCTTTCAATACGCAAAGATGGCTCCCAAGAAGTGGATGTATGTTCATGACCAATCTCAATTCTTTTCCTGATACTGATCCGTTTCGTTTACTAGCGATAAAAAGTCTGCGACGACTTATCAGCTCTTCCACCGATCGCAAAATGACCCGCTAATCCACGATCCGGAAGCGCAAGATCGTATCCTGTTTCCAGTTTCTGGACCTCGAACATCGGAGTCTCAAGCAGGCTCGTCATCTTCCTCCAAACCGATTAAGCACCTTGCAGATCTCGAGAAAGAAATTGACATTGCAACCATCCGCAAGAATGAGGGTGAAGCAGCGAACTATGGAATCTTCTACGATGACTCCAAGTACGATTACATGCAGCATCTGCGCGAACTAGGTGGTGGTGGCGGAAATTCATACTTCATCGAGGCCGCATCAGCAAAAACCAAGGGCAAAGGAAAGAAGCTCGAGGATGCGCTCCGGGAGGATTTGTCACTTGATGACTCCCGGAGTGAGTTTGGAGGTGCTAGTGTCTATGGTTCAGAATATGGCTCTGTTTACGATGGACGCTCGACGGCGTCATCTTATGTGAGGAAGCCTACGTACCAAGACCAACAGGATGTGCCCGATGCGATTGCCGGATTCAAGCCAGACATGGACCCTCGGTTGCGTGAAGTTCTGGAGGCTCTTGAAGATGAAGCTTATGTGGATGAAGACGATGATGTTTTCGGTGCTCTTACGAAGGAAGGAGAGGAGTTGGACCCTGGAGAGTGGGAGGACACACTGTTCGATAACGAAGAGGAGGACGATGGCTGGGAGTCAGATGCTACGGAAAAGGCTCCTGTTCAGAAGAGCACGTCTGAGTCCAAGCTGCGGGAAGAAGAGTCAAAAGAAAGCTCTAGCCATGATGACAAGACTTCAGGCGAGTTGCCCAGCGAGGATGCGCCCGTCCCCGATATGAAGCCAGAAGATGGAGAATGGATGCGCGAGTTCGCCAAGTTCAAGAAGGACGCAAAGTCCAAGGCTGCCCCCGCAGCACCTACGGAGACTCCTTCTGAACGTCGAACGACCGCATCCACCATGTTCACCGTTGGTGGCACACCTGTGCGGAGAAAGAAGCGCAAGGGTGCCCTGACAAACCCATCCGCTTACTCCATGACCTCCTCTTCCCTTGCTCGCACCGAAGGGCTGAGACTCTTGGACGACCGATTCGAGAAGATCGAAGCCCTTTACGCTCTGGACGAAGAAGGAGAAGAATACGAAGACGGTATGTCTGTCGTCAGTGGTATGACCGGCATGACTGGCGCTACGGGCATCTCCCAGGCTCCCAGCTTTATCTCTCACAGCGGAAACGTCCCTCTACGAAGCGATTTCGACGACGTCATGGACAGTTTCCTTTCCGGATGGACTGACCGTGCTAAAGAAACGAGGAGAAAGGGCGCCAAAGCGAAGAGAGGCAAGAACGGAAATGAAGCCCTCGGTATCAAGATGCTCGATGAGGTCAGGCAGGGCTTGGGCCCAGCCAGGGTCCCTGGAAAGGTATCCGGGAAGGTTTGAAGGAATGAATGAATTGGATGATCATCAACACGAAACAAAAGGGGTCTGAGGCGTTTTTAACGGGGTGCATCTTGTCGGTATTCTCTTTGGTTAGATCTTTTCAGTGAATGATATAGCATTACCCTCATTAGCTCTGAATATATACCATACTTGCGTGATTGAAGAGAATCATAGTATATTCTTTATTTCAGTCTAAATAATTATACAAATGTATCGTATAAGCATCATCTACCAGTGCAGATAGGTTCTTATCCATGGATATACTGTACATATATAAAAACACCATACCTTGCTTTTTTTTAAGCATCAATCACAATGCTCCTCCTACTATCTCTACAATCCACATCGCAAGTCGAACATTCCAGCTGACTCTTCTTTCCGTTTTTCTGAAGTCTTCTCTGGATATCGGCTGCGCATCTTTCTGCAGCCACTGGGTTTCTTCACCCAGTCGCTTCTTCAACGCTTCGTCTTCTGTGACCACCAAAGCGCCCACTTCCAGGTCGAGGCTGTAAGAGCGTTTGGTGTAGTTACTACTTCCAACGAAGGTTAAGCTAGGGTGTTCTTCCTTGGGAAGTGTGATCCAGAGACCCTTGGCATGGTAGGTCCAGCCGCCGGGTTCACCAACTGTTCCGCGGCGCCATTCTTTGAGTTGTATCGAGTTCGTCCTCTGAGCATCCGCAACTCTGTCGAGAAAGCGTGCTGAAAGATGGGTATAAGCTGCTGGGAGCATGCCTGAGACTCCAGGCGAGCCATAGAAGCCGTTTGCCCAGGGTGACGCTGTGAGGACGATTCCCTGCGTCTGATATGGTGCTTGCGGAGTTGAGGATGTACTGGCGATTAAAAGAGAAGAGAGCACAGGATGTATATTGAAATATCCGGCCGTGAAAAGCCAGCGAGAATTGGCCAGAGTTGGAGATTTGGAGAGAAGACTAAGAATGGTAGTCACCGCCGGGAATTCAGTAGAGGTATCGGGTTTTAGTAACGGTGTGAACTGCGCTACCGGATATACAAATGTCGGCTTTGAGGAAGTTGATGGGACGAGCGGTTTCGAGCCGGTTGGTTGTATGAGAGGGTGCAAAACGGCTGATGCGCAGGATATGAAGTCCTCTGGATACTCCAAAGGTGAAGGACCCATGTTTGCAGTCGGCCAGTCCATCAGATATCCTGCATTACTGTGTGGATCTGGCAAGATCTGGAAGCTGAGACTGCAGACTGCATGATGGATTCGGGAGTAGTAATCCGTCAACTCCTTGGAATTGAAGACATGATATCTGTCGACGCGGTTGGTGAAATAGTCATTCGAAAGATTCGCTCTGTAACAAAATGGCGTTAGTTGATATCAACCACATCTGCCAAGCGGGAGCTCACACCCAGAAAGTATAATCTCGTCATCAATTCCGTACAGCTTCATATGCTGTAAGCCCCACCCCTCGTTTATCCTTCTTGGTATCCATTTCTTCCTCAGGCCGGTAAGATTGGGTGTATGAAACATTCGTATCTCCACACGATCTGGCCCATATTTCGATACCAGCGAAGCAAGCAGTGAAGCGCATGACGGGTTTGGCGTTTCGCGCGTTCCTCTGAGAGCGTCGGTGAGGATGGACACTTGTAGCTGTGGGTTTTCGCCGAGCGCTTGGTCCAATGTCTCAATGAGTTCGAATTCCGTCTTTCCAATGTACAAAGTAGAGAGATAGATGCGCCGCTTCGCATGTCGTATCTTGTGCTATTTCAAGTATGAATGAATTAGTCTCTCCCCGCAGGAATTGCAATCGCGATTACAGAACCAACCTTTAATGTCTGATAGAACGAACTTGGAGAGTCTAGTATTGTAATCTGAGATGCAGACACCTCAAACCGCGGAGCAATCCGGTCCAATTCGACCGTGATTCCGCTTAATGGCGATGCGGTCGCAGGAGCAGCTGCATTGGAGCTGGTATAGGCCGAGAATTTGCGACCTGCGAGCTTCCCTCTTGCGGTCACAGACCGACGCGCAACGCAGCGGAAGCTGTGCCCTCCAAGCCGCCGGAACATCATGTTCCCAAACCCAGTTCTTTATACAAACATCATTGATCGGATCTTCGAAATCTACTCTATCTTTCCCGCGGCCGATCTCTGGCCAATCACTGCAAACATAACAAATCCAATTACGCGCTATACCCGATCGAGCGACACTGCAATCCCGCTCTGGTTCAACTGACGACTCCACGACTCTCGCCATCAAACGACAGTTTCAAGGGCATACACCGCGAAGATGTCGACTATACTTCGTACGCTGAGATACCTGAAAAGGATTGGCTTCAAGGTTCGTTTCATCTTCTTCATTCCGGATGTTTCTTGCTAACGCGCATCTTCCACAGGAATATGGCCACCAAATGCAGGTATGTTCACGGACCAGCGTCTGACGAACGTCAAGTCAATCGGAGCAGGAGGGTTAACTGCAAGCTCTATCTTGGATGAATACAGTACATAGGTTAGTTTCCTGGAGCATTGGTCCCTCCGGACAATCCGTACTGACGACTGCAACAGGTGATACCAAGGCCGGTACCTTCGTTGCGACCGACCGCTACGGAAACAAGTACTACGAGAACTTCGAGGAGGAGCTTCCCCGTAAGTAGCGGATCGAGGGTCAATGGATCGAATTGGGAGTTCCGTGAACTGATATGGGTCACTTAGTCCGGACACGATGGGTCGACTACAAGGATAAGGAATATGACCCTGCCCAGATTGAACCCGGCTGGTGAGGACATTTCTTAGTCTCTCAACACTTCATTTGAAGTCAATTGCTTGATTTGAAACTGGAAAACTGATTGATTGTGTATGTAGGCACGCTTGGCTGTCCTACATGGTTGATGCACCCCCAACCGCGGACAAGATCTTGCAGACCGGTATCCGCCCTTGGGAGCTTCCCGAGCACAGGGCCAACCTCACTCTCAGCCGTGCTGCTTACAAGACGTACTCGACGTAAGTGCATCTCATCTGCGATGTCAACAGCAGTATATCCTCAAGAATAAACTAACATTACAACTAGTACGCGGCCGAAGATCGAGGCCTGGACTCCTGTTGCTGCTGAGCGATAAACTTACCCTCAAGGAAGCATTCGAATTTGTCATTCTGTTCTGTGCTCACAGGGTGTCTGGACCGCTGAAGTCTCTCAGAGAACTGTATATATGTGCAACTGCTAGATCAATTTCATTAAACGCTATACGAAATCTATGGTATCCGCTCCGCGCGCTGTTTTCTGTCCAGTAACTCTATATGCAGGGGAACCAACGGGAAGCAAAAAAAGCTGCATGCTGGACAAACATCGCAATGTAGAGGCAAAACACCCCGACAGTAACCGGGAGGAAATGTCAAGAATATATGCTACAGAACGTAACCGCCGGAGCCCAGATCCCACCAATGTCGGACAGGTCTCCGGTCCTCTAGCTCAACAACCCACCATAATACCTCTTTCGCCTTTTCGAGCTGGCCTCCGGCTTCGTAGACTCTTGCCAAGGTGAACCATGCCTCTGAGTTATCCCATGAGGTGCCCAACTTGGTTAGCGTTGACACAAGCATATATGCTCTATCGCGGGCAGCTAGGCGGCTAAGGCACTGAGGAGAATCTTTTTCCGCAGGTTGGATCTCACGCTTGGCTGCCTGTTTTGGTTGTTTGGACCCGTCAGACGACGATGGAGGCGTTGCGCCGTCCTTTTCAGAAGTAGGAAGGTTCAGGTAATCTGATAGCGACAGTGCCGAGAAATCGGGCTGCAGGGTGGGAGACCGTGGCTCTGCTGGGATTTTCTGGTCCCATATGTCGAGAAGTAAGTTTGCTAACAGAATAGTTGCCTTGGGGTGATCCGCTAAGCGCACCAGAGCATTCTCGAGATAGGACATTGCTTCATGCGGGAGCGACTGAGCGAGGGATATCGCACCTCGTTCGGCCTCGACGTCGCCCCAGAGTTCCTCGGAGCTTTTCCCGATGCCCCAGGCACGCTCCGAAAAAGTTCTTGCAGATGATTCTTGCCCTGCGACTAGTGCCTCAAATCGGGTGGCCTGCTTCGATGCTTCCTCGCAAGCTTCGCGAGCGTCTTCAAAGAGCCCTGCTCGCCGATAGAGTCCAGCGATCATTAGCCAGATCTTCACAAGAATCACCAGGGCATGCTTCTGAGCTTGCACGGTAGGGAATCTTATAACCGCGCCCGTAGGTGAGTCAAACCTGTCAAAGGTCGGCAATCGAACATCTTGTTCAGGGGGTTGCTGTTCGTGGCCTGCTGGAGGAGGAAGGTCTCTATGCTTCATATTATGAGCCACGGGTGGCAGAGGATGTTTTAAACTTTGCTTTTCATTCTTAAGTGAAGAGGGTAGTGAGATGTTATCTGAGACTGCGATGCCAACTGTCTCCGGAGAAGGTATCTCTTCGGCGCCTTGCTTGGACTCCGTTGGAGCAACACCATTGATCTCTTTTGAATTCTGGTACTGGTGCTGATGATGAGAGGACTTGCTGTCCTCGTGCTTGTGCCGTTTGTGCCGCAATGAGGCCGACCTCCTCGCGCGCGTTGGTAAGCCTCGGTCTTCATCAGTCACTTGAATGGCAGGTGCATCGATAGCATTATCCTGACGGCGATCAGACTGTCGAGAGCACTTCTTGCGACCGAATATGCTGCCACGGAAACTTCTCACACTACCAGCCGAGCTTTTAGGAGGTACAAGGTGCTGCTCCGTTTTGCGCTCAGTTTCTGCAGTCTGTTCGATAAGATTGAGCTCTCCGAATAATGCTGCGAAGAGACTGAGTAATTGATCACTGTGGTTAAGAGCAACATCCGGACCGTCCATGACCTCAACTAATGCCAGTTGGGTCATGCGTGTCTCGATTATGCGCTCTTTCTCCCGCCCGCTGAGCTGATTGATTAGAGTCTTAGTGAAATCAGCCGAGTCTCGGTTGTTTACAGTACGCCTGTCATTCTGACCGAAGGCATTGACAGCAGCTGGAAACTGCTCGAATGCTGCCTCACATGAGCGCCCGGCAATATCGAAGTCCTGCTTAGCACTGAGCAAAAGCGCAAGCAGGTGCCATAGAGGGACCAGATCACGCTCTTTTGAGAGCCTCGTCGAATCTGTGACAGGATACTCGCTAGCGGAATGGCTGTTCCACGCCAATGCTGATTTGACGCAGTCAATTGCGCCATCTAGATCCCGAGTCTCAGCCAAGAGCAGTGAAAGTGCATAATAGCTTGAAATGTTGAACTGGTCTTCCCATTCGGGAGCGATGCTCCGTTCAAGGTTATCCAAGGCCTCAGCCCTGATGTCATCGCGAGACTCGTTGATTGGAGTCCACCTGGCCCAATTTGCAAGTCCTATACCAATAGCTCTATACGCCATCGCAATGACAGGCGGAGAGACTATGCCCTGAGGAGAGGGTTGTTCATCGCTTGCGGACAGTTCCTGGACATACTTTTCGACGGAATCCATAAGAATCTGAGTTAGCTTCTTCGCTTTTTCGGCTTCGTGGAAAGCGCCTAACGAGCACAGCATGAGGATTCCTTCAGAAACGGTCCGTAGCAGAACCTCTTCGTCCTCCAGCTCTCCTAATTCTGCTCCTTTCTCTGCTCTTTCCTTGGCGCTTAGAACGATCTCGACGTAAGAATCTAGAGCTTTCATCGCAAGATAGAAATCTGCCAGAGCCGAATAAACATGGAAGAGGCGCCGCAGAATCAAATGCGAATGGTACGTCTTGGTAGCGGCACGATAGAGAATCTGAAGACAAAGTCAATAAATTTCACAGAGCATCAGAGGTCCCATCTTCAAACTTACATCGACAACATTTCTGCTAACTGCACTCTGCCCCCCCTCGCCAAGATCTTCATCAGTCCAGTCTGGGCCGCAGAGCACCTCCCAATTCCTGATGACCTTTTCAACCCAGTCCTCCACTTGCGAGGTTTTGGAGCTTGCTGTGGGGAATGTGATTTCCTTAAGCAGGCTATCCTCACAGGTACCTTCTACTCGTCTGAATTCGCTGGCGAGCTGGAGGCGTGCCGACCCCTCTGAGGAAGGTACATAGACCATGCCCCTTTGTAGAATAGCTGAAAGGAGATCATAATAGGACATCCATATTGATGATTGCGTCCCTGATTTAACCGGAAATGCACTCTGAGCTGCTGATCCAGAGCTGACTGTTGGATGAGCTGACCACAGTCTAAACGACTTGAGAGCCAGTTCAATTGTCTTGTCGCTTGCTCGAGGGCCCTGCGCCTGTGCCTCCTCGCTTGCCACTAATGCGCCTTTCGCCAGCAGCTTCTCCGACCAGAACAGAAGCTGTGGGGAGAAGGCGGTTGCCTCGTTGAGTGCAGTGAGCCAGGGCAGGACGGAACTAAAGGTCTGCATAGCTTCATCGGCAGTCGACGTAAGGGATTGGCCCGTACCTAATAAGTATTAGATAGTGAACACTCAAATCTATCCGTAATCCTTACCCTTTATGTAACAGCCTTTCACAAGGCAAACCTCCGTCCAAGGTGATAGTGCCTCGCCCTCGACTGAAAGTGTCTGCACAGTGGCATAGAAATCCTTTGGTAGACGAGAAGCAGCCAAAGCTGGCTCCGACAATACCCAGTGTACCCATCCCAGACAAACTTGAGCCTGGAAGACGTCTTGCGGTGTTCCTTGTGCCTCTTCGATGACTGATAGTAGGGTTGGTATCAATTCCGACAGAGTCGCGGATGCCGACCCTGACTTCGACGTTGCCGCAGTGGAGGGTCTATTATTGATATACGCCACTACCTGGCTTTCGGCATTGGCAGTTTGTACGAGGCCTGATCACACGATAACTTAGCCCTCGGGTTCGAGAAGTAGAAGAAGACCGTCAGGAGTATAGTAATACATTTCCTTTCAGGCGCATGTTTGGTGACCTTTCGAATCAACTCTGGAATTTCACTCCATCTATCTTGACATCGTGCATCATCCAAGGCAGCAATATAGCGATGCGCCTTATCGGTATCTTTGCCCTGGAGCATATGTCAATGGCTGTCCCTCACCGTGCAATGTTTAAGGACGCGTAAGGTGCGCCCTGAGGCCAATTGTCCAGACCGAAGAGAAACTTACACTCATTGTCCTGGTTTCGTCTGCCACTGCAGCACTCTAGAGAGAAATGACAGGGAGGTTCACATCCATACTTTCACAGAAAGGTCAGAGGCCCTCAAGCCATGTCATGGGCAGCGTGTCGACCTGCTAAATGCCAACGGACTCAACTCACTGACCTCCGGATGATCATTACCACTGTTGACCGCCAACGCTGCGTAACGCCGTGACCAAACTTACGGGTGTAAATTACATGGAGCTTTGATGGTCCGTGCTCAATATTTTTTCCTCCCCCGCGGTCTTTATCGAACTTCAGATTGATGTGAAAGTCAAAATTTCACCATTGGCACAGAGGAAAGTTAGCCTCATCGCGGGGATACTTCTGTCCCTATACCAGAGTCGCAATGGCGTCCCTCACGACTCTTCGCGCCGTGACGCATCGTTTAACGACAACTCCGGTGAACCAACTGCCTCAAATCGCAGCTTTTCTGGCGACAGCCTTGGGTGATTGCGCGGATATCCTTTCTGCACCACAGGCCCAAAATAATGCGCGATCCGAGTCGGATACTTCTCTCCAGGTCCACAAGCTGAAGACTAGATTGACAGGCCTGCTTCAGGATCGGAGTATTGAGGGACGGTGGACAGCGGTTATCTTGGTGAAGGCTACAATAGAAGCTGGTGGATGGGAGATTCTCCGCGGATGTGAACCATGGGTGCGCAGCTTGATGGGAATTCTTGGGGTATGTGTCTTTTATTTCTCTTTCCTTGCGGTTTTACGGTCTTTCGGAGCTTTGCAGCCCTATACCCCTCGAAGTAACCGTTCGCTAAAGCTTATATCTCTTCTAGAAACCGGACCCTGTATCCACCAAGAAACTTAGCATCATTACGTTAACGCGGATATTCCACCTTACCTACCAATATCAGACATTGGTTCGAGAAATAACTACTCCTTCGCTGCCCGGTTTCATAACTTCGTGTCTGAATGCCGTCTCCGTGAAGCCGACCTCAGAGCCAACTAGAGTTCTCAAGCCTAATGCGACGTTGCTCGAAACTGTCCTCCACGCCCTGACAGATCTAATCGCAAGACATCCGACAGTTTTTCGTCCATTTTCTTCTCAGATTCACAGCCTTCTACTTGCCATTATAGGAACATCAGGGCAAACTTTCCCGGAAGCTGTTAATCGCTTGGCGCGCCAACTATTCATATCCCTCCACAACTGTGCCCCAAAGAATACACATGGAGAGGAATGGAAGGCCGCATGCCGACTCACAGTTTCTTCTATCCACAAAGCAGCAGACCATACGTTTAGAGCCGTTGTTGAGCAATGGGAGTCTACGGATGCCGCTCTGCGACAAGTCGCAAGACACCAGGACTACAGTCTCCCCGTTGGGGATAGCGAATCCGATCCTTTAGGTCTCCCCAGCTGGCAAGGCATTCATAACGGCGCTAACAGATTGATGAATCTCCTACACCTACTTTCCGGTTTCATCTCGACGCGGACAGCAGCCACTGTGAATGTCCCATTAGGCTCAATCCTGGATTTAACATCTCGTTTGGCATCTGTCACCGTGCCTCCTGAAGGAAAGGATGCACTTGAAAGTACTGTTCAGCTGAATCCGCAGATTGGCCGAGACGAGCGCGAGAGCCTCTGGAGTGAACTGCCTCGTATCCATGTTGCTTGCTTGGAGCTTTTCATGACAGTCACCGATTTCTTGGAGACAGGTGTAGTACCTGTCGCTCAAAACATATTGGAACAGGCCCTCTGGATTTTTGAGGCAGAGAGTTTCAACAAAGACGTTCGTACAGCGTTGTACGCACTGATCCGCCGCCTGCTGCCCTTAATTGGTCGCTCGATGAGCAAGCAACCTATCTCTACTCTCTACTCTCTGATCAGAGCTTGTTGCCGCGACCTGCTCCCAGCCGATGTTGATCCAAAATCTGCACAAAACCAGCAATCGGAACAGAAAGGCAAATCCAAACCCAAGCAGGGAACATTGAACGCGGATGCTTTCTTGAATACGGATACGAAAAAGGGCCAGCGATCTCGAGATACTGCATCCGTCCAAGGTCTTCAACTCGCTGCTTCCCAACTTCTGCCAACTCTACTCGTTTGGCTACCTGCTGAGCATGTTGCACCCGCACTACGAGCTGAGATTGACCGGGTAGTCGTCCTGACACAAAACAAGGAGGCCATGATTGCCAGTGTCCTCAACCCAGTTCCCGTGATGAAGGGACGGAGAGCAAACCCAAGTATCATGCCATTCTTGGCGAGAGAATATAGTGCTGAGCTAGAAGTAGAAGGCCTGCTGCGACCCCGAATGCCCGTCCTGCTGGGTGCTCCCGAGAGAAACGTGTCCATGATTGACGAAGAAGAAGAGGAGGGTGAGATTACTGTTCCCAAATATGAGGCAGCTAGACCAGCAACAGATACCCTTGATCGCTTCCTCCCAGCCACCAACAATCAAGTAGCAGTCGAGGCTGAAATCGCACAAGATCTGCTGAATGCTCATAGCAAGAGGGGATACCCTGGAGACTCCGTGGACACTGACAAACCAAAAGCATCTCCCATAACGAACGGAGACTCATCCAAGAAGATGCGCCTGGAGTCCGCCAATGCACCGGCTGCGAACCCATCGCTTCTGGAACGAACGTTCCCAACCCTTGCCGCAACCAGTGTCGTCGCTACCAACAGAGGTGCCGCCGCAACGGTTCCAGTGACTTTGTCAGAAGCCAGCGCCACTCCAGCTAGTGCTTCCTCAATATCTGGACCATATGCCCCGTCTATGTCACAGCCTGATGTTTCCGTCCCCGCATCCGTCGTTTCCAGAGTGGAATCCACCGGTGTACAGAGCGGAGCTGCAGCTGCGGACGCGGAAGATGGTAGCGATGATGAGCTGCCAGAGTTAAATATTGAGCCTGATACTGACGATGAGGAAGAGGAAGATGTCGATATGGAGGGTTAAAAGCGCTTAGGATTATCTCATGTACAACTATTTTCCTTTCCATAGACTCTAAACCGATAAAAAGTCGGAATCGGAACACTGTATACATTGCATTATAGTGTATATATATTTTGGTTGTCATATGATAATTATACAAGAAGAATTTATACATATAGAAAGGATCCGTTTGGATGAAATAGGAGGATAAAGCTGAATTCCTAAAGCTAAGTCGTAATAATGGCTGCTGCCTGGCTACGCCAGGGTTTTCTCAGAAGTAACAATACAGGAGGGTATACTACACGTGGATATTATACAAACCGAATCCCGCTCTGCCACCAGGTCTTCCCACTCCACCACTCGAACCAGTGTCCACGCAGACACCACCAGCCCTCACCATCTGCACCAAATCCAAGTCCACGAACAATGCTGATTGGGACTGGTTCAATCAGCCAAATCCCACCAGCTGCAAAGTCATCCGTTAGCAGGGGGCCCGTGAGATGAAACCATAGCATGACAACCGTAACATTCGTCGCCCTGCGTAGCCATGGTGGCGGTTGGAAAGGCAATATGGTTGGCAAAACCAGTTTAGCTAGGAGAACTTGCGCCGCGATGCCTAAGCCCTGTAGGACGAAGAACAGAAATGGACCGGACCAAGGTTTCGTCGCTGCGATCAGGCACTGGCTTCCAAAGGCATGGACGAGGCCGCTGAGGCTAAATGGGACGAAGAGACGGATGATGTGTCGGCCCCCTTTGTGCCGTGGTTTTTCTGGAAGGAAAGAGGATAGCCACCGGCCGGGTTCCGAGAAACCAAATCGGAAGAGTTGGTGCCACCAGATGCCCCAGCAGCCGGCGATGCCGTGGTCCATGATTGATCTACCGAAGGGACCGAATTCATCCGGATAGAGCCATGCAGCGTCAAGAGGTACGTCCGTCATAGCACGAGAAGCAGCTGGAAAGGCGAGGGAGAGACCGAGAAAGAGGATTGGGCCGAGAGACGTAGCATACTCTAGGGCGAAGAGGATTCCGATGCCGGAGAGACAAGAACGATAGATGCGGAGAAGTAGGGGCCACGAGGTGAGAATACTGAAGGGGAAAAGTGGCGGTGTTGGATCCGATATGAGTCCCCAGAAGTAACGATCACGCATCGTAATCACTTTGATGATATCAAGAGCGATGTATGCTCTCAAGAAATTGACAATGGCTCGTTTGAGGCACTTCCGGGACTCTCGAAGATCCACTAGTTGGGATGTATCGACACTTGATGCTTTCCCTTCGAGTTGATCGAGGACAGGTTTTGGCAGCGGGGGCACAGCAGATATCCTCCAGTTCCATTCTGTGCCTCTGAAACTTAAGAGTAGACCCACGACCCAGTTTAGACGGTGACTCAAAGCCTCCGGGTATGATTGCCATTTGAGCACTTCTCTAAACTGCATGCTTATTTCCGAAGGACTATCCTGCGAAGCTGGAGTGCGACGATGCCTGACCGGCGAGTCGTTGGTTTGTGCCTTTGCGTCCATGCGTGAAGATTCTAGAGCAGGCCTGGGACGATGAATATCTCGATCACTGACAGGAATCGAATGCCTCTCGATTCTCTTCAAGTCCTTCTGTGGATCTTTGATAAGGAGCGTCACCGCGCTCCAAACCACCCACCATGTTGTAGCAATGCCGATGCAATAGCCATTGCCAACTATCCTCGCACGGGTACACCCAATAATGTAGGACCCCAAACCCAGAATCAACAAAAAGAATATATATCGAGATGATTGCAACAGACCATTTCTGTGAGGGATGAGCAGGGCGACCATTGGCAGGATTAAGAGTAGGAAGGAATGATGCAGAAGAACAGGATCATATTCGCCGTTCCGTAAGATGCTCTCCAGATGTTTTTCCCTTTGCGTTACAACCTCACGGTAAGTGTTGAAATTCGTGGTACTCATCTCTATCAACGCACGGGCTCAGGCCCTCTGATCCACTCGGGCCTTTGGAACGAAAGCGTAGATGTGGACTATGCCAGTAAGGGAACAATGCTTAGCCTGGCCAGAAAATGCATCCTTATTGACCAGGATTGAAGAATCAGAGAATTAGACCGAACACCATGCGGATGCCAAGAGAGAAATATAGGAAATGCACCTTTAGGACAGGCCGTTAAAACGAGAGGAAGTGATGGAGAGTTCAGTCTGTCCACGGATGACTGTCGTATATATTTGACTTGACTTAACTAACAGCGATTAAGTTCAACTAAGCTCGGTGGATCACGTGGGGTCGCGGTTTAGCGTGATCGACGGCGTTGGTTCTTTGCCTGAATCGGTGCTGAGATTCGCGTTTCTCGTCCAACATTCCATCAGGAGATACCCAGCCATTCTCCGGACAGTCTGCAGACGGTTCCACTGCCATTCTCTAGTGGCAAAAGCCATCGCAATTCGTTCCTGATTACAATCTCCTCTTTCCGTCCAGCGGTTTTGGGAAATCCGATCGAGAATTGGGCATATCAACAGGATGGCACGCGGCCAAAGCAAGCGTAAGATCGATGCCGTTGATCTGACAGAAGTAGATGGTGCTCGAGCTTCTGCTCGTCCCAGCAAAGCGAGTCGACCGCAGCCGCCGGCACCATACCTCGCTGTGAGCAATGGGAGTCGTTTTGGCGAAAGCACCACTTTCGTCCCGTTGAGCCAGGCGAGTCTGCTAGATGAAGATGATGCGGGAGCTGTCGATTTGATCCAGGGGTCTCAAGACTTTGAAGATGCTACGTACAGCCAATATCAACTTTACGGTATGTCGCAACTCGATGTCTGCTACATGTGACCCCGACTAAGCCTGAACAGATAACCTGCACACTAAAATTGTTGGTATTCGCTACTATCGAGGGCAGGCTACTATTGGAGAACGTGTGATACTTAAAAGAGAGCCCAGTAATCCTTACGACAGGAATGCTATTCGCGTAGACAATGTCATGGGTCATCAAATTGGCCATATTCCCCGTAATATTGCGGAAAAACTAGCGAAATATATGGTAGGTCCCTAGGCCATCCAGTAGAGGAATCGGACGACTGATCACAGGTTACAGGATGCCAAAGAACTTCTCATCGAAGGAATCTTGACCGGCATCAAGGGGGTGTTTGACTGCCCCGTGCTATTGAAACTCTACGGTCCTTATGATCCTCAGAAACGGTCGGGCCTCAAGGCGCGAATGCAGCAAGATAGACTGCCGCTAGGTGAAATCAAGAAGCGCGAGCGGGAAGAGATCAGGTTACAGAAGCAGCGTGAAAAGCAACTCAAGGAAGCTGAGAAACGAGCTCGTGCCCTTGCCAAGGGAAAGGGAGTGCAATGGAGCAGCCAGGGTCAACCGATGTTCGCCAATCTCTCAACTCCGGAAGGACTTGGCCAGATGGAGAGTTTGGAAGATCTTATTGGACAAAGCAGTACCTTCAATCCTAGGGAGATCGGACAGGTCGTGGAGAAATTCGGTGTCGAAGAAACTGATTTGGCAAATATGCCAATGGCTGACAACCCTGACGGTCTGTCGACGGAGCTTCTCTCTTACCAGCGCCAGGGTCTGGCATGGATGATTGAGAAGGAGTCCCCGGTCCTTCCTGCTCCCGGATCACAAAATGTTGTCCAGCTGTGGAAGCGGGTGGGAAGTTCATTCACCAATATTGCTACGAATTATTCTACCAGAGAAGCTCCGCCTCTTGCTAGTGGTGGGATCCTTGCTGACGACATGGGACTGGGAAAGACCATTCAGGTTATTTCTCTGATCTTGGCCAACTCGCAACGCAAGACTCCTGGATCATCTAAAACGACACTGATCATTTCTCCTGTTGGTGTCATGAGCAACTGGATAGACCAAATCGCGACACATGTCACTAAAGACAGGGCTCTCCGCGTGCTCAGATATCACGGATCAGGCAAAAAGGAAGCTGCCAATCTGGATCAGTACGACGTGGTTGTCACGAGCTATGGTGCGCTTGCTTCAGAGTATCAGCCGAATACGAATTCCCCAGCTAAGGGGCTGTTCGCAACTCATTGGCGCCGAGTCGTTTTGGATGAGGGGCATACCATCCGCAACCCTAGATCCAAAGGAGCTCTTGCGGCTTGCAACCTAACAGCAGATTCTCGTTGGACGTTAACAGGAACCCCGATTATTAACTCTCTCAGGGACCTTTATTCGCAGATCCGCTTCTTAAGGCTCTCCGGCGGTCTGGAAGATCTAGCGATGTTCAACAGCGTCCTCATTCGACCATTGACTTCTGGAGATCTAGATGCCAACACCCTTCTCCAGGGCCTGATGGCTACTATCTGCTTACGGAGAAGGAAAGACATGAATTTTGTCAACTTGCGTCTCCCACCACTTAGATCACACGTATTGCGTGTGAAGTTCCATCCACATGAGCAGGAGAAATATGATATGTTCCTGTAAGGATCCATATTATACCGCATTTTGTATCAGCTGCTAACCGAGAGACTAGGTCCGAGGCCAAGGGCATGATGTTAGACTATCAGTCCAAGGACAAGAACGGTAACACCACGTATACTCATCTTCTCGAAGTGATCCTTCGTCTGCGTCAAGTGTGCAATCACTGGTCGCTGTGCAAGAATCGCATCGACAAGCTGATGTCAGTATTGGAGGAACACAAGGTTGTGAAGTTGACTCCCGAAAACGTCAAAGCTCTCCAGGAGATGCTGCAACTCAGGATAGAAAGCCAGGAAGTCTGTTCTGTGTGTTTGGACGTACTGGAGGCGCCCGTTATAACCGCCTGTGCCCACGCATTCGACCGTGCATGCATCGAACAAGTCATCGAGAAACAACACAAATGCCCCCTGTGCCGTGCAGAGATCGAGGACACGTCCACTCTTGTATCTCCTGCAGCGGAGCTGGGAGAGGACGAGGGCAATGTCGACGTTGATCCAGACAGTCCGAGCAGCAAAATTGAAGCCCTCGTCAAGATCCTGACAGCCAAGGGTCAAGCCCCTGATACGAAGACCGTAGTTTTTAGTCAGTGGACTTCGTTCCTCGACATCATCGAGCCTCATCTCGAGCGTAGTGGCATATCCTTTGCTCGGATCGACGGGAAGATGCCATCGATCAAGCGGGACCACTCTACGCACCAGTTTTCCAACGACCCAAACTGCACGGTCCTCCTCGCAAGTCTGAATGTCTGTAGCGTCGGTCTCAATCTTGTCGCGGCTAATCAAGTCATCCTCATGGACAGCTGGTGGGCGCCCGCTATCGAAGACCAGGCCATGGACCGTGTCTACCGACTCGGCCAAAAGCGAGAAACCACCATCTGGCGACTGGTCATGGAAGGAAGCATCGAAGACCGCGTCTTGGAGATTCAAGACACTAAGCGCAAGCTCATGATGGCTGCATTCCGCGAGACGGGCAAGAAGAAGAAAGCTGAGGATAAGGCCGCCAGACTTGCGGACCTGGAGAAGCTCATCGGCTGAGAATGCAAATTCCGCGATATTTTCAAGACTGTTGTTTCTACTATTCACATATTTCCCTTCTTCTTGTCTCAAAGTTCCGTCCCCTGTCAATATTGTCTCATTTGTTGTCTCAAAAGAGCAAAATACCCTTGCTTACAACCCTGCCGGTCTCCAGTGGAAATCAAACTAGTTGATCTACTTCTGATACCCCCTATACCATGTATAGTAATACTGTGCTTCGTTGTTATCATATTTTGATGAGTATTCGCGACACATAATTTGGATGTTTGATTCGCTGAAATTATTTCATCTTTTCGGATCTACCTTCTCAGTCTGGTCATACGAATGAACACATTCGTAATTACGAGCTCGCGCTGCTAACCACGCATAAATTTTAAAATCCTAGCATAATATCATAAACACCTTTCTGGTTGGGGTGCAGATGTGAGGGGCGGGACTACATTATATATTTTGTACTATCCCGGTAGTTACCCGTACATTACGAAATTATCTATATCTCAGCCACAAACACCAGAAGCTTACCTGGCATATGACCTGAATCGCCTCTTTGAGCGAGATTCTTTGATTACTATAGAATCTACCAGATCCCTAACTAGGATCTAGCTTCTTTGTCTAATAAAGTGTTAAATATGGATTCAACCTCTTCCTAGATTTTAGTTTTCAAGCAGTTATCTAGAGCACTTCAGATAGTCAAATACAGTTGCTATGTTTGGTGCCCCAGGATTGGACACATTTTGTTTCAGAGTACGGAGATTTCATTCCAGTTACGAAATTCTAATCATACAGGCTCGAAGGGAAAGATAACACGTCCGGAAATACACTAAGAATAGCTAGCAAGCAGAAATCAGCAATCACCCTCGTTTCGCTTTTCACATTAGGTTGGAGAAGAGGAATAATAAAGAGAGATAATTGGGAGAGTCATATCGTAATTTCTTGTCATGTCGTTATTGATGAAGACCACCCTTGCGCCAGGCTCCTTCAATTTATTTGCTCGGGATATGTCCCAGGCTTATGTCGAGGTCAATTATGAAAATATGCGCGTCGGAGGCGTTTAAAGACAAGTATGATCGGAAGAAAGGGGGAGTAGTAGATGCATGTACCCGTATATGGTAGGTCAAAGGATCGCTCCAGTTATCAAAGATAGCAGCGCCTGCAACGTTTCGGCTTCCAGGGCCAGTAGAAGTAGAGGCAGATAAAACCATATGTAGGAGGGCGGAATCTTGTGGCACCGAAAATAGACAAAAAAACGCATAGCGTCAAGGCGTTTAAGCGATATGTGTCGAGGAAGGTAAAATATTTTGTTGCCGAATAAAGCTAATGGCTTAAAGGCCTAGCGCATCATCCTTCTTTTCTGAGCCTTTATCTGCGACAATCTCCCGAGGGATTTTCGCTTCCGACCGGTTCTGTTTGCGAAAAGAGAGAGAAGTTCTACGGGTTCCAAGCTTTGACGTTGCAAATGCAATGAAGATCATCGGGCGAAAGTGTTTGAGGGATTTCTGTCACGCCGCGCAAATTGGGTCTCTAGGCGAAAGAAACTGGATGAAGAGCTGAGAACGCATCGGGTCAAATGCCATAAAAATAAATAGAAGGATTGGGTATCTGAGTATATGGGTATCACGAAGCTCCACTGGGTATCACATGCATCAAAGAATCTCTAGTTAGATCTATATGGTCAATAAAGAAAAAAGAAAAAAAAGAATCCATCAACAAGGACAAGGCCTCCCAAAGAAAGGAGTCACTGTTGCTTACAATCTGTCCTGCCTGCATGGTCGGAGGATGCAGGACTAGATGCCTTCGAAGACCGTGTGTTATTGGCGGTTCCTTCCGACTCTGCCGTTGCGTTAGAGGGAACATGATCCTGGGAGATCTCATGATCGACAGTATTGTCTTGCGTAGCTGTTGATACGTCGTGTGTCTGATGAGGCGGTTGAACTGCATCATTGTGTACCGACAGTGTCGCCCTAGAAGTGCCCAACTGGGGAGTGATGGCGTTGCGGCTTTCGAGAGCGTTGGTATGTGTGGGACCATTGAATAACTTCGCTGCAGTGCTTTCAGGTGCTGGATTCGGTTGGCTGGGGAGAAGACTCATCTCTGGTTCTAAGGGAGGAGCGTTGGTGTGTGCATCACTCGGGATGAGAGGTGCAGGAACGATTGGACCCTGGGTCTGACCGAATACAGGGGTTGTGTAAGAAGCTGGCGCTGCCCCTGTAGAGGCTGGAGGTCTCAGTGCCGCCTCAGCTGCTTGTCTTTCTCTCAGCTTTTTATAGTACGCCTCTGGGTTATTGCGCTTGAGAATCTCATCGTTCAACTCCTCTTTGACATCTCTTTTCTCTTCCTCGGTCAGTTTATCGTTATCTTCTCGCTGGAACGTTTCTGTAAGCTCGATTTTCCTGATCGTTTTGTGTTGATCTCGTTGGATTATTTTATCTAACACAGCAGGATCTTTTCCGATGTATTCAGAGACATCCTCCGTTTTGACTGATTTAGAAGGAAAGAGATACTCTTTGAGCGATTTGGACGCCCACCGAATAGGGTTTCTTTTGTCGACAACGCGGGATGAAAGCTGCGTCTTGAAGACGGCTTTGTTGTACATGACTTGTTCGAAAGTCCCTCCAGCGATAAATCGATAGACGTAGACAGGTTTCTGCTGCCCCAGACGATACGCCCGGCCGACGGCCTGCTCCTCCCAGGTCGGACTAAAGGAAAAGTCAAATATAACAACACGATTTGCGCCGGGGATATTGAGGCCTAGCCCACCGGCTCGGGTAGAGATCAGATAGACCTGTTGGTCGGAGCCGCTCTGGTTGAAATTCTTAGTGGCAGCCTGCCTGCTAAAGATTGGAGTGTGACCGTCAAGGCGAGCATAACTCCTCTCGGATAGCTTTAACATATGCTCGATATAATCCAGAGTTGGCAGACTATGGGAGAACACCAGAACCTTATCACCAACACTGACGGATTCACAGATAATCTGATCTAATATCTGAGCACGATGAGAGAGCCCAGGGGCTCTGAGCTCCTGAACTTTTGCAAAAAGCTCCCTCTGAGAAGTGATCATCGTCTCCGGTAAGCCAGCTTGAATGGGTGATTCGTCGCCAGGTAATTCTTCCGAATCGAAGTCGTCTAATTTCCTGCCCTGCTTTCGTGGACGATCTGGTTGACTGAGAAGCTTGTCGCTGAAGCAGGCCGGGTGATTGCAACACAGGGATAATATAGCCAGCCAGGACCACAACTTAGCGGTCCCGACTTCAGATCTGCCAGCTAAAATGGAATTGACATACATGTCATATGCTTCTTTCTGCAGGTCAGTTAGAGGCACAGTAATGACGAATTCCACCTTGGGCGGAAGACTGCCTTCCAACACTGATATATCAGCACGGTCTATCTTTGGTCCGAGGTTTTCCTTGAGGACTTGTAGCTTCTTAAGGGACTTTCGTCTTTCCGCGTAGGAGCTGTCCACATAGAGGCCTTCCTCTATAGGCTCCACATAATTGGCTTTGAACTCCACGAAATTTCCCAAGTAACCCGGTGCGATCCAATCAACCATGGCGTAGTAGTCAACCAGATTATTAGCGAGCGGAGATCCAGTCAGGGCGATACGACTTTTAGAGCGAAATTCACTTGCAGCGGCTGAAATACCGGCCGCCCGATTCTTCATCTTATGGGCTTCGTCGGCAACAATGATGTTCGGGCCATCAAGGAGCTGCTCCTTGATCCGCACGTGATCCTCAACCTCCAAAGGTCGGCCGCGAGCTTTGGTTTCTTTATTGTGCACCCAGGTGCGGAATATGTCGTAGCTCATAATCAAAACACCACCTTCCTCGTCCCAGGCGGAAAGTTCTCGTATTCGCTCACCAAATGCGCTCGCAGTCGTAATTTTTCGCACAGTTCCTAGGTGGTTCTTCCGTGGTGTCCACATAAGAAACTCTTCGTACCAGTTGTCCATCAAAGACGAAGGGCAGAGTATCAATGTCTGCGATCTATGAAAACGGACCGGTACTTGAGCTCGAATGTCGGGATCTGGTGAAGCAGCAGCAGCAGAGATCGTAACTAAAAGTGATATTCTGATCGATCGTTAGCTTTGTTGTTTGAAGGATGACGACGCGAGACACATACACTTGCATTGTCTTGCCCAATCCCATTGTATGGGCAAGGAGGCAGCCTTGCTGTTTATCGTCCTGAATTAATTCACGCCACATGAACTGAACACCCCTCAGCTGATGGGGCTTGACTCGCCGACCTATGTGAGGATCGAGGTATATGATTGGGGTTTCAAATGTTACAGCCTGACGAGTAGGATCATCGTTACTGACACCGACGCTTTCCATGTTTTGTTCAAGAAGTTTACGTTGTCGTTCTTGGATTGCTGCACGGAGCTGCGCACTGGCATGATTCTGCTTCACTTCCTGCCTCTCATTCACTTCCCTTTTGCGTTTCTTGTGCGGAGTAACAGACGACATCTGCTGTCTATCCGGAATGTCGACTTTCAAGGCTTTTCTCCGACGGGATTGGGCCCTATCCATCTGATTGCAGTATTGTGCAAGACGGGTAGTGAGTTCCTCAGCGTACTCTGGGAATCCATCCATTTCAGAGATGGCACGTTGAATCTGTTTTCTTGGTATCCCCTTGTTGCTAACCTTCACACAATTGACCCAAGAGATGTACAGGGATGCTGTTCGCATGATAACATCATTTTCAGCCCCGTCCAAGTTTCGCATTTTTCGAGTGTGTTGAAGCAGCCGACGAAGTGCTTCAAGTGTCCTCTCTTGGAGGTGCGATTTATCATAACGTGGGATGTATCGTAGCATCCGGTCTGGTTGTCCATCAGGTAAGCCTGCTATTAGCTTGGAGAGCAATCTACGACGGTCGTGGCGCTCCTCAAGTAGATCCCAATCAACCCGTTGGAGACCTTTGAAATCGTGAAATTGGGGAAGTTCAGGTTCTGTGTGGGATTTGTCTTTGGTACTTGCGAGCGAGAGCGATGCTCCGGAGCGGTCGACATCCTCGAGCTGCAGGGGAGGAGGTGAGGAAGAAACACGCTCATTCTTCAGAGGGATCTGGGCCCTTTCGTTGTCGGCAGGACGTACAGGGTTCAAAGGAGGGGTAGTGATATCGAAATCATCGACCGCTGGGGGTGGAGAATCCCTTGTGAGATCGATGCATTCGACTCCTTGTGCGTGATACGGAGTAGGCGAAGAATCTGGAGGCGGCAGAATGATCTTATCAAGTGTCTGCACTTTCCTTCGCGCTGGGTGACGTCGTTCAGAGAGAAGCTTTCTTCTCTGTCCGGAAGGGCTGATGGCATCAAATTCACTGTCAGAAGAAGAGTCGACTTGCACCTTAGAAGGCGAGGGACTGTTATCCGGTTCCGGTATGCCATCGATGGACATTGACCCATCCGCTATGTACTGTTCGGTGTTGTCAAGATCATACTCAATAAACTGGTCGAGTTCGTCATCAGATCCCCTGTCAGATTCAGAACCTAATGATTCCTCGTCAAGGTCAGATGGCTTCGCAACCCGCTTGGGTTTAGGAGGTGCAAAGGAAGCCCGCGGTGGACAAGTTTCTTGTTCGAGGATAGAAATACGCCATTTTTGAGCCTGAATGTTGAAGACTGTTTGCTCCATATTTAGACACTGTGTTTGAAGCTCTTGGACTTTGGTGTACTCGTTTAGGCGAATGTTCTTTTGCAGCTTCCTCAAGCGGTCCTCCAATAGACTGATGTCCCGCAACAATGCTATTGTCTGTTGATTTCTGTTTCTGCTTTTCCTCGCCAGGATCCAAATCCTGCGTGCTTTCCTCTCCTCTCTTGGCAGGTGATCTCTTCTCCAGTTCTTTTCATAATCTTTCACACATTGCTCCATAATCGAGTCGATCTCACCGAGACTCAGTTTTCTCTCTCTGCGTGGGGCCGACTCTTGCCGTTCTTCTTGCTGTTCCTCTTGGATTTCACGCCATGTATCATCGTCATATTCACCTTCCGAACCCGAGTCACCGTAGAGAGGATGAGCGTCTTCATCACCTTCTTTTGCGGGATACTTTTGCAAAAGATATTCATAGGGGTCTCTCGGCTTCTGGGGTTGCGATGAACTATCAAGCTGGGCATCACGTTTCTGATTCAGCTCCGGCCATTGCGTCGTCTCCTCTTGGCTGACGGCTATTCTTCCATTCTGAGAGGAGAAGAGAGTAAAATGGCACGGCTGGCCTGGTAGGGAAAATTCCTTATAAGGGATAATAGCCCACTTTCGGTTTCCTTTTTCATCACTTAAAGAAACGGGCTGCTGTCGATAGAAATGATGAAGACACTTCTTCACAAACAGGTGATGGCTGCGGGGGAAACCAGGGCTCACCATGGTGAAAGAAGTTCGGCTATTCTCTTCATCTGGCAGTATTGGGTAAAACAGCTCATCTGGAGTCATCTTATTTGGCCCAATATACCAGTTCCTAGGCTTTTGCTGCACCAGCGAATCGGGGCTTCTCGTGGCTACGTTAGGTATCGTAGCTTCCGTCTTCGAGCCAAGATCTAGCCGTCGGCGTTTCTTACCGTCGCTACCAACTAAATAGTGTTCTTGAGGGCGTAGATGGGGAGTTGTAAAGGTACCATGGTGATTATCAGGCAGTTGCGAAATAACGCGCTTATGGTGCTCACTCGTTTCCTTCGTGCGACCATAGTCGCCCTCTTCTTTATCGAGACTCGTATTTTCTGCCTCGACAGGGTTCGTACTTCGGTTCAATAAATTGCTGCTGGCATGAGCGGGAGATCTAGCATTCAGTGCAGTAGACTGCGTAAAGAGGCCAGGGAGAGTCGGGAATGCAGGCGACTGTGTGGCCTGCTTCTGGACTGTGTCTGTCAGAGGGCGCGGCGAGTAGAGGAGAGACCTTGGAGTCTCTACAGAAGGAAATGGAGCAGTCGAAGAAAAGTAGCTAGGAGATGCTGCCTGAGAGTGGTTATCAAGTACAGGACTCCGCAGGGTACTAGCACGTCGATACTTGAGGGAGGCTTGTCTTAGATATCGTATTGCCGCGAGAACGAAGCTGCGATGACCAAGAGCCCTGAGCCCCAAATCCTGGCGCAAAGCATCTTTATCTACATCGTTCAAAAGGGTCTCGCCATTAATTAAGTTCTCTCTGAGGGCGGCTTCGAACGAGACGGGATCAGGGCGAGGTGCGGTCGATGATGATTGGCACCATGGTACAGAGGAGCTGTAGCATAGGTGATTGACTACCTGATCCACTGTCCAGTCCAGAGGATCCCCATCATCCAAGGACATTTCTCCTCGTCTTGCTGCCACAGTTAAGTGATGCACAAGAGCTTGTTGGAGACAACAACGGTGAAAGGAGCGTACCGTAGTCTCTGGATCTTAAATGATGAGCAATTCTTTTAGGCAATCACCGTGTCATCCAAGACCATCCTGGTATCGCTAGCTTTATCGATATCGCGATGTGGCACGCGACTCGGTGAACCCGAGACACTGCCGTCTAGAGTGAAACTGCACGATGTCGGAGGTTGCCGGTATCGAAGTTCTTAGCTCTTTCATCCAGTGGGAATATGACGCGATAAAAATCAATAGCAAATCAGGCAAATATATTAAATCTCAAAAAAAATATCAAATCGCCTAGAGAACGTGGCAAGCGCGTCTGTTGTCCGCGTTGTCCTGAGCATGCATCTAGTTAGGAGATAAAAGAAATGCTGATCGGATCAAACGCGGTTTTTCTGCCGGGCGGTGAGGTTATCGCGGGGAGTCCGGAGAAGAGCCCAAACAGAGACTGCTACAATACAATATAGACGCTAGATATCCCACTAGCGAGGGTTAAATCAAGGTAAAACCAATGAGGTTGCAGGTTAGGGGTAGATATTATGTGTGGATAATTGACTAGGTCTAGCTAACTGGTTAACAGAAGATAGGAAAAACCCACGGTAACCCACGTGATGAGGTCACATGCTCGTCAAGCCCCGCCTCAACCTCGTGGGATTTGGAGGGGCTTTGATGGTGCTTTAATAATAATAAAGTCTTCCGGCCTCTCTTGCTGTCGCCAGGATATGGGAGTAATGCAGTTCTAAAGCTGGGCAGATATCTCGATCTTATATCTTCTCAATGGACCAGTCAATCTACTCCAGTTACCCTCCCCCTCTGGACCCCGCACAGGAGCAGTTCCTGGTGACGACAGTGAAGGACTGGACAATTCATAACGGTCTCACTGTCCGGCCTTCACCTACCACTTTGCCAGCGGGAGCAGATGAGAAGGGGGTCTTGGCTACCAATGCACCAGTGACATTGTTTCCAAGCCTATTCCCGAAGTCATGTTTCGAAGAAGCGAAAGCCCTGCAGAAAGTTTACAACGAACTGTATGCGAACATAACCTGCGATGCGGCATGGCTGGAAAAGGTTATGGGAGAGTGAGTTGTCTGTCTGCTTTTGGGTCACTGCAAGCTTGTTTGACCGTATATTATGCTTGTTCTGGGCTGTCATCGTCTTACTAAGAAAATTCTCGAACCTGTAGACTTATCGACGTAGATGATTTCATCTCGAACCTGTGGAAGATCAATGTTGCTGTGCAGAAAGAGGGTTATGTTCAACCTCTCTCTTTGGGCCTTTATCGGTCAGACTACATGGTGCATATACCTCCTGATGCGACTGCTCCTTCTCTGAAGCAAGTGGAATTCAACACCATCTCCTCCTCCTTCGGTGGCCTGTCATCTCTCGTCACGGCCATGCACACAGAACTTCTATCATCTCCTCCTGGTTTGCCAATAAGCTATCCCCGACATCCTTTGCTGGATGGGAGATTACCTCCCGAGAATACAGCGGTTCCCACGCTCGCCGCCGGACTAGCCGCAGCACATCAAGCCTACGGGGCCTCCAAGTCATCACCATCGCTTCCCTTGTGTGTGCTCTTCATTGTTCAAGACAAGGAACGAAACATCTTCGATCAGTTAGCCCTCTCTTCGCGCCTCACCGCGTTCCATAAGATTCCAGTTTTCCGTCTGTCAACGTCGGAGATACTGAATCAGACGTCAATACCAGCCTCCAATCCGTCTAGGCCTCTTATCTACACTCCTCCTTATTCCCCCTCCACGCCCTTCGAAGTCACGACCATCTATCTCCGCAGCTTCTATGCTCCATCGGATTACAAATCGGAACGCGACTGGGAGGCCAGACTTCAGTTGGAGCGATCCGCAGCTATCAAATGTCCCACCGTGCTCAACCAGCTGGCCGGTTGTAAGAAGGTTCAACAAGTTCTTGCTGAGCCTTCCGGACCAGATCATCTTTCCCATTTTCTTCCGCACACGGAACCCAGCATAATTTCCAATGTACGGGAAACATTTGCTCCACAGTACGATCTTTCTCCAAATGGTCGCGGAAGAGAGTTAGCTTTAAACCCTGAAACCGCTGTGAATCACGTTCTCAAACCGCAGCGAGAGGGTGGTGGTAATAATATATACAAAGCTGATATTCCTGGCTTTCTCCGCTCAATCCCAGAAAATGACTGGAAGCGGTGGGTTCTGATGGAGATGATCCAGCCTCCTCCAGCGGCTAAAAACATAGTCCTTAGAAGCGATGGTGCAGTCCTAAGTGGAAACATCATTGGTGAGCTGGGTATCTTTGGAACTATACTGTGGAAGGATAACGGGGATATCGTTCAAAATGAACAGGGAGGTTGGTTGATGAGGACAAAAGGTAAAGAGAGCAACGAGGGAGGCGTGGCTGCTGGGTTTTCATCGCTCGATAGCGTGATACTTATCTAGATGGGTGCCTGGAAGTTGGCAGAAGGACTAGGTTATTTGCAGGTAATGGCGCTATATCCTCCGAGGATACTAACTTCATAGAATCGCGATACATAGACTTATCAGTCATCCTGATATAGTGCAAGAGAAAATCAATTTCAATTTAATACTCTCGAATCCACGTGGAGATAAATACCAAAAGCAGGAATCTGAAAGGGAGGGGGAACTAATGGGCTTGGAAGGCTGAACTATTTCTCATCCAAAATCGGGAGTAGCTCAAGGGGGTTATTATCACCTGAGTGTAATGAGAAATGATGAAAGCAATCTCGGAATAATACCAAGACGGATGATGGGGACACGAAATGGAAATGACACAGAGAAGAACCTGATAGTGAAGAAAGTTCAGAACACGAGGGTAGATTAAAGGGGGAAAGGTACACAGTGTGACTGCTAAAGTCTCGTGAATGGTCTCCTTGACAAAATAGGAGTACAAACCTCATGAAAAAGGGTGAAGTAGCTGATACATATCCTTGGCAGTGCCTGTTCTCATCCTACCTGGGGAATGTGAGCACAACATACCCTGGACCTGAACTGACAACCAACTCCTCCCAAAAGATTACGGCATTCAAGAATTGACAAGAGCAAACGCTCTATCCTGCAGTTGCAGAAAGCAAAACTGAAACATGCACTTGCGAAGCACCAAAACCTGGATCCAGGATGTCATTCAAGGAGAAGGATAGGCACTGCCCTCGAAGCGTCTGATAGAACTATTCAGGTACTTCTCCAAGGAAGAAGGCAGTGAGTCGTTCTCCAGATTCTCTGGCAAGAAAGGATTGTTGCGACGCATGATTTCAAAAGTGCGGGTGTTCAACGGGTGCGTCTTATCATTCTTGATTGAACGAGCTCCAGAACTGTTGAAGCGGTAGCGATTGAACCAGACAGGTTCTGCAGACCAAGACAGTGGGACTTCAGCATCTGGTTTGATGATCGAGTCATCTTCGTGGGACTCTCTGCACTCGGATGACTGGAAGGGAGAGAACGTTCTATATGAATGTTCGTCGCGCCGCGCTCGTCTTAGCTGCGAAATCGCCTGGTCCGCTCTTTCGGTATCTGGCAGGACCGTACTGCTCCGCCTCAAGTCCTTCGCAGGGAGTCTGTCCTTCTCGTAGCTATTGACTGGGTTCCATGGCAGGATAAACGGTGAGACATGGGAATGAGAAGCGCGGCTGGTGGATTCGGCCTTGCCTGTATGGTTCACGACAGGGCCGGTACGGCTTGGTGAGTCGTTGTACCAAATCACACTAGGAAGCCCGGAAATTTTCAATAGTTCTTCCTCATATGTGGTATCGTAATGCGGGTGACTCTCATTGAACTTGTGATAATTGCTCTTTCCTCCCTTCACCGACCCAGGAGTGATTGCGTTCCCATCTTTTCCAGTGCCATTCTCAGGTTCTGCGTGGTTTTCCTCCACTGCCATTCGTCTCGTCATATACTTCCGTCTTGGGCCGGATTTAGTCCTGCTGGGAAATGACCGTGGTTTCCAAGAATATGGGAGATATTCTAAAGGGAGATATTCCCACGATGGCAGGCTCATTTCTGCGGAAAGATCTGAGAGCCGGTAGAAGAGATCGATAGTCTGCTTGATCCGAGGTCCTGGAACGTGAAGTTGACCTCCCTCGAGGAACGTGTCCAAAGGGTAATAGGTCGGCGGAGCATCCGTCAATGTCTTCGACCGCAGGCGAAATGGAACCTGCTTCTCTCCCACTCGCTTGTACTCTACTATCATTGTGGTATTGTAGGATATCTGGTCAGGGGTCCAAGCTTCGATGCGTTCAACCTCCTTTCTCGCTATCTGTCCACGACGAGTCGTCAGACAAGAAAGATTCAATGGAGTGCGTGCCTCGCGTTCTCGACGCATGTTGAGAGTGTTGTCCAAAGGGAGCTCGCTTGCCGGAGCTGTCATACGAGCCTTTATATCTCGATAGGTCAACCTGGTATCGGTACGCATCCAGTATTCCAGCAGCCACCCCGAGATCTTCACGGATATGTACCGTGGGAGGAAGGGGAAATCGCGTAGAGGAATTCCGTCTGCGTCCACCACCAGCTCCCCATCTTCAATCAACACTTTGAGAGTTGGCTGGTTCGCAGTGACCGACGTATCCAATTTGAAAATCAGCGGAGGTAGGTTTCCCTCGGAATAAGGCGAATGGTAAGGGTGAGCACAGGTATGAAAACAGCTCGGGACGTCGGTATCTACATGTGTTAGTCATTATCTCTATGAGGTGGAGCGAAAACGCACGAGGACAGAAGGCTCTGCTATCACTACGGTGCACTTTAACACATCAGCCACTTTCCTTCGTCGGGTTTGAGAAAACCTCCAGCACCTACCAGAACCTGACTTAGGGGATGATGACATCTCTGAGGTGTGGGAGCCTCGGTTTCCAGCCACTTCATTACCAGCCTCCATCTTCGAGACAAAGGCAGCACTGTCTGTACTGGATCCTGGTGTGTTAGAACATAAATCAATGGCTGGATCCATTCACTGCACAGAATGGAGAACCTGGTCCTTCAGCCTTGGGAAGTTTTCTGTGTGCTTCTTTGAAAGTCCCCGCACGTCTGACAAAGACAAGAATTGCGGCTTTCTCGAGTACTAACGTTCAGAGGGAGCTGAGGTTGCATTGATCTTGGGAAAAATGACCATGTTAATAGACGAGGTGTTAGGCCCATGTAGTGGTAGTCCTCGACTGAGTGAACGCACTCCGCCCAGGCTCAATAGATATTCCGCGAAATTTTCAATAGTCGCATCAATAAGCCATGAATTACATTGTCTCTTTCAAAGAGACAACAATGTTCTAGACGCTACGAGTCTTATTCATCAATTTTACTAAATACCGCGGAAGAAAGAAGAAGCTGATTTGTATTCACGAGCCATGTATAGTGGAATTTCCGTCATCAGACTCCTGGAAGACTCATATTGGAGAAGATCGATATTGTGATCTTATGGCAAGCACCCTTACCAGCTAGATAGAAAGGCAATACAAACATATGTGTTGATCTGTGTAGTCCATATCGTATCACTTCCTCCAGTTTCCGTGACTTCTATGGACTTCCCCGAGTACACTTTATCGTACATGGCAGATTCACTGGGTTGTATTCATACTCAGTGCTGTAACAAGACGATAACTCCCTACTTGCTCCGGTATTGTGCCATGTTGAATGCGTAGCATGGAGCGATAATGAGCATATGACGATAACTATATTTAACTTCGTAAGCGATCGATGCTACCACAGATCTCTAGCGTTGAAGAAGACTTTCGTCAGACTTGCAATCTTATGAGCACAGTATCTACAGACAACTTCTCATACTATGTTTTCGAAAGCTAGTTGAATAAACTGACAAAGCAAGTCTGGTTACTTGGACTGCGCTTCATAAAGCTATTTTGTGCCCCATATGAAACCTATGGGAAGTGCTGCTGCATCTTTGCAACTTCCCCATCAGATCGCCATCATCTGTGATACATATGAGCCCAGCATGGAATAGAAGTTCCTTGTCAAAGTCCGCAAGGTAATGCAGTCGTGAGGATAAGCTCATTATAGTTAGTTAACTAACTAGTTAACTACTCTAGGCTGACGTATATAATACGCCGATCTCGATCCCGGTAGACAAATGAGACTTCAATTACCAATGGTATCTGGACATATCCTTATCCTTGGAGGACCAATTTCAACAAAAAACATATCGAAAACAAAAATAAGACAAAACGAGAAACATAAAGCCTAAACGCCATATCGAACCAAGTTGGCCGCCGATGGGTATCCCTTCGTTATCTGTATCTTCCTTCGCCAGTCAATTCATATCGAGAACAACAATAAAACCAAACAGAAACCTAAAAACTAAACGCCATATTCAACCAAGTTGGCCGCCGCTGTCATTTGTCTCCACCCTGTCTCCCTTCGTCATCTGAATGTTCCTTCGCTTATCTCTCAGCAGTCGTCATTCGGGTACCAGCAGCGCATACCCATCATGATCGCATCCCTCATATAGTAGATGTGCATGGCACTGTCGAAAAGATTGGCGATCTCCTGGCTCCTGTCATCGGGGAAGATATCGAGTTTAGGATAGATCGTTGGCGATGGCTCCGGGAGCCATCCATAGTGAGGCTTGGGCATGGGCGAGTCGGGGACCAGGACAGGAGTTCTTGGCGAGTCATAGAACGAAAATGGTGTGTAGTAGAACGAAGATGGCGTGTCAGGGAGAATAATGATTGTTTCCACAATATCATCTTTCGCAGAGTTGTTGTTTCCATATTCGACGGAGCTCATGTTGTTGTCCATCTCGATATCCATGTCTTCGTTCGGAGCTTCAGGATTTTCGTCCACATCTTCATCTGCATCTTCGTCGACTCCTTCGTCGACTTCTTCTCCCCCTTCCTCATCCGAGCTAGGCTCGTATTCCATATCACACTCCATATCGTCGCTGGAAGTTTCAACTTCTTCATCTGCATTGTTGTTCACGGAGATGAGAGTGTTCGGCTCTTGGAATTTGTCGTCCTCATCGAAGCTCTTAATATTCTCTTTCTTGAAAACTGCGGGAGCGATATTGTTGTCGAATCCACGGAAAACAGAAGTTTTTTGTGGCATCTGTGGCATGACCCAATTGCTTTGCATCGAGCGCTTGATGTATTGCTCCGGAATTGGAATCCTACCACCCGCCTCGCCAAATTCAGGTTGAATCAAACCCGGAGTCATACCACGAGTGGAATTCATATTCGGATCAATGCCACGGTTTAGCATTTCGTTAACCAGCTCAGCTTCGGTCTGCAGAGTCTTCCTGTTTCCGGAACCCCATGCAAGCATATTGAATGCCTTTCGGAAGCGAACACCGCGTTGCTGGAGAGCGTTCTCTTTGATCCTGAACTCAGGATGCATACGCTGGGTGATGTCGACAAGACGGACACGTCTATCAAGACGCATCCAAGCTTCAACGCGGAACTCTTCCACATCCGATGAAATCCTATCTGGCAGTACAGGGAGGTTTCGAAGGAACTGTCCGTGAATCTGGTACGGCAATGTATCTGGTTCAGACTGGCGAGCAATGGGCGGAGGCTTGAAAGTGTACAAAATCTCAGGAAGATTCTCCCAAGACCAATGCGCCTGATCCTCACGGTAATCAGTGGCGTTGCGAGGGTCATTGGCCGCTCTCACGCTGTGCTGCCGTGGAGCCTTCGTCTCTGTGTCCATGCAATTAGCCCTATATCTCTGCGTAGCTGAGCTATATCAACTTACGCGGAGGAGGACTAGGAGACTGCGCTCCATTGCCGCCATTGCTTTCAACAATGTGCATATTGGCGTTGAAGGACATGTCAAGAGACCTAATGATTCTTTGGCAGATCTACCACCGAACAGGAACGTCTTCCAAGGGACAATGTACAGACAAGACTCTGATATCGAACTATATCTGAACTCTGTGCTCAACGATTCAGTGTACAACGAGTTTTTCTTCAACAACGACGTGGACAGGAAATTTCGATGAACAGGAGAATGTGTGCTCTGCAATTGCAGGAGAAGAACTCTGGGAGAGAAACCCATCCTGCCTTATCCAGAAGAAAAATCTATAAAATCCTGTGGCTGGTAGGGATTATATTCACTGCTCGATGAAACTGTGCTGCGAGGCTGGCTGGGGTAACATCGAGTGGAGGTCAACTGGGAGTGCTCCCTTATACTTGTCGTTGAGCGCTGAGTGCCACTGCGCTAGAACCGAAATGGCACGAAAACTTCCACTTGAAGACCCAGATGAGTATCTAGGAATGGATTACGAGGTATCTACTGTGCAAAATCACCTCTAAAACTACTTATATGACCCTTTTGAGTACCTACAACCATCTTTTCTTCATGTTATACTCTGCAGACTCAAAAGATCGTTTTGCGTCCAAGTGGTGATCAGCGTTTTGTTTCAACTATCTAAGACTCGCTACATCCTACGTTACAATCGTATTGTTATTCACCTCCAATTCAGACTCCTAATTCAATATCCCTGACCCACACTCTCTTTCTTTGTTCAACAGCTCTGTTCACCCAGCCACCGTTCATTATTCGATTTTTATTCAAGCATTGATACCATTTTGGTGACGCTTCTTGAAGCGGGCCAGAATGTCGCTCGCAGTGTCGTCCATTTCGGAGTCGGAGCTCTTCGGAGGTCCCTCAACAGACCGACGGAGACGTTTGCTGAATGACATGAAACTCTCCATGTCCTCGTCCTTGGTCAGCGGCAGCATCGGACTGCGCCTTTTCCGAGAACGAGACTCTTCTCCACGCTCCAGATATTCTTCGTAGGAGAGATTGTTGCGCTGCAAGTATTCCCCCAAGGACATAGTGACATGCTTTTCCTCTGTCTCTTTCTGGAAGACACGTGCAGGAGGTCCGCCGTGGTAGGCAAGCTCACAGTCCTCGGGGTCCGGATATGGAGGGAAAGGCTCATAGACTTCCTGGGCAGGGGAAGGACGCTCCTCGATCACGACTTGCGGAGGAGATGGGCTGCTGAAGGCTATTAGTTTCAAATGCTGAAAGAACTGGTCGTCTGAATAACTCACCTCTTGAACTCGAAGACTGCTTTCTCTTCGGTTTCTGCTTTTTTGGTTTGAATTATATCGGTCTCCTCCTTCTTCCTACTAGGAGGAGGAGGAGGCGGCGGAGCGCGTTGAGTTGATGCTGCACGGGGAGTCGTAGCGTTGGCTGGCAGGAGACGCCGCTGTACAGGACGCGGAGTCACTGAATCAATATTGAACCAAGTTTCTGGTATCGGAATACGTCCACCCGCTTCACCCAATTCAGGTTTGATGAGACCGGGGGTCAATCCTCTCGTGCTGTTCAGCTCAGGGTTGATCCCAGCTTTCTCGAGCAGACGTGCTATCGCACTGATGGATGATCCAGAACCCCAAGCAGCCAATCCAAATCCCTGTCTGAAACGGTATCGACGCATCTGGATATCAGCGGTAGTCACCCGGTATTTCGGGTTGACGCGGTCTATGATATCTTCCGGCGTGATGCGACGATCCATGCGAGACCAGGCCTCGGCTCTCCATCCTTCGACTCTGGAGGAGATCTGCCGGGGCAGCATTGGGAAATCGTTCACTATCTTGCCGAAGATCTCGTATGTGGTCTTGGGAATCTTGGCTCTCGACTTGTAATGCTCGGCGGTGGGCCTCAAGACATAGATGATGTCTGGCAGGTTTTGAAGACTCCAGTGAGCTTGGTCAGGATGATAAGCAGTCAGATCATCAGTGTTCGGTGGTCCCCTCCATTTGATCTTCTTGTCAGGGCTGACTGGGGCGTCTTTCTTCGCATCGGGGCCACCGGAGGCATTGGTCTGGGCCGAAGAAGCAGCAGTATTAGTGACGTTAGGAAGCTCAGAGGCTGTTGCATTGCTAGAAGGTCCCTCCTGGACATTTGCCCCTGAACGCTGAGCGCCACGAGGCACATCCGTCTCTCCTCCCTGAGCATTCTCCTCCTTCTCAGTCATGTTGTTGTCATGAGTGTTGTCTCCAGGAGTGCTAGCAGGAGGACGCATATTGGGCGTCTTAACTTCCATTCCATTCGCAGCAACTCCTTCATCAGTCTTGCTCATTTCATTCTGAGCATCTCCAGAAGAGGTATTCTTTTGTGCGTCCCCATTCTTTGTCAACTGTCTGGAACGCGCACGCGTATGAACCATCTTGGATGATTGCTCCTGAGAACCACTTAATCACCCAGAAAGAGAGGAGGTTTTCAAAGACCAATGATGATAATAGGAACAAGACAGTTCCAACAGTTAAGCTGAGAAGGTTAAGAAAGAGGAGATTTTGCAAACAATCTTTGAACTCTCTCGACACCTCACACAAGTGTTCTGAGAGCAGGCTTTGACAATTTAGGGAACCAGAAACAGAGACAAGGACAATCCAGAGCAACTTGATACAGGGTCTCCAACAGTGGACAACCCTGCTAGACAAAGTAGAACTCCCAAGAGTGTTTGTCCAAGGTGTGTTCAGGGTATCACACGAGAGAAGATCTGACCAAAGTAAACAAAAGTGAGGAGTGACAGTCCAAGACGCGTTCCTCTTCTGGTAAGCCAAGCGATGTTACTATACTTCCCGAACAGGTACTGGGGGAGGCCGCCGCGACGGTGAGTTCCTTCATACTAGCCGGTTGCCATGATCTCGGATGGGAACAGCCATGTTCCATTCTCTGGCAGACTAGAAATGCTTATAACTCTTAAGAGGATGGCTCTGTTATGTATATACACTATTCTGATTTGCCATGAGCTGGTTTATAGGCATATCCGAGGATATCTGCGGTGTGGGCTGAATGGTACCATGCATATCAGTAGCAATAACAGACTTCAGTCTTGGTAAATCAATCAGAGAATTCAAGACTTGCTTAAACACAACAAGGGCAATTATCAACATCAACCTCTTCTAATTCAAGGTCCATAATTATTTATGAAGTAGAGCCCATGTTGCACAGATACCCGAGAGCCATAGTGAAGGTCATTGTCAGCGCTAGTGCAGACCCCCCTGTTTCTGTTGATTTTCCACTGGGGGTTTTGGCGCCGTAATCTTTAATTCCCTCGACAGGGGTTTTTGGTCCACAATGGATAATTCTGTCCTCACTAGGCTGCGGCGATTAATTATGCATACAGGGAGCCTACAATGGTAAAGCATCAGTCGAATGCGGACTTTGTCAACCGACAATCTATCAAATAACAACCCATCTACGCCTAGGAATATATTAAACTCATAACTGCTTTAATTTTCTATCATGGGGGTCTTGATATATCGCTATAACATCATGAATGGACGAGTCATAATAGGTACAAGAAAGGAGGAGCGCCTGCTGACGAATTGACGAGGGTATGTGAGGTTGAGGACATGAAGTCATGCACGGATCGCTTTGTCGCCATCGAACAGTCTAGGAGAAAGAACTGCGATGATAGCAACCCAATAAGAAGCCGATATGACTAGGTCATAGAAGCTGCCCCACGAACTCAAGAAGCAGTCCGCCTGGCACTCGACATACCCTTTTGAGTAAGGCATCTATGTGGACACAGTTGTGCGAGATGATGTCTCGACATGGTACAGCGGTTGGTCATAATGTCAACCCTGATCAAGGGTCTAGTCATCAATGGTACGTCTCTCAAACCAGATCACCACATTTCGTAGGTACGTGACCCTCCCATGCTATTCAAGCATAGCTCTGTCATCCATCGGCGAGGCGCTTTATCTCTGTCTAAAAAAAGCTCATTTCTTTTCCTTGCCTTTACCCTTGCCCTTGGCCTCAGATTTCTCCTCAGTGGGAGGCTTTGGAACAGGGTTAGGATTGCCTCGCCATTCCAACTTCCGGGGCTTCATGTACTGTGCCAAAACCTCGTCCGTGACCTGCTTTCTCCTTTCCTGGAATTTCTGCACGTTCTCCTGGAGAACTTCGATAGCCAGCTTCTTGAGTTCTCCCGTGAGAAGTTCACCCTTTTTATAATCGTTGTAGATCTTTTCGAGTTTTGCGTCATCTTCTTCGAAGTAGGTCAGGTAGATGTACGAAACGTCGACATCAGGATTTCCTCCAAGACGGCGGTGATCTTCGACAGTAGCTTGGCCACCGCTGAACGCGTACTTGTTGATTTTCGTCTGGTTAACGGATCAGTGATTATTGTTCCGTAGACCGATAGAACTCTTCAGAGCTTACCTTGATCTGCTTCGCCGTATCGGTCATGAAGATGGCTGAGTTCGGGTTGGACGACGACATCTTGCCGCCAGCTCCTTGCAGAGCAGTGAGGAACTTCGAATGGATCAGGGCAGGCTTGGGAGAGGGGTAGCGCATGCGGTGCGCATTGTCTCGGAGAAGGCGGAAGTATGGATCCTGGTCAATTCCCATAGGGATTAAGCAGGCGATATCCGCAAGCTTCTGAGAACGAACGGGGAGCGGCTCATCCGTCCAGATTTCCGGATACGAAGTTGCGAATGCAGCGACACACTGGACAGATGGGAAGAAGATCTTTCCGATGTTGGAGCTATTGTCCGGTTAGACCAGTGTCAAATGAAGAGTGGTAACGGCCAGGGGTGGTAGTATTCTACCTTTCATTGAAGCCAAAGGCGCCGCGAACCTGGTTGAAAGTGATGAGTCGGGAGAACTCCCAAGCATTCATCAGGAAGTGGTTGCCAAGGTACTTCAAGTCGCTGTAAAGGAAAGTTTTCTTGACATCGAATCCCAAAGCAATAATATCTCTAGCGTTCTCCATCGCGAAATGTAGGGTATCTTCAAAGGCAAGCTCATCGTTGAACAGCGCCTTCTCGTCGTCCGTAAGCATGAAAACCAACGGCACGTCGAAAACGTCTTGCAACCACTTCGTAAATTCCAGGGGGATGGTGTGTCCCAGGTGCAAGCTACCAGTACTCGGGCCTCGCCCAGTGTAAAGGAAGAAAGGTTCGCCGTGTTCGTACTTGGTCAGAATCTTGTCGAAGTCGCGGTGGCTGAAGAACAGGCCGCGCCGCAGCCAGCGATGCGGTTTGTGTCCGGTCACTCTCTCAAAGCGCTCGAGGAGTTCCTTGTCGATGAGCGAGGTGTTCCATTTCCTATTATCAGTCAGTCAACGGACACTGGGGGCGCAATCTTTAAGAAGTCAGAGGCGAACATACTTAGCCAGAGCCTCGTAGTCGATTGCGGCAACCTCGCCGGTCTCTGTGCGGGCACCCTCCACGGACCAGGGGTTGATGTCCTGCTCATGGCTAGGCGGAGCGCTGTCTTCCGCCATTGTGCGAACTGGAAGAGTCGTACTCATTTTTCAGGGAGGCAGTTCAGTTCGCAGGATCGAAAGACGATCGCGGGGTGCATGTTTGAGTCAAGAAAACGGAGGGGTAAATTTCCTGTGTAAGTTTAGTGTCAGATTTCATGTAATCTCATATTTGGATTATGTTGAAAAGTGGTATTTTTGGTATTTGGATTACTGTTTCTATTTGCTTAGTAGCACTAGTTGATTAGTCTGTTTTGTCAGATCTGAATGCACATGAATTTGGGTCCTGTTGCAATTCCCATAGAAATTACACACATCTATGACAGTGTGGCAACTTCACCCAGATTGACCCTGACATGCTCGGATTTTCCCTGTAATCTTGTTACTGTATTACATAAAATCTGACATAATCTGTCTGGGGCAACTAACCATCATGTTTCGCCTCTATCATAATAATTGTACATGACAGACTGTCCCAGCTTCATCTCTCGAAATGACAAGCAAGTCTCCGCCCCTTCTCCGCTTGATCCAAAACGCGACAAAAATCTGTGATAAGAAAGGAAAATCGAAGCCAGAATATAGCCTGCAGATATCATGCCATGTAAAACCTAATGCAGCAGCACGCCGTGAGGGAGTGTTAGCTGTCGGGCCTGAGACTGTCGATATCGCTGTGGCGGCGGTTCCCAGAGATGGAGAGGCCAATGCCGCAGTATCAAACATCTTTGCGGACGTGAGTATATATTTTCTTTCGTCTCCAACTTGTTTGCATTCAATTAATATCCCTGACAACTATCATTTCTGACCCAACTTCCAGCTATTCAACATCTCCAAATCTGACGTTGCTGTCATCCGCGGTCACAAGTCACGCCAGAAGGCGCTCTCGATAAATGGCTTGGATATTGGGGGGGAAAGCGAGATAGATTTTCTAGAGAAGACAAAACGGAAGTTGACTGAAGCTATCATTGATGGGAAATGAACCCAGATCGAATGAGACGGTAAGCTCTGCCTCTCTCACGCTCCGACAAGTGGAAGAGACATGATCATTGTAATAGTTGTCTTTTGAATGACTCAACTTGAAATGAGCATACGGTCTCGAATTCGTTTGCTATTGGACATTGTGCATTGGTATGAGCTATGATCTTTAAATTTTCTGACCAATAATTAAAGATTGTATATCTAAACTAGTATGTGAATAGACTACGGAACCAGCAGTCGCAACAAACCTACCATCCTCTTATCCCCCTTTCCATCCCTTCCCAGAATTCCATATCTGGGATAGTGAGCTTGGCGTCTCACTTGGGATAAATATGTACCTATGGATCCGGGGGTAGGATGAAACTACCCGTACGGAAGTTGGCATTAGGAATGGTGCCGTGATCTTATAAAATATTTTTCCTTTGCTTATGTCTTTACTGCCGAGATGCGTGTTATATCTCCCTTCCTGCAATTCTCTGTACTCGCCCGGTCGCGCTGTCCTCGAGTTTCTCCAATACTAGTATTCTGGCGATATAACCACACGATGGCAGATTGTCGGCAGAGCGAACGAATTGAAGAACAAACGCTTCGGTTCTATCATCAAAAGCATTACTATCCTGTCAAAATTGGCGAAACATTCAAGGATCGTTACCGAATTATCGCAAAACTCGGTTATGGAGCATATTCTACCGTTTGGCTTGCTTGGGATGATAGGTAAACTACCCAGTTGCGTTAGATATTAGGAAATCCGGCCTGATTCCAGTGAAGATTCAATGAATATGCATCTTTGAAAATCTGTGTCAGGGTCGATGCCGATGATTCACCTGTTCTCAACGAAGTCACGATGCTACAACGTCTGGGCAGATTCGCCCAAGAAGCTGACCACCCGGGACTGGATTTCACTAGCCTCGCTCGTGATATTTTCCAGATCGACGGTCCTTCAGGGGCCTATTATTGTATTGTCACGAAACCCAGCCCTAGTCTTCGCACTTTGCAGGAGACTTTTCCCGATGCAATATTTCCGAAGATTCTACTCAAGTCTCTGATTCACCGATTATGGTTCTCGGTGAATTGGCTTCATGCAACGTGCGGTGTTATACACACTGGTATGCTGGCTAGATGAGGGCGATATTTCATGTGAACCATCCACTGATGTTTATCGCAGATATTACACCCCCAAAATGTTTTGACCGAGATTGAAGACGAAATCAGCCTGAAAGATGTCGAGGAGCAGGAATCTCAAGATCCGAGCATGCCGATGATAAGCGGTGGAGTCCCGGTTTACCGATCTCGAACTACCCTGTTAGAGCTTTCGGGGGTGCCCATCCTCACGGACTTTGGGCAGATGCGCTTAGCAGGACCTGGTAATCGGGATTGGTGGATACCTGATCTATATCGCGCTCCAGAAGTGCTGTTGAAGCTACCCTGGGGCTTTCCTGTGGATGTCTGGTCAGTTGGTGTCATGGTAAGCGATCGAATGTGATTTTCAGACAAATTTTAATCTCGCTAATCGATAACATCAGACACTCGAGCTTTTGGAAGGCAAAAATCTCTTTGATCCCATAGATCGAGCCAACGACCAGTATGTATTTCCGTTAGCGTTGGCTCAATACATCGGTTACCTTGGCCCTCCACCGCTGGAGATGATAAAGCAAAGTCCGCTTTTCTCGATATATTTTGACAAAGAAGGTAAGCTCCATCCTTCCTTAACAGCCAGCATAGCTCTCTATATCTAATGAATCACATTATGTCTAACAGCTTTACAATAGGCAAATGGATATCCGACCCCCCCAATCCCGCAGACCTCCTTCGAGAATTTTGTAACCACCATCCCTCCGGGCGAGGAAAAAGATATGTTTCTCCAGTTCATTCGAAAGATCCTAACCTGGGATCCGAAAATTAGAGCAACATCTTCAGAAATCATCCAAGATGAATGGCTTATGAGGCCTGTCGAGGACATGTTGTAACTCTCGCCCAGACACAAGTATATTATATTATTTTAAAGATCCTCTAGCAATAGCATTAGAACAACTAGTGGAAATTCGTCATATCTCTGTTGGCCATCCCGGTATTCAGATCATCCGATCTACTAGGAACCAGGATAAGAGCATTTTCATGAACAGCACAGTGCCCCTGCTGGTCCATAGTCATGTAGGAGAAATTCGCCATTTTCCAGAATCAACCATGGTAGCAGGTCTTTTTGTATTAGAATGTTGATAGCAGGATTTTGGTCCACACTGTCATGTTCTCAAAACTGCCGTGAAGACATTCAGTCTTATATTTTCTCTACTATATTATGAATGGACCTTCTAGAAGTCTTCGAAGCGTGCTTAGTCGCTGCTAGCGTGACATTACAGGATTGCGGGGGGGTAGAAACGCTAAACGTCAAGCCTTGCTAAGCCTAAAATCGTGTCTCGGGGCGGCTTAACTTAGGTTTTACTCTAGACTCCAGAACTGCCTCCGCACCAAAACTGCTGGCAGGTAGTTTCTGCTTACTACAATATAATAACCAAAAACTCTTTTCCTCACTATTACTTCCTTTTGGACAGAATCTGCAACAATGGCTTCGAAACGAAAAGTCTCAGACGCTTCAGCCGCGCCACCTGCGAAGCATGAGCAGCAGCAGCAGAAAGAGAGCAAAGTGATCCATTTCACAACTCGCAATCCCCCATGGAGTTATCTGAAGTTACAATTGTACTGTACCTTCTCCTCAGGATGATAGATCTGAAAACAACAAACTGACACATCCGCCTCCAGGATCCCACAACCCGGCTACTCCACCACCACCTCTACCCCCCTCGACGAGCTCACGACGCGAACATACCTCTCCTCCGCACTATCCCAATTCCTCGGCGTCACCGGCACCGCGATTTCCATTGATATCCTCAAGGTCGAGAACGACGGCCCGAATAAATACGCTTGGATCCGAGTCCCACGCGACGACGCGTCGGCCGTCGTGTCGGCGGTGTCTTCGTGGATTGGGGGGAGCAAATCAAGTGGAAGCTCGGGTGCGAATGCGGGCAATGTTGCGTGGAGGGTGTGTGCGAAGGGGAATTTTCTGGGTGCTGTGGTCAATGGGTCCGGGGCGGATCTGTTTGCGCCGTGAGAAGGGAGCGGTGGCATATTGGTTGAAGCTATGAGCCTGAGATATGGTTCGTGCCTAATTGATGCGACTCGAACATATATGTGATGTCGCAACTGTTTTGCGACGGGAAGCGACGCCGCACCACAGACGCGCAAAGCCATCCCCGTCCGGCCCTGGAGATCACACGTCAAACGTCGAAGAGCGATTGGAATGGTAAAGTCATCTGGGACCTGAATCCCCAACGAGAAGGGGAGGAAGCATTCTCTCGGATTTGAGGACGTTTTTCGCTCTCAAGCACCAGAGCCAGACGAATCATTACCGGGCTCTGAGCCCGTACTACATAACGAGGGTCTCGCGGGAAAGCGGACTTTTTGGCCTTAGCCATCTCATTCAATTCTGCCCTTTCTGGGTCAAATATATGACAAAGGTCAAGACATCATCATTAACGAGTGTAAGAAGGGTCGCAGGGTGGATATCGCGGACACGCCGTCAGGTATCCCTTGCAATAAACAGTCGTGGGAGAAGTTATTAAATGTGCATCATGCGAAGAAAAGAAATATATGTAGCTCAAGAAGGAAATAAATAACCTTGGGAATCAGAAAACATTCACTCCGTTAATGCAATTTAGGGGTTTTTTTTTGTTGAAAGCAAGCGAGGAGAGGAAAATATCGTGTGACAGACTGGCCCACACCTTTGCAGAAACGAAAACTCGAATTCAAACCTCATTCTTTGCCAGTCTGCTACTGAATGCTAAATCCACCATCGATGACGCTTTGGATAGGCCGGGCGTGTTGGAGGAATTGGCAATCACCTTGGTCTTTAATGCTGCGCGGATATCTTCGATGCTTCGGTCTTTCCATTCAGAGAATCCACCGAAGCTCAGAGGATATAGAACAAGGTTGTCACTCCTGGCAAGGAATTCTTCTGCCTTTGGCGGGGGAGCAGCCGTAATGATATCCAATTCTGAGCTGAGCTGCCTGCAATAATTGTCCAGTGGCAGATCGTTCACATCGTGGCCGAATGGATTTTCAATTTCTTCGCCGATGGCGGCAAGACCAAGGATGATATATGCAGCAACTACAGAGATGTTGTTAGTCTTCGCCCACCACCTGTCGGGTATGATATTGCATTCTTACCAATAGTCCCAGGGATTGTAATCCATTTCAATGTTGGATACAGCTGAAATGGAAGTACCATGACATAGATCAAGGCGATCTGAGAGATCGCAATTCTGTAAGCGGCAGGGAGGGGTGTGCCTAGTACTCGCTCGGTCCCAGTCAAGACTTCACTCAAATTGGTAATAGCAGTAACTAGTCACATTAGTATAGTTCCAAATGTCGACAGCTCGCCCTAAGTACTTACGGACTTGTGATTGGTGAGTAGGAGAAGGGAATGTGCCGTTCCTCATACACATATCGATGTAGGCGGAAAGGTGGTTGAGGATCTCCAGCGGTAGGTTTCCAAGCGGCTTCTTTGAACGCTTGATCAGTTTCCTCGGGTTTGACTCAGCAAAGGGAACTCCAAGATATTCTCCGGTAGCCTTCAGCACCGACTTCTTCCGAGCTCTCAGTAACTCTGGGTCGTGGGCATTCTTCGCAAAGGTGTCCAAGTATCCGGCGATGGGCACGAGGTCCTCATAAGCCACATGAGGTTCAAACCTTAATTTATGCTTCAAGGCGATTGCGAACGAGAGTATGAGGTTCATCGCGCTCCTAACAACCTATTGTCAGACTCGACCCGTACCGAACAGAGAGTTGAACTCATACACTTTTGCCAACAAGTCAGTCTTCCCGTCCTCCCCTTCGCGTTCTCTTATGCTAACCCATACGGTACGGGCAATGGTGCGAGACGATTGTAGTAACATTGCCCAGTACTTTCGTCCATCGGCATATCTTGACTGCGTCAGTGGGGTGTCGAATAGATTGAGGATTCCGTTTTTTTTTTTACCTTTCATATGCTGTAGAGTTTCGGAACGACAAGGCGAGACCGACCACGAAACCCAGAACTGTCAGGAGAATATTGTTGATTCCGACTGGATGTGACAGAACGCATTAATATTTGTCTTGCCAGGTGGAGCGAATGGTGGGTCCTCTTACGCTCGTATACGAAAGCAGATATACAGGTAATCAATGTCGCCCAGCACGCCATAAAGATCAGAGGTACAACCATCTTGGGCAAGACACTCCCATGCAATCGCAGAAAGACGGGCCATTTCGTATGCTTATCCAGATCTCTTGGACCGACCTGCCCGAGACATCACCGTTAGAATGTGCCAATGAAGAGTTTCCTTCCAGACTCACAAAATAGCGATCCAGGTCATGCGTGCTACTGCGGCGGGTCTGGTGCGTAAAATGGCCCTCACGGATAAGATTCTCAAGAAATGAAGGTAGAGCGGCCAGGTTGGCAGCCCTCGACTCCTCTTCCTTCGAGTTATCCATGTTGTGATGGTTGTGATGGTTCGTATGGGTCGGCGGCACTAGAGCTATAGCATCAGCAGGAGCTTTATTGTTGACAGGAGTATGGGGTGGAGTCCACCTTCAGACTCTGAGGGTCCGTCTTCCATTTTGGATGTGCGATCAGGTCAAAATCAAAAGAAAACAGCGAAAGAGCATTCACTGGATATAAAAAAGAAAAAGAAGGGACCCTACAGCAGGTAAAACAGATGATCCCCAACAATCAACGAATTACAAGAAGAAAAAAGAAGCTGAAATGAGATGGACAGAGAAGGGAAAAAGTACGGTGTAGAAGCGAAGAGAGTCATCAGAGGCCATCGTCTCAGAGCTAGAAGCACTCCACTCCACTTTTCGCAACAAGATCCAGCCCTGTGAGATTCTAGAAGAGGCAAGATTAGACTAGCTCCTCTTTTAGCAGCTTTGAATTCCTCCAGGCAGCTGTTTTATCAAGAAATCTGTGGACATTTACCCTCAGCGGATGTTGACCATGTCAACACGGGAATAGCCGTACCCACACCCAGTTGACGGTTAACGGTAACAGTCGGACTGCGGAGAAAAAAAAACAAGAAAAAAATATGGATGGCGCTAACTATCTCAATCTGGCGCGTGTCACCATGGTCCAACCAGGCCATTTGACTCGTGCCCGATCAATGCATTAATTAATGCATTAATTAATACAGCAAGTCTATAATATCAAGCAATGTGGAAATGAAAGGTGTCAACAGAAATCTGCCAACTATGATAGAGTAGTCGGACTCTACTTGGATTACCGTCAATAACAATGAACATGCACTAGGATATTTCCTCAGGGCGTCCTGGGTATCTCCAATAAATAATACGGAGTATCTACGTAGTCAGAAAAGCGTTGAGTGGCGGATCTCCTCAGGGACCTGAAACGAAATCAACTGCGCTGAAACTCGCACGGGCGAGTCTAGAAGGCGGCTGAGGATTCTTGGCCACTGAATGAGCCGTACCCCTGAGGCCTGCATACGATCATCTTCGGTCGCTCATCATCCTGCTCATCATCCTGCTCACCCTGATCGCACGGACAGTAATAATACAGCTCATCCCGTGCCGTCTTCGTGGAGTCTGGCCTCCAACGCTGATGAGAACGTGCACTGGTTGGCATGAATCGATGCAACCTTACTAGGTTGCGAGAAGGACTCCCTGGTACTCCGAAAACTACCATGATAGCACCATCTCCATTGCAGCAGTGGCAGATCATTCGAATCTCTAGAGTAGGCGATTTCTTGCCACCCCTCCGATCGATGGTGCCCGCGCTCGCTCATAAGGCTGATCCCCATCGACTGGTGGGTTTCGCTCGTCTCTAACGACTCCAAGACGGTGTGCCAATGCTTGAAATGGTTCAACCTTGGAAAATTCCGATCAACCCATGGATTCATGGTGTTCGATAGCTGCTTGCTCCCCATCTTTAATATTCTATGGTATTTCCACATGAACCTTGTTACTGAACCCCTGGTCCCTGAATTTATTCTCCTTCACCACATACGGCAGCTGCCTGGATTCACGTGATCAGCATTGTTGTTGGTGGATATTATTTTTTTTTTTTTCCACTCATCTTACCGATTCACGGTAGTTATCAATTACCGAAGGTCCCATGTGTATACAGGTCAACCGAGGTCCCATGGCAACACCGGAGCATGGCTTTTAATGTCGGTTGTCTCATCGATGGTGAATGCCAAACAGTGACCAGAAACATACGAAGGGAAGCAGCAATGTACGAATTGGGGAAGATGAAGTCCGCTCGTCCGGATCTTCAGGCTCCGGATCACTACTATTCTCGCGAATCAGCGGATAAATGTACCCTATAGGAGATATTACTGTAGGGGTTCAGCCTGATAAAATATATACACGGCTCACGACATGGATGGCGTTATACAAAATTTGTACTTTTATGTATCGGATACCAATGAAGTCGGAATGGAGAATATGGGATAGTGTGGCTGGGAACATCAAACGATAACGGGGGCATCAACATGTCCAGGGAAAAACCTACAACGCAGCGAATTCCTTGATGTCCTAATAATGAGACGGTTATCGGAAGTTCGGATGATCATTCAAGGCTTTAGCGTTGGAGAATCCCTTTGACGACTGGGCCACTGAAGACTCTCGTGATTGGCCGACATTGTACTAGGTCCCCCGGTACGGTGAACCACTACTACCACCTATGAGAACATCAAAATTTCTACCAACTGTCTGATTGTAAATGGATCAGCTGTAAGCAATGAGCCTAGATATCCCGAGTATTTGTCCCACGGGTCTGGATCGCTTCTCGCTTAGGTTTTCTAAGACTGTCCCGAAAGATGCTCATGGTGGATCTTCAATTGCTACTACGGAGTACTGAGTGCTATATTAGTATTATTCTGGATATTTGCTCTCCATCATGACCACTTATTCATAATCTACTCGCTATCGCCAGCGGATACGCGCGGCAAATGCGCCACTAGAGCCGTGGGTCCGGAACGGCGGAGGACCGGAGGTTAGCGGGAAAATCACCCCGCCATCAACCGATCGCTTCATCATCGGTTGACTACATCATTTGTTGTACGATGGGAGGATAAAGGGAGATTCTCTTTTTGATAAATGTTATCAGCCTTAAATTGTAGTGTGATTAGACTATGATCGCAGAGTCTCCTAAACCTAAACCTTTCTCAACAGCAAGTTCCAATCGTAGAACCTTCTGGAACCTTCCATCGTGCCAGCCTTCCTGGTGCACTCACGTCACTACTCGAGGTCTCCAGACCAGGCTTCCCTTCTCTCTTCAAGATGCTCGTCCTTCGCTTATCGTGCAAGAACGTTCTACGCTATTCGAAACCGCTAGGCCCCGCAGTCGTGCCATCATTTGCTATAGGGACGTCTTCCGTCAGTGACATCGTCGAACATCTTCATACATCACACGATTGTCTGCTCCCCATATAGTCTGATTGGATCCCACAGAATTCAATTTCCTTTTTACTGTATTCCCTAGATTACACTGCACATTCTATATTGACCAATATGGTTGCGGAAACCAAACTATACGACTCGCTAGGTATTAGCCCTAGTGCAAGTCAAGATGAAATCAAGAAGGCCTACAGGTATGTTCATGATTCCTGCCAATTCATCTTGATATCTCGATGCTGATGATGACTGTCATATAGGAAAGCCGCATTGAAGTGGCACCCTGACAAGAACAAGGATAACCCACAAGCAGCAGAGAAGTTCAAAGGTAAGTAGTCCATGGATGGCTTATTTCTTCTCACCCGAAACGGCGACTAACAACATGCAGAGGTATCCCAGGCCTACGAAGTCCTTTCCGATCCCGAGAAGCGCAAAGTCTACGATCAATACGGTCTTGATTTCCTCCTACGCGGCGGTCCCGCTCCTCCTCCTGGTGGTGCCGGCGGCGCTCCTTTCGAAGGTGGTATGCCTGGTGGCTTCTCCTTCGGTGGCATGCCCGGTGGTACCCGTACATTCCACTTCACAACTGGTCCGGGAGGCGGCGGTGGCTTCCGGTTCAGCTCAGCCGACGACATATTCAAGAACTTCGCAAAGAGCGGCGGCGGCGGAGGAGTTGAGATGGATGACGACATCTTCTCCACGATGTTTGGCGCGGGTTTGGGCGGCGGTGCTGGTGGTTTCAAGCCTGGCCGAGGCCCAAGCGGATTCCAACAGCAGGCTCGTCGGGCGCCAACTCCAGAGCCCACGGTAGTGGAAAAGGACCTGCCACTCACATTGGAGGAGCTATTCCACGGCACAACCAAGAAGGTTGTAACCAAGAGCAAGACTTTCGACGCGAGCGGAAAGCGAACCACGCAAGATGTTACCCTGGAAGCCAACATCAAACCTGGTCTGAGGGCTGGTTCCAAGATCAAGTACAAGAATGTAGGAGACCAGGAGGAGGGTGGAAAACAGGACGTCCACCTGATTGTCAAGGAGGTAAGTTGATATCCCATGCCCAGCGCTTTTATTAAAATGCAGTGCTAACTATCTTCTAGAAAGAGCATCCGAACTTCAAGCGTAAGGGTGACGACCTGATCACAACAGTCGAATTGAGCCTTAAGGAGGCACTGACCGGCTGGGACCGCATCGTCAAGACGATCGATGGAAAATCAATCCGTGTCTCCAAGCCTGGTCCTACGCAACCGGGTCACGAAGAGCACTACCCTGGGCTAGGTATGCCTAGGTCGAAGAATCCCAGTGAACGCGGAGACCTGGTCGTCCATGTGGACGTCAAGTTCCCTGCGAGTTTGACTCCTAACCAGAAGGAGCTTTTGAAAGACATTCTACCATGAGCTACTGTTTTTTAGCGCAGATTCTCATGATTGATATTGCATCTTAGGCGTTTGGGGTTGACCCGGTTTGGTCGGGAGGTGTCCTTTCACGTTATTTTGAGTCTCAGCTTAATTTCCTAATTGTCGGCCTGGTTGCTCTCAGACACGATACGAGACATAAAAAGATATGCCATTTCAATTTAATTAGACATAATAGGACATTTGTAGAAATGGAAAAGTCATCAATATCTGTGATGTCACCAGTAGAAGAGTGACTTTTGACTAGACCTAATCTGGCGACTGAGCCGTCTCTCCAGACGTGGAACATATGAGCTCCCCGAGATAACACGACGCAATTGCAAACCACAATGAGACGACGGATTACTTTTGCGCAGGGAGCAGATTCTGCCTTCGAACAAGATCAAATTCAGTTAACGAGCGATGCGTTGAAGCTTCGAGGTCTGAATGCCGCCCGGGAGGAGCGCGCTACCTTTGGTTTCAGCGAGCTCCCGTCGGAGGTAACTTATACCTACAGCAAAATATGATAGTGGTCTCAGCTGATTGCCATGTAGCTCTGGCTGATTCTAAAGCAATGCCACGAGCTTCATATTCGATGGGCCAGCGAACGGCCGTTTGAAGCTGTTGCGCCCTTCTCCAGCAGAGTGTCCCCCGGCCTGCATGTCTTCTTTACTCCGGTATCTGCGAATCGACCGACGTATGTGTTTTGATACTGCATTGGCTGAGATATGCTGATTTGGGGGGTTTAGAGAGAGTCTGTGTCCACTCCTTAAGAAAGCATTCAGTGAAGAGTTGAAGTGTACCTTACCAGAGGCGAGCTTGTTTGCCCTATCGACTTGTTGGTCTTCATGTTGACACCAGGTAGATATCCTTTACGACTCCACCAATTCTTTCTGAACGATTCGCATCAACATCTTCATACCAGTTTTACAGCGTCCTTCCTTCCCTTAACGAACTCGTTACGTATATTCAGCAGAAACTATGCCCCTCGTCGAATACAGAATGCCAGAGCCGTGCGACATCGATCCTGTCTGCAGACTACCTCGACATCGATTATGATAGCATCTCGCATGCGCTTACGGTATCGGCATATTGGTCCAAGTCTCCACAGGGAGATGGCTGGACAACGGAGATCAAGAAGGGTGAGCTCGGAACGGAGAAGATAGAGGTCGGGCTGCTGAGCAGCGAGCCTGCTACGGAGCCGGAAGAGCTATCCGTTGGTGGATTGTTGGCTGTTATTGGGGAGGATGATCAGCCTAGTATGATCCCTGTTCTCTTTGTCGAGGATGGATTGTTGATGTGATATGCAGAGGCTACGATGTTCTCTTTCCCGTCGCGACATCATCCGCTTCCCGATACTGCAAACTATACAGTCTCATTCGAGTCTCCAACAGGTCTTCATCCAACTATGAAGATCTCTATTCCTCGGTCCTCTCTCTCTGCACCGCCAGCCCCTGCTGAAGCGACTTGTTCTCTTCATTCCTATCTCGCTCTTCCTTCCTCGATATTTGCGGACAAGTACCAGCTTTCAACGACAGATCATCTTTTCCTAGAGTCTCATCATCTAGCCTCTCTACGTGCCATTTCCGGGGAAACAGACTTGGAAGCTCCTGATTGGGTCACTCCACGCTGGGGCTCGAGCCTGCTCCTAGAACTTGCAACACCTGCAGAAACGGATACGGCCAAGGATGACTGGGAAATTACCATCCCACTTCATCTACGCTACCTGAAGCCCTCACCATCTGGCAACCGCACTGTATCAGTTCCCTGGCCTGTTGTGTTCTGGGCTTGCACAGCTGAAGAAGGAACCAAAATGGGAGTCAACCCGTTCGACCGGGTAAATCTTGGCTGGGACGGTCTCTTTGGACGCAAGACCATGTTCTACCAACTGTCGCCGTCTCCCGTCAAAGAGAAAAATGCAACCGTCCAACCGAGGCTGATGGAGCAGTTGGACGTTCCTGTTCTCGAGATCAAAGAAGGCAAGGAAGGAATCACTCAGGCCAAAACCATTGAAATTGGAACGGTCATTGTCATCCTTCTCGGATTCGCATGGGCATTATGGAAGCTTGGATTGGTAGCTCGCTCTCCCAGAAAGGAGAGCAAGAAGGACGCTGTCAAGTCTGGCAAGAAGGATAAATGAAGGACGTCGTGATACCTGACAGGATACCAATTTATCATGAATTTACGTTTTATCTTCCCATGCTTTTTTTTTCTCCGGACTTTCTGTGCACCTAAGCTGGTAATTGTAATTAATATCCTCCCTTGTTCTGCCCTATCCGGTAGCCCGGCGACCGCTACACACGCTCCCTAAAGTCTGCACTACCCCTCGATACCCATTAGTCTACTCTCCAACTCATGATATCTCAATCGAACGTGAAATAAGGCAGGAAAGTTTCCCACAGTCGCTGCAGAACCGCATAGTGGAAAGAGCGGAAGTAGCATTATTTGACATAATTTATCCCAGCAGACACACTTCGACCTAACCAACACTCAACACATCACATTTCCTCTCCCAAAGACCCGAACCCTCCCAATATTCTCCATTGGTTCTGTCAAGGTATTAGATACTATGGCGTTTGTAAAAGCTAGAATGGAAGTAGCTAATTTATAACGAATACAATAGATCCATTAACATTCCCTGTCGAATTAAGAATTAAAAATCATCTCTGTTCGATCATAACTCTGTATTAATTGTTCTTCGAGGTCATTCTTCGAGGTCATTATGGAAGAGCAACAGAAACATAAACTCAAGTTCTGAACTGAATCAATCATAAAATCTTTGGAGAGAGGTGTATCAACTATCTTTCTAGCTCTTCTAGGGCTCTTGAAAATTATTATACATGTCATCAATCATCAAAAATCTCCTTAAGCAGGAATACCACCGGTTCCGAAGAGCTCCATCTTGATTCTCGTCGAGTCGACACCGAACTCCAGTAGTGCCTTCATCGTGGCAGTCATGAAGTTCGTCGGTCCACAGACGTAATACTCCGTGGTCTGGTCGTCCAGAAACAGGTCCTTATTGCGGTCCAGCTTGTGCAGGTTCACTCGCTCAGCATAGTGATAGTCAATGCCTTGCTGCTCCGTGGCAGACGGGTGGCTATTGAAGAAGGTAACCTTCAAGTTCGGGCGGCTCTTCGCGATAGATTGGAGATGGTCCCTGAAGGCACGAGCACTTCCGCGACGCACACCGTGGATGAAGTGGATCTTTCTATCTGACTGGCCCGACTTGGAGGTGATGGTGTTGAGAATGGACGTCAGCGGCGTCAGGCCAACACCGGCGGAAATAAGCACCAGAGGATTTGTGCCGGTGGGCTTCTCTCCATCAAAGTCCGCGAGGAAAAAGTCTCCGTAAGGGTGAGAGACAAGGACAACGTCGCCTTCTTTCTTGATGTCATGAAGGATGTTGGAGATATAACGCGGGTGGCCAGCAGCTTCTGGGTTCGACGTATTGGCGCCCTTTTCCTTCTTGACGCTGATGCGGTAGTAATCAGATCGAGGCTCATCGCTCAGCGAATACTGTCTCGCTTGAGGATGATTGAGGGCTGGGACATCCGTCCTGATGGAGATGTACTGTCCCGGGCGGAAGGACGGCAGAGGCTTGCCATCCACCGGCTTCAAGTAGAAAGACGTGATCTGATCCGACTCAGGAACCTTCTTGTCGATCTTGAATTCGCGCCAGTCATTCCAGTCACCAGCGGAACGATACAGGCTGGCTTCCTTCTCGATCAACAGATCAGCCAGGAGCCAATAGGCGGCGGCCCAAGCGTCATGGATCTCAGGCGTCAAAGCATCTCCGAGGACAATTTTCATGGCGGCCAGAAGATATGTTCCAACAATGTTATAGTGCTCCGGTCTGACATATAGAGAAGCATGCTTGTTGGTGATCAGTTCCACAGCATCAGTCAGTGCCGCCAAATTGTCGATGTTGGAGGCATAAGCGTACAGAGCACCAGCCAATGCCTTTTGCTGATGCTGGGTCACCTGGTTAGCGGTATTGAAGATTGCATGGAGCTCTGGGTTCTCATTGAGCATGTTCTTGTAGAACGTTGTCATGATAGCCAGGCCATGTTGCTCGAGCACGGGCACTGTCGCCTTGATGGTGTCAACCTGTTGCGAGGTCAAGCCCATTTTGTCTTGATGTTTTGGAGGGGTGGTATAACAAAACGTGAAAGATATCAGAGATGCTCAATACTCTAGTAACTTATAAATAGTAATAAAGAATTGTTGATTGGGGAAACTGTTTCAAATATGTACTGCATACTCGCGACATTCCATGCTATTTAACAACCTACAATTTATCATCATCACGGTAGCCAACGAGCCAACCACATCACCAGAAATTGTAAAACTTCTTTCAAGTCTGGGGGGGATTCTCGTCAGTTTTTTGTATCTCCGCGGAAATGCAGTCAACTCCTCGGCCTGGACTGCGCTTCCCGATCCCGAGCCGCGATTTCCGACATCCGGATGCCACTAACTTTCAATCTTGACACATCAAAAAGCTGTTCTCGGAATGGTCTGAGGCGTAGACTGTTAGAACGCGTTTTCTTCTCTCCTTAATGACTCTGTCGTCATGTCACGCGGCTGTGGTTCCTGTTCCTGTTCCCTTCGAGCGCTCTGGGCCAACTCTGGCCGGAATTCATCGTGAAGATGGAGACGACCTAAGGAAGAAATCGGAGTATGTCAGTCCATCATGGTTGACAGAGTGGATGCTTGGGTTGTAATATCATTGTGTAATCCGTTATTGGCCGGTCTTGTGCGGGCTTAGTTCACAGTTTTGCTTACCTTTCTATGCGAATATTTATAGGATTCCCAAGCAAGAGAGCAATGTTACCGCGTCGTTGCGAGCTTAAACCCCGTATGATATTCCTCATTGTGGAGAGTTGACGTTTGAGTACGGAAACCACCATATAGACGAAGTAAATGTATGAATTGTGTAGTTATATGAACGAGGCTACATCGTAAAGTGAAGTAGTATTTCGACTATACCGGAACTGGCCTACAGAGCTCAAGGGATTCCATCCTGCACACCATCGACGTAAGCCTAACGGGGCTAGTATATCTGCTATAATGGCACCTAGTGATGTAGTACTTTAATCTCATATGAGATGATACTTTAGCCTTACAGGGCAAAGTCTCAGCGGCGGTGGTGATCGGATGTGGGGACAGGCATAAGATCATCTGAATGCAGGTGACTGCCTTGCTGAAGTCTGCACTACCTAGTGCCTCGAATCTTTTAATTTTAATCATAATATGCAGAGAAAACGATACATGATCATATTAGATCACTATCTCTTATGACCGTGATGATGAGGTCAAGCATACAGCCTCGAGTAATCATACCACAGAGTCATTACAAGAACAACCGTTCAGTGTCCTGACTGGGGATCTCTCCTGAAGCCGGTCTGGAATCTATGTTCATTGAAGTGTTGGATTCACACTTTCATGGGATTATTTATCTTGACGGCAACTGAAGTATCACCTATGCAGGTAAACTTGTGGCGCCGACACATTTACAATGTTCGCGATGAGCGGTTACACAAGGAATCAGACAGGGTAGGACCTCAGCTACCGCAAGAATTCACATCTCACGAACTCGAGGGGCTGATCTAGATGCTCACACCTCTTAGCCTCACTTTTCTCAGATGGTTTATTCTAAGCGTGTCCTTCCCTCAAGGCACTTTTCCTCCTAGAAGTATGTAGTAGTGATGTATATTTTGTAGATTCCTAGGGGACAGATTATGACCTCAAACCCCCACTTTCTGTAACAACCACCACTCACAGTTATACAATCACTATTCGTAACCAGTCCTCTAACCATGAGTGTCATCTTGATGTTTTACGTGTAAAATTACGAATGTCGGTAGTAAGAGCAGCGTCGTTAGAGTGGCGCAGCTGAACAGGAATTAGGGTCGGCCCGCTATGGGGAAATGATCAGCTACTTTGAATTCTGACTACTGCAGCTGATCGAAAATAGATATCTACTCTACTCTGCACGATGAAATAGATCCATGGCTGGCAGCAGTAGCTTATTTCGGAAGGTGGTGGAAGATTCTCCTCAACAACTCCTCCAGGTCAAGGCAAGGGTGTTGAGGGCAGACAAATCATAGGTAAGAAAAGAATAAAAATTCCAAGTCTATGCTGGAAAAGAAATGCGTGATTATGATGCATCAATTACACTAAATCCAGATTGTGGCCATTTAATTGATGAGGTAGGCGCTGCATCCAGTAGTCGTTTCACACATATTGCATGCATCTGTATTGTGTACAGATTAATCGAGACGGTGACCAGGGAATATTCGCAGTGGCTGGCTGACATGCCCAGTCAGACGGAAACATCGGATGCATGTCCATCACAACACGAGCCTGCATCCTGTACCTTTTCGAAAGAGGAAGGCATGAAGTAGGTGAGAAAGGCGGAGAAAATTGGGCAATCGAGTGATGTAGATCTGAACTTTGTAGAGAGATAGAAAATCTATCCTAAATAAGGGTATTTGGCTAAGCTAGATATTCCCAAGAACTTGTTTTCTGAAAGTCCACTCTCCCCTCTGTGGCCGAAGAAAGCTGAACCCTCAGACCTTTGGCCAGCTGTGAGATCGCTCAAGGAGTTCTTTAAGCTTCTCACTGCCACCATGTTTCTCAACCTCCGTCTTCATTTTATCGAAGCTCTTCTTATTCATTGACACCACGAATCCATTGCTTCCAACTTGAACTGCCACAGCCAATGGCTGGCCGTGGAAGAACAAACCAAAAATTGGACGAGTTTTATTCTGGTGCCCCATGGGTAAACCGATTGAAGTAGACGCCTCGGCAAGTTCCGCTAGCTGGATCGGAGTATACTCGCTGAACTCTTTCCCATGTTTATCGAGGATGTGCTGTAATCCTGCTTTGTTGTTGCCGGTCTCACTGTTACAAAGTTCTCCATGTCAGTTACGGCTTCTGCTAATAATGAATAGGAAAATAAAATACTGCTTTGGGTTGAAGTTTCGTCAATTTGCAACGGGATTAGGGGTGGACTGGAAAATGCTTTGGATTTTCGTCTGTTGGGCACTTACATCCAGAGAATCCGGGATTGCAGTCCCTCAATATGATTCATGTTATTCATTGCCATTTCCCAAACGCGTTCGACATTTGCCGGTGTGACTTTGGTGCCATTTTTTAGGAGTTGTTCTATCAACTCCTTCCATTCTTCTGGGATCTGGAGCTCCTTGAGTTCTGCAATTTCGGTGGTACTCATCTTGTAAGTAATACAAGTTAGATGTTTAGAATAATTTATCAAATATGAATGGATGGAGAACGATTTTAGATTGTTCGGGTGAGATACTTTTCAATCGAATGTCGACTATTATACTCTGTAGGAAACATGCTGCGGTTTATAGCTAGTTGTCCCTCAAGTCTAGACAGATCGCAAGTGACAAGGATAGAAACGCATTGATGCCCGATCGCTAATGAGGTCAATGCAGAAGTCATGCAAGAGAAGGGTGAAGGGGGGAGGGGCTGGCTGAGTGCAGAGTAATACAATGTTCAGATACATCCATACGGTCCACTCTATATACACACCATAGCTTTTATTTGTTCCTACTATAGTTCTGCTTTTCTAATAGAGTGTGTTTTAGTATTTTTAAATTCAGATTTTTATGACTTGTCAGAAATGTCTTCCCATCACAAACTGATTGAGTTAAATGCTACTAACGCAGGGATATGTATACTATGTTGTAGTCCCTACTGCTGAGCAGATTCACTATGCGAGTCTGCATCTTGTTAATGAGGCCTGTTTTTCGGAAGACTACTGTGTCAGTTCAATCAGTTTATACCTATATACATATTGTACACATGTGATCCCTATAACTGTGGGGACCTCCACGCCCAGATTAGGCTAGTTTCCGACATAGTCAAACCATAAAAGTATAATCCCCAATCACAGTCCTCTTGTACATAAATAGTGAACATCTCCTGGCATCAGTCCTGATATTTGTTCTATCTCAACCTTTGTTGAGCCATAAGTGATCCAACATTCCATTTGCCTAGACAGAACCAAGTTCACTAATCACTTATTATTTGCACCCTAACAATCAATCAAAAATGACCCTTCTACATTCAGGGATCACCCCTCTTCTAAAACCACTCGCTGTCTTTTGCAGTCAATCACAATCACAACAGTACATCAAAACTATTCGCAATCTAGGAGATTCATGGCGCACACTGGCAGAGGGCCTGGAGACACACGATACCAATGACAAAGACACTATTATCGAAACAACTTTCGATCTCAGAATGAGGATCAAGAGTGGCTCAAATGATAAAGACCTTTCTGTTGGTTTTGAAACACCTTCTCGCCAGTCAACCACAACGCATGAAGATCGCCCCGCAGTCGAAGAACTGTCAGTTCAACAGCCCGCCCCGATAGCCGCCCTTCATCATTATTGCATCTTTGCTGATTACGGGACTGATTTTATCTGGCTCAACACTGCCGATCCATCATATGATCCTGATGACACTTATGTTGAGGCCTCCGAAGCATTAGGTTCTATGCCATCTTCGGTAGCCGAGAAATATCAGGCCTGGGTCGACACATATAATGACAACTTCAAGACGAGATGTGAGGACACGCAGGATTACTCAGCCACTGTCTTCCACAATGCCGTGGAACAAGTTGCGTGGCAAGTTGCTGGTTACCTATTGGCGTGGCGCATTGCGTTAGATCCGCAAGTAGGCAGTGTGGAATACTCAACTGAAAAGATGAAGCATTTATTGGAGCGAGGGAAGGAGACAGTTGCCGCAATTGCATTCCTGGAGGAGCAAGCTGCACTGCTAGCAAATGCGAGGGAGCGGTCTTAAATCTGCAAAATAATGATGACGCATTTCTTATCTTTTTCAGAACTTAGTGAATCAATAAATTGATCGATCGAAAAAAAGGCCCTAGAATTATTATCCCCATGAAAACTTACTACAAGATTTTGCCGCTAACAATGAGAAACTGCGTCTGTACTCCCAGTGCCGCCAACACATGCACATGATGCTAGTTCTTGAGTTTGGGTCGAAAAGGAACTAAGTCTTGAAGCAAGAAAACATGCCCCCAGACTATCAAAATTGTGCTTAAAGAAGGCGTATTTAAATAGGCATGTGTGTATGAAATGTTTCACATGTTGTTGTGTAGCATAGTCAATATCAAAGCTTCGTTGAGGTGGAGATATATATAAGGCATTTCCTGATCGTACAACGCACCAATTCGCTGTCCACAGTGGTTCAGTTTAATATTGACATCATAAAATTGACCCGGCTCAAGAGGCTTAAGATCGACATAGTTCTCGCGGTGCGTTAAGTTCAGCAGACCGTACGAGAGCTTCATTACCGATCCATTGGGAAGTACCTCGGAAAGAACCGCTGCAATGAATGCGTTTGGCTTGTCGCTCGCGATCCTGCGGTGGAGGCATACGGCACCAAGAATAGTAGCGCTTGACTGTCTAATACAAGCGAGCCACTACTTTCCTGATGCTGGTCGCCTGGGGTGTTGATTTCCTGACCATAGAGTATGCATCTACCCGACGGGGCCCTTTTGGGGACATGCAAGATGTTCGAGCATACGGAAGATGGAATTCTTGTAATGATCTATCCATCCGCCAACTAGGTAAACCGAGCGGTAATCCTCACGGATAGAAGCATGCTTCCAAAATACATCGCGCCGCTGTCGTCGATGCTATTCTTCCATGTAGAGTCCCCCGGCTTCTAACCGTTGCAGCCAGAGATCTCGTCATTTCTCTTCTACAAAAGCGGGATCCTGCGGTGTAACATCAATAGCAAACATAGTACGTAGCTCCCCATAGGAATTTGTCGACAAGTAAGCAACCACCCATGTAGGGGACATCGTTATCGTAATGGTCATCAGTTAAACATAATGAAATGACTGCTTTTAGTTGAGGAGGACGACTGGCAGTAATTTGCAGTCTATTAGAACCACTCCCACGAGATATCGATCATTCCAACGGAGCCCGTACACCATTTCTGCTAGTAGTAGTAGTAGATATAGAGGGATTTTGCGGCGGCTGAATTATGGCGTACCACTAAGTGGGTTGGCGCATCCCTATTCTAACTACGTAGTAAAGTAGGACCGTTGGTGGCGTAGTTCTAGTATTAAATAACTATGAAAAAAAAATTTACTGCTTACCGGTAATCATCAGCCGCAAAGTGTCGGCGCCAGAGGTTACCTGCATAGGTGACCTGTCATATCGCCGTTTGCGGCAGATTCTTTGTACCATAGAATCTACTAGATCATTAGGATCTAGCTTCTTTGTCCGATTTGAAGGGTTAAATATGGGTTCAAACTCCCCCCTAGATCTAGTCTTCAAGCAAGACTGAACAGCTAGTAGCTCATCTAGCACTTCAGATAGTCAATATAGCTGCTATGCTAGCGTGCCCTCGGATTCGACACAAAGCCGCAAACCTCATCACCAGAAGGGAATCACCATAATAAGAAAAAATGATGATTTGGATCCTTCTTTATTTATTCTGACTGCAGTTATAAATCGCAGGTGAGGAGCTCTAGATTGGCGATAGTAAATAGAATTTTGATGGCGATGATGATAGTGATATTGACGTATCTGGCTTAGGCGAAGGTGACCATGAAATTTCTATAATAGGAGATTGCTGCTCATTCTCCGAAAGCTCTAGAGATGGCAATAGAATGGCGTTGATATTTATGGTGGCTTTGGTGCCAAGATGCTATCCAGGGGAGCTTCGTCCAAATTTCAGCCGCAAAATCCTTCTAGTAACTAAGTAGGCGTGAAAGGCTTCATGTGGGGAGCAGATGCTGGCATCACGAGGCAAAAAGAGACCTCTGAAAGTGGGTAATATATGACTCTCTCATATGAAGTTCTTCTCAAGTGATCTGAATAATCGAATCAAGACGGCGGACAAGAATCCTAGAGATCCTCATACTAAGTCAAAACACTGCCTTGGATAGGCTACCCGCATATGATACTGATTAATGCACACAGAACCTCAGCTGGCTACAATAACCTCGAGCCAACTTCGGGCCAACTTAGATGTTACGTTACTCAGCAGATGGCTCATTGCCAGGGGTATTCACCTACAGCAAACATTAGTTAGTATTGGATTCTTACAGCGCAGTCATGGTGCATATCTCTTGACACACTTGTTAAGACAAAGCCCAGTGAAATTAAGCTAGCACTAAGTGCTCATCTCCCGCTTAGCGCTCTTAATTTACTTCCCTCCAACAGGAGTTAAGTGAGTGGGTTCTTTCAAGGTCTCCCCAGGCTTTTAGATATCCACCATCATGAATAGGACCATGTTATAAGTACCATGCATTTACTAGAATTAGTCACGTCTAGGAAAGAGATGTTACCTGTCAACTCTGCTGCTACTGACGTTACACCGGGCTGCTGGGGGCCGACTTGGCTCACAGGTAAAACAACCATATCCCGATTGAGCGATGTTTCTAGTGATGTATGTAGTAGTTTTTTTTTTCCTTCCCCCTTCTCTATTGTTCTCCATCTGCTGGGAATCAATTCCTGTTCCTCTCTGCAATATTCGTTTCTGTTCTACTCCTCAGTTACATCGCAAGATACGCACAGATGGGCCGGTTTAGGCCTTCTCATCCCTGTCAGTTACTCATTCTGGGCTTTGTTGCAGCTCTTGCAATTTCAATATGGGCACTATGGCTGGGTGTCAATTCAGACAAAGACAACATCCATCCTTTACTCAACCAACTGATTCCTGCGGGCCACTGTGCTTGCAAAGATTCTACTATCTTCAAATGTGACAGTTGCCTTCAGTGCCCTGCTCTGGGTTTATCTCAGAATCCTCCGCCTCCCTGTGCTTCTAGACCTCTCTCTTATAATACCTTCGACCCCAATGAATATTCCTATAATGAGACGCAATGCCAATCCTTCTTTCCCGGCCTGTTCGAAGATCCCGCCCGCGCCTACTCATTCTGGCAGGCCAAACATGGAGTAAGTAGGACTGACCTGAACAATGTCCAAATGGTCGATGGCATGGCCAGGGCTGCTATCTATAAAGGACGACTGTATATTATTAAAGCCCTCGCCAAGGGGGAAGATCACCGACGTAAAATCTTAGGAATTTTGAGTTCGATCCACTGCGCCCTGATCTCAGCACCGGAGCTCGCTGCTATCCCCGATCCAGAGTTTATCTTCTCCGTTGAAGACAAAGTGAAAGATATCGCCGGACCGGGCCATCCTCTCTGGGTTCTGGCGAGAAAGGCTGAAGAAGAGTCCGTTTGGCTAATACCGGACTTTGGCTTCTGGTCCTGGGGGCATCTTGATAGCGGGATAGGGCCTTACGACCAAGTGGTTGAGCACATCAGACAGCAAGAACTTCCTTGGGATAAGAAGAAGGACCAGCTGGTGTGGCGCGGAAAACTCAGTTTTGCCCCTAAGCTGCGACGTACACTACTCGAAGTTGCGCGGAGCCACCCGTGGGGAGATGTGAAGGAGGTCGAGTGGAAGAATAAGGCCAACTTTCTCAGCATGGAGGATCACTGCGATTATAAGTTTATCGCTCATGTGGAAGGTAGTACAGCTTACAAGAGCATTATGTGTACAGAGGGAACTGGAGCTAATGTCAACCAAGGTCGTTCCTATTCCGCGTCCCTTAAATATCGCCAGGCCTGTCATTCAGTCGTTGTTATTCATGAACTACAATACTTCAGCATCATCACTACCTCCTCGTCTCCTCTGGACTACATCAGAACGTCGTCCAGGTCAAAAGAGATTTCTCCGACTTGCCACAGAAGATACAGGAACTTCTTGATGACCCTACTGAAGCGCAGAGGATTGCGACTAACAGTGTGAATGTGTTTCGTGAACGCTATTTGACTGCAGCTGCGGATGCATGTTATTGGAGGGTATTGCTGCAAGCGTGGAGTGCGGCCTCTCCTGATATCACTCTAAAGAGCGCTCCTCAAACAGGTCTCCGATGGGAGTCATTTTTATTGCTTGAGGACAGCAATATGATGAGTTTTGCGCTATAAATTCAATTAAATATTAGCATGTATTTAATGATCCGAAGGGGGGTGTTGAGTCTTGAAGAGGGAGGATCATGATAGTATGAGTATTATTTGGATAATGGTGGTGATAGTAGTAATAGGAGTATAGCCATGGTTGATATTGACAATGAATTTGTTTGAAGATGAAGGTCACGGAACTCAAGGACAATCATAGACCAGATAGTACTCATTTACCCCCAGTAATAATCTTGTTAGTACGTGGGTATGGTCCACATATGGCAGTGGGGTGACCGCCTGCTATTGCGGGAATCGCCCTAGAATCTTGAAGCTATTCATACCTATCCTATTTCTTGCTTCTGCCGTATAACTATTCTGGTAGAATATTAGAAGAGTCAGCCATACAGAATTCAGTTTGTTAGAACCACTCCTTTATAGCCTATCCTAAAGCCCTAGGCAGTTCCCATGTTGAGGTATACAGCGTCGAAGATATCATAGGATATCCTAAAGGCTCTGACAAGCTCTTCAGCTCCATTTGTTGTTTCGCGCGGGGTTGCTCTTACAGAATATTGTCAGGCGTAGGCGATCAAACAGATGGCATGAACTCCTTTATGACCGATTTAGGCTCATAATATGGCGACCGAAGCGGGACGAGGTCTAGATCTTTGTATCCGAATTCTTCAGTTCGGATCCCCTCCAATGACTAAATGGCGCGGGCGAGATATATTCTGGCAGGCACACTGTTGATTGATGGCCACAACGATCTTCCACATCTAATGCGGGAACAGCTCAGAAATAAGATATACGGGTCTAGTTTCAGAGACGGGCTTTTTAGTCACACGGACATTTCCAAGATGCGGAAGGGCCTGATGGGAGGGCAGTTTTGGAGCGTCTATGTGTCTTGTCCGGGAGCAATGACTACATTGAAAGCCACAGAAATTGAACCTGACATAGATGATTCAAATGTATGTCTGCATCCTGCTGAATACCGTGTGAACATGTTGAAGTCTGTTTGGCAGTAGAGCTAAACTCCGTCCGTCACAGTGGGCAGTTCGAGATACTCTAGAGCAGATTGATGTGACAAAGCGTTTCGTATCCGAGTATTCAGATACCTTCCAACTTTGCATGGCACCCAGTTGCGCTCGATCTGCGTTCCAAGCTGGAAAGATCGCTAGCATGATCAGTATTGAGGGTGGCCACCAGACGGGGGACTTGTTGGGCGCTCTTCGACGAATGTTCGACATGGGAGCTTGTTATACTTTAACCCATAATTGCAATAATGCCTTTGGCACGGCCTGGACCACAGTAGACGCAGGAAAAGAAGACAAAGGGCTCATATTGTTTGGCCAGGAATATGTAAGAGAAATGAACAGACTTGAGATGTTGGTTGACCTTGCACATGTCTCCCATAATACAATGCTGGCTGTGCTAAACATCACCTGTGCGCCAGTCATCTTCTTGCACTCCGGAGCATATAGTGTGGAACCACACATGAGGCATGCCCCAGACGACGTTCTGAAAAGTATAAAGAAAAATAGAGGCGTCATCATGGTGCCCTTTGTGACTTGGTTCCTTAACATGCAACATCCAGAGAACACTACTGTCAAGGATGTCTTTGACCACATTATGAGAATTGTGGAATTGGCAGGCTGGGAACATGTGAGGATCAGCTCTGATTTTGATGGGACTGTGGATGTTCTGAAGAGATTGGAGGTTGGTTCTTTTGGCCCTATCTTTCATTGGACAAACCCTTTACATTTGTCATGCCACTAATGCTTTTAACAGGACGTCTCTCAATATCCCAATCTCATCGCAGCTCTCTTAGCCTGAGGTGCAATGGATGAACAAGCACGCGGGGTCGCTGGTGAGAATATACTTCATGCATGGAAGGAGATTGAAGATGTAGCCAAAAGGATCCATGAGGAGGAATGGCCCAACAAAGAGGTGTGTGAAGGAAGACAGAGAACCCAGACCTGCTGCTCATGTTTGAGTGTTGTTATGGATGAGAGGTATCTATATGATCACCGTCCAGCTCATCCTGACTAATTAGGTATATCTTCTCCCACCACATAAATCTTATGCAAATATCAGTTTGCAGCACCTGGAGAGTGGAGCAGAGAGGCTACAGACACTTGAAGATGACACCTAGATTCCATCATCTAGAGATGGTAGGGTACCAGGAAAGAAATCAAGGTCTTTTTTAGTGAAGCAAGCTGCAGGTTTATGTGTAGGGCTTAGTATAATGATGATCTGTTCTAGGACCTTTCTGATGCCCATGGCCATTGTTGACAGAGATCCAATGTCATAGGGCATGAGAAACAGACTGGAGATAACATCCTAATTGGAGCAGCCATGATATCGTGATGTGAACAAAGGCGGAGAAAAGATTTCTTTCTACTATCAGGTTTAGTGCATATGAGAAGAGAAGGGTTTAACGGACGAGGCAAAACTCTGTCCTCTGGCAATGTCATTTCAGCGAACGATGAGAAGTATAGAAAACAACATTCATGGGGCTAGGGAGAATCTCTTTATCTATTTCTATGAGAGACAGAATATGAACAGATAGCTCTTCTGCTATTACCCCGTGGGCCATAAGCGATATCCTACATCAGAGGCGGATAAACTCAGATCGAACAAACACCCATTGCCACCACAGAGAATTTTCTCTAACATAGAGACCTGTCCAGATAGGCTCTATGTCGAAGCAAAAGAGATATTATCATGAAGAGAAATGTTAAACTGAATAAATACTCTAGACTGATCGCTTAGTCAAGCAAAACCGGAAGCCGTAGCCGGAGCCCTTTTGAGCGGCGGAAAGCGGAAATCCGAGCATTCTGATTGGCGGCGGCAAAGCGGTGAGTGAACGCCCCCGATGTTCGCTCCGGCTCCAGCCAGAAAGAAAAACCCCCCTGTCGCCCCTCGTGTTCCCTCTCTTTCTTTTCTTTCTCTCCCCATCCTGACTTCATCTATCCGCCATCCACCTTTCTGAAATCCTGCCATCGGCATTCCCTTCGATACCTACGTTGTATCGAATCAATTCTATCAACCATATACTAGTGACGGAAAGAAAAGTAAAACCGCGCTTATGCGTGTGATTGTTTCCATTTTCACCTCCCAGGTAAGTCTTTTGCTCCCATGGATAGTCGGCACCCGACAACACTACGCCAGGGGACTCAACAGAGGCTAATGTTTCTTTTTCTTGACAGGACTACATCTCGGGTACGCTCCTGTGAAGCATTGTCGAAGTTGAAATGCAAACTGACCTTCATAGATCACCTCTGGAAAGCCAACATAAACTGAGTCATAGTCGAAAAAAATACGGACTTTACTACAACACAGAATGTTTGCTCGACTATTCAACACCGCCCCCATCCGGGCCAGTACTCTGGCCTCGATGAAGGCGCCTACCCTTCAGGCTCGGTTTATGGCCACTGTCGACCGCAAGATCCCGACGCCTTCCCCGAGACGAACGCCCGTGTCACACGACCGCGCGACGTTCACGATCCGAGATGGTCCCGTTTTTCACGGAAAGTCCTTCGGTGCCAAGACCAACATCTCCGGTGAAGCCGTCTTCACCACTTCGCTGGTGGGATACCCCGAGTCTCTCACGGATCCCTCCTACCGTGGCCAGATTCTGGTCTTCACCCAGCCATTGATTGGCAACTACGGTGTCCCTTCTGCTGAGAAGGACACCAATGGACTCCTCAAGTACTTCGAGTCCCCCAACCTCCAGGCGGCTGGTGTTGTCGTCGCCGATGTTGCAGAGCAGTATAGCCACTGGACCGCTGTTGAGAGCCTTGGTGAGTGGTGCGCGCGTGAGGGTGTTCCTGCCATCTCTGGCGTCGACACCCGTGCTATTGTTACCTTCCTCCGTGAGCGGGGTTCCTCTCTGGCCCGTATCACGGTGGGTGAGGAGTACGACGCAGATGAGGACGAGGCGTTCATCGACCCTGAGCAGATCAACCTCGTCCGTCAGGTCAGCACCAAGGCTCCGTTCCACGTCAGTGCTGCGGACCCCCAGTGCCATGTTGCTGTGATCGACTGCGGTGTCAAGGAGAACATCCTCCGCAGCCTGGTCAACCGCGGAGCTAGCATTACGGTCTTCCCGTACGACTACCCGATTCACAAGGTGGCTCACCACTTCGACGGAGTGTTCATCTCCAACGGACCCGGTGACCCAACCCACTGCCAGGAGACTGTCTACCACCTCCGCAAGCTCATGGAGACATCTCAGGTCCCCATCTTTGGCATCTGTCTGGGCCACCAGCTGCTGGCTCTCGCGTCCGGTGCCCGCACCATCAAGCTGAAGTACGGAAACCGTGCCCACAACATCCCAGCCCTGGACTTGACCACTGGTCGCTGCCACATCACCAGCCAGAACCACGGTTATGCTGTTGATGCTTCGACCCTGCCAAGTGAGTGGAAGCCATACTTCGTCAACCTCAACGACGGTAGCAACGAGGGTATGATCCACAAGTCGCGCCCGATTTTCAGCACTCAGTTCCACCCCGAGGCCAAGGGCGGTCCTCTGGACTCCTCTTACCTATTCGACATCTACCTCGAGAGCGTGCAGAAGTACAAGAACAGCCAGGCCGTGTTCCAGCCGATGAGGGACAGCCGCCCCAGCCCTCTGCTGGTTGACCTCCTTGCCAAGGAGCGTGTCGGTGTGCAGCCGACTATTGGTATGCAGAACCAACAGGCCGCCCTTGCGGCTGCTGCCACTGCCTAGTTTGTTTTCGGCTGTTCGTTTTCTCTTGGAGTCACGGCTGTGGAGATGAGGATTCCTGTTTTGCCGGTGTTAATTTGCTCTTCCTGCTTTCGCGACATGCACATGTGGATATAAACTAAATGAACATGATTAAATTTCTCTAAGCCTACTTCCAATTTCTCTAGTATCCATCAGTAGAGCACTCAATCGGGCGCTTGGTGTCACTACTTGCCACTGTCCCCTCGAGCGGCTGTAACAGCAAACTGGTGCTCTCATGTCGTACTTGACTTCATACTGCATCCTTGTTTCAAGTACATCCGCGTCCTACCGTATCCGGTTACCTAGCTGCATAACCCGCACCATGCACAATTCCCCAAGGCTAGAAAATCACCCCTTTCTTTCTGAAATTCTTGAATTGAACCGGCTAGTTGTCTACACGGTTATTTAGCAACTATCGAAACAACATCCTCATCCGCCACAACATGTCCCAACCCAACTCTCTGCGGAATATGTCTCGCACTCGCTCCCCATACCAATGCATACTTGAACGTCTCCTTCAGCGTGCGGTGGATGTGATCGCACACGTCTTCGATGGTCGAATTGCTCCGCACGATGAGAGCTTCGCTGAAGTCGGGATCGACGCCTTTTCTGTTGTAGTAATACTGCGGTTAGTTCTGATGGTTGTGCTTGGTGGGGAAAGGGGATTGGAAGTACCGCTTCGTGTATATTCGAATCAATCGCAACTCTTTCCAGACGCGCTCGATAACGTCTTGAATACCGAGATCGAGCTCGCAGCTCATTACGATCGTGTGTGGTTCGCGGGCGAGTTTGTCGAGGAAGTCGACGCTTACGCTGTCGATTTTGTTGTATACGTATAGACTTGGCTTGTTAGCGGGTGGGAAAACTTGGTGTATTGCAGAGGGGGAAGGGAAGGGGCTACGTACCATCTAATGTATTTTCTGTGATCTTTCATGATTACGTCGATGAGGTCGTCGACGGTTGCTGAGTGTGGAATTATCAATTAGTTCTATTTGTGATATAGGTGAAAATTAAGAAAGAAGAAAATAAGTGCGTACCGTTCTCATCTCGTATCAACACTTCGCAGTTGAGAAGTTTGTAGTCTCGAAGAATGTTGGATATCATTCTCTCGTCCAGGTTCTTCGGTGGTGCTTGGAAGGTGATCTTCATGCCGCCCGCTTTCTTGGGCTTAAGGTAGATGTTCCTGGAAAAGACGTTAGTTGTATATGATAGAAAACGGACACTGTGTGAAAGTAAAAAAGAGATTATATGGTTCCACATACGGAGGCTCCCGATTGAGTCGAATACCGACAGCTTCTAATTCAGCTTCCAAGAGAGCGCGCTGCTCTGCGCGTTTCGTAGCGTCCAGAACCATCATGATCAGATCACTCGTCTACAAGAGAAAAAAAAATCAATCAGCATTGAAACTTCTCTTTTGCATTGAACATGCAAAGTAAACACGAATCACGAACCTTCGCCGCGGAAATAACCTGTCTTCCACGTCCCTTACCCTCAGCAGCACCCTCAATGATACCAGGAAGATCAAGAATCTGAATCTCAGCACCACCATACTCCAACACACCCGGAATGGCAGTCAGGGTGGTGAACGAGTAAGCAGCAACTTCACTCTTCGTCTTAGTGATCTTAGACAAGAACGTCGACTTTCCCACGGACGGGAAGCCAACGAGCGCGACGCGTGCATCACCACTCTTGCTGACATCAAATCCGGTACCTCCTCCAGAACCAGCACCAGCAGCGGGTTCTAGTAGTTGCGCTCTTAATCGAGCGAGTTTTCTGTATTGGGATGTCAGTCAGGGACCAATGATAGCATTGCAAAGACGAAGGGTGCAGAGAGGGTTATCTACTCACCCCTTCAGAAGACCGAGGTGATATTCTTAAAAAGAATAGATTAATACAAATTCGAAATCCGCAGGAACTACTAATATCCCACCTGTCGCCTTGTTCTCTATTAATCATGTTAGTTGCGGGGTACACTTGGCAAAAATGATATTTGAAGATACTTACTCTGCGTCCTCCGCATCTCATCTTCGATCCTACACGGAGTTCCCAGTCAGATAATGCATTCATAACCTAGTCTCGAGGGATTCATCTCACTCCTTGATCCTGTCCGTGATGTTCACCATTTTGGCGATAGTTGGAGCAGAACCCCACGATCAAACTACTAGAGAAAGGGGACCGCCAGAAGGACTTCAGAGATTATGCTGAACAAAATAAATAGAAGACAAGAAAAACACCAAGGCGTGAAATAGATTTCCCCTATTTTATGAGAGTCGTGAAAAGGGTACTGTCGAGTATCAAATTCATGAAAGCGAGCGGTGCCAAGCCTTTTGCGGTGCTCGAATTCACGTGACGTGGGATGGAAGCCGCCCGAAGTCGAGTTTACGAGGGCACGTTGGTATTGATTTTTATGGATTCCCATTTCTCCTTGCTTTGAAATTCTATGGTAGATAAGAAGAAGAACTTGCTTTCCCTGAAGCCAGCAACACTGCGAGTCGTCACATTAATCTACCGAGCGGCCTTGCATCCTTTTTCCTTTCAATCTTTTTCTCTTTCAGACTTAGAAAAGGATGAAATTTTAGCATACCTTCACGACACCGTGGAATTCAATCAATTCCTCTTATTTTCGGTGATATCAGATCCAGAAGTTTTAATCCATAAATTGAAATCGAAACCAATGACGAATCCTGACATCCGGGAAATAGCCTAAATTTCAATGTGAAAGTTTTGAAATATAAATCTGCGATTCTGGAATTTTACAACTTCACACTGGAGATTCAGTTAACCATCCTTCCATGTAGTTTATACTATGTCAATAATCAGGAATAAGTATGGTATCAGTTGCATTTCATTAAGACCAGTCTGAATGTCATGTGTTTCTGACATTTTGTATTTCATAATGTCAGTTGGCCCCACGCTAGCGCGATATGTACTACAGCTGCTAGGCGTACATATGTAGTCAGCAAGGAAGCTGAAGACCACAAGTGTCGGTGCGATCACATCTGAAGACTAGCGAAGGCTCTAAATCAATGAAATACAAGGTGAAACCTACATCTTTATTGAAAAATTGCATCGATTTTATTGTTTGGAATGGCTTCGGGACGTTCATGCCTCAGGCACAAGTCCTTGAGCAACGGAGTATTACATAAGCCAGCTATAACCTCTATCACGACTTCATCGAAGCGCATCTGGATGGCAGATCCAATAGCAGCTATGGCGTCCACAACCAGTCCCCCACCTGTGGAGAGAGATGAAAATACAGAACGAGTTTCAAATGAGAATGCCCTTGTGACTCAAAACGCAGAGAACGCCGTCGTCTCTACGGAGGGCAACGATGGAGAGAAGAAGACCAAGAAGATAATCCGCCGCAAACGACGGCCAGCGCGACCGCAGGTCGACCCCTCAACGATCAAGTCAGAACCACCGCCTCAGACTGGTACGGTATTTAATATCTGGTACAACAAATGGTCAGGTTAGTAGCAGGTGATGCGCCCATTTGTATACGCAATGGAAGCTGACGCGACGTTTCTAGGCGGCGATCGCGAAGATAAATACCTTTCCAAGCATCACGCACCATCGCGCTGCAATATCGCGAAGGACAGTGGATATACGCGCGCTGATAGAGTTCCCGGTTCATATTTCTGTCTGTTCTTCGCGCGCGGTATTTGGTACGTACCATGGCTGTTTTATGCCAAATGAACCCTTGAAGAGTACAATCTAGTTCAGGGCTAACTGAAATCACAGTCCCAAAGGACACGAATGCGAATACCTCCATCGCCTACCAACTATACACGACCTATTCAACCCCAACGTGGACTGCTTCGGCCGCGACAAGTACAGCGACTACCGCGACGACATGGGTGGCGTTGGATCATTCATGCGGCAAAATCGAACGCTCTACGTTGGCAGGATTCACGTTACTGACGACATTGAGGAGGTTGTTTCCCGTCATTTTGCAGAATGGGGCCAGATCGAACGTATTCGAGTGTTGACCTCGCGTGGCGTCGCTTTCGTGACATACTCAAACGAAGCGAACTCGCAATTCGCCAAGGAAGCCATGGCCCACCAGAGTCTTGACCACAATGAGGTACTCAACGTTCGTTGGGCGACTGTGGATCCGAATCCTCTGGCGCAAAAGCGCGAGGCTCAAAGAATCGATGAACAGGCTGCTGAAGCGGTGCGCAGGGCGCTGCCGGCGGAGTTTGTGGCGGAACTGGAAGGGAGAGATCCAGAGGCCCGGAAGAGGAAGAAGATCGAGGGGAGTTTCGGGTTAGAAGGGTACGAACCGCCAGATGAGGTGTGGTATGCGCGGACCAAAGAGTTGGAAGCGACGGACGAGTCGAAGCAGCTAGAGGCACCCGAAGAGCGACGGCTCATAGAAAATGCCCCTGTTTCTACATTCACGGAACAACCAGAAGCTGACGGTAGTGGAATTATTTCAAGTTCGACTTTAGCGGCGTTAAAAGGATTTGCGGGAGGAAATGTGATGACACAACAGGCGCCTCAAAAAGCGGCAGGTCCATTGGTTGCTTACGGCAGTGATGACGAAAGTGATTAAAACCATTGCAATACTTAATTGGTCTCTGTTTTTTCTGCATACATAGTGTACAATAGTAGAGATACCTAAAGGGGAATTTTCCCATGCTCGTTCCAATACCTCAAAAAGCCATTCATCGTTACAAGTGTAACTCCAGAAGAATAAGGATTGTCTTGTTGACATCAGAAAACCACCAATAGACATAAACTCCTGTCGATGTCGTAATTTCATTTCTCGTTTCCACGTGTCAGATCGTAATAAATGCACGATCCTGTGCGATAGTTGTAAATAAAAGCATTCGTGTAACTCTCCTTACCGTCATTGGCATCCCGACTCTCATTTGCGAGGTCATTCATCAGCTCGTGAACTTGACTTAGATATTTCCTCTCTGTCAGAGGTGCACTCTGGATTACAGTACGCCAGCTGTCAGGGTCGGACAAACGAGTGTCTCTGATTGCGTCGAGAACATCATCCCTGGTGTCTATCGCAGCGATAGGGCCGTTGAGTGCCTTATCAGCTACTTCGCGAGCATGCAGGAGAGCTATAACGACGATTAGAAAACGTGGTACTGCTGTGCAAACGGGATAGACTTACCAGACTCCACGATATTTCTTCTGTTACTCTTCTTGTTCCTGTGGAGGGGAACCAAGATGCGCACATCATTTCCACGATCGCCGGCAGACAAATTTCCGTCCTGTTGACCGGACAATCTGTGCAATCTTGGATGCTCTGCGCTTCCTTCGCGTTGATTACGTGCACGGATTTCGTTGCGCAGCCAAGAGACTAGCTCAGAGCTTCTCACGTCGAATTCCTCCTTGGGGAAAAGACTTCTGATCTTCAAGCCGCGTTCTCTACTGTCTGGCTTGACAATGACAATCCAACTATGATTATCATCCTTGTATCTGGTAAGAAGCTCCTCAAGCGAGGAGGCATCGACGGCTAGCTCAGCGCTAATATCGTTGGCCCACAACTCCTGAACGATCTTGATGCCCACAGTACGCAGCACAGTAGGGTCGAAACTTGCAACAAGCACGTCACACTATTCCTGTCAGCAAATGAGCAGTCTCGTATCTGGGACAGGTGTCTTACTCTTCGAGTTCGCCAAAACCCTCCAGTCTCAGTCTCGGAATGCTTCAAGAATGCCTTGCTTGTCGCTTTCAAATATTCGAACATGCTGCTGCTTAATTTATCCCAACTCAAGTTGAAACCAACAGCGTGGGGCTGAGACCGACTGGACAGGACTCGAGGGTTGAACTCTTGAATCAGTTGGTCATATCTTCCTCCAGCGGCAAATACGTCCCGAGTTTTGCTGTCAAAAACACACTGGAAGAGGATACTTCCCCTGAAAAACTTGTCATTCAGACTGCTCAGTGGGTTCACGTAAACCTTCCGTTTGATCTCAAATCCCTGGAGATACGAGATCAGAGCATTGATACGAGCGAATATCGGTGGCAGCCTCTCTGCGAATTCCGTGCCTTCCATGATCGTCTCCAGTTTCTGCAGCACCTTCTCTGGGGTATCTATGATGTGTTAGCGGGATAGTTTAACTTGGGGACACCAAGAAGACAAACCTCTGAAGTCGAACCTGGCCAAATCATCTAGGGAAGTGGATGCGACACCTATAGAAGGAGAACGCAGCTCGCTTCTTATCTTCTGCATGGTCCATTTGCCGACATTCAACTTGCTGATGACCTCTTTCACAATTGGAATCTGAGCAGGAGTGATACGGCAGAATTCCATGATCACAGCGAGGAGGTCAGAATGATTGATAAGAAAGCACATGGGCACCGATCGCAATGGTGGAAATTCTTCGATAATCTCATCGAGAACTTTGATGACCTCGGCCTCCTTCAAGGCGAGATCTAAGGTATTGTGGGATACGATGTCAAAGTCGGCTTCCCTGTGAGTCCTCGGTTCACCACCATGGGGAGATTCTCTATAGACAGTACCAAAGGCGAATGTCCTTTCGAGTGAGGGGTGCTGACGCGGGATCGCGCGAGCATTCGGAAGAGTAAGGTCGAAAGGAAGCTGGACTAGATTACCCGCAGAATCTAGAAGTCTCACAACGCCATTACCATAATGCCCTGATCGAGGGAAGAGCAACTGCCTTGGAGTTTCCACAGCACCGTGTCTTCGAAATATGGCGGTCAATTTCTCCTTCACCAACCCCTGAACGAGCATCTCGTTTGCTGCTGGCGTCCCGCGCGAGTCTAAATCCCACGCAATGTCTTCAAATCTCTTAGGAGACTGAGAGAAGATGGCGGAGAGGATTCTTTTGTAATCTGGAGAGTTTGGTTCCGAGAGAAGTCGAATGATCGCTCGTCTGAATGTTTCTTCTTCAATCTGAAGCGGGATCTTACCACTCTGAAGGAGCTCGGCCGCAGAGGGGCGTTCGCTAGGACGATGACTGAGAAGTGACTCGATAATCTCTCCCTGCACGGCCTTCTCCGGTAGTTCAAAGGTTGAAGGAAGCGTATGAACTCTCTCTCTAATTGCTTGCAGGGTCTGGTCACGCTCCATGGCAGTCTTGAGCGGGTGGCACATCTCGAAGAAGATGACGCCCAAAGAGTACATGTCCACCTTCTCGTTGTAGTTACCGCCAGCGACCGACTTCATCTCTGGAGCAACATAGTAGGTGGTGCCTATGCTGCGCGTGAAATTACCTGTATAGTCGGCTGCACCGGATGAGAGCACTGCAGTGGTAAATTGCCCGCTTGTAGCCAAACCAAAATCTCCAATACGTGGGTTGTTCGCAACGTCGATGAAGATATTGTCGGGCTTCAGGTCGCGGTGTATTATGCCGTGGCTGTGGATATGGTTCAGGCCATCCAAGATCTGGCGGAACAGACGCCATGAACTGTCGACATCGTCATATAGACCATTCCTGATCAAGTCGCGGAGAGTATGCTTCTCACAGTACTCCATCTGTATGTACAATGTGGTAACGGGCCGACCTTGGGAGCCTGATTTCATGCGAGCCAGTTCTCGACCTTCGCTAGTCGACATATGATCTCCATTAGCAACCCCGTCATCTTCAGTAGCTGTCCCATCATTCTCCTCATCGGTGTCATAACCGAACTCGACCTTAGGATAGCCACTCGAACTGATGAAATCAAGACCACCAGTAGTACTATATTCATAATCATTTTCATCCTGGCCGTCATTCCTGCTAGATAGAAAGTCTCCTTCGGTCGATGACACTGCGTCTTCATCAACACCATCGAAGTCCTCTTCCAGCCATGCAGTGTAATATCGCACAACGTAGGGATGATTAAGTCGCGATAGCAACATAATTTCCGACAAGGTATCCTTAAGTGCTGCAGAAGAAGTTTGAGAAATCTTTTTCACTGCATAGAAACGACCGTCCAGTTTGTTTCTTGCCTTGACCACTTGGCCAAAACCTCCTCTGCCCAAGCGGCCTGCCTCGTCGAAATCTTGACCGTACCGTGAAAAGGAGGGCATCACACCCTGAGAATCAAGTCTCGGGCGTCTCTGAAGCGAAATTGAGTCGGAAGCGCTCGCAGGCATAATCAACGGAACGTCAACACGGAAGAATTCAGATGGTTGAAGCTGGAAAGCCCCTGGGCGCTTCTTGGGATCCGGTCTGAAAAACTCGCGTAGCAGATCCTGGAGCGGTTCAGAGAGGTCGAGTGAGCCCATTAGAGCATTGGCAGACGTGTAGCGCTGTAGGACATCACTTCCGAATGCCATCTGGAGAAAGACTATACCCAGGTCCCATATATCAGTCTTCGTTGTTGGCTGTGCGTTATCTTGAGTGAGCTCTGGCGGCAGCCAGAATGGCGACTTCGAAGTTGTCAGAGATCGCTGAGTGCCGGTTGGATCTGGTAACGCCTCTTCAACACTCGCTTGCAATTTCACGGTCGTATCGCCTGCTGGGCTTCGAAATAGCAGTACGCGACCAGAATTGACGTTTCCATGGACGAGACCGCTGCGGTGGTAGTACTCAAGAGCCTCCAGAAGCTGAAGCATCCAGGAACGAATCGTATCTACTGAGATGCTTCCAACGAGATCCAACAGCTCAGCCAACGAACCTTTGTTTGCAAACTCAAAGAGAACGTAAATACGCCATGTGTTGTCGTAAGAATCATACGCATCCAGCGGTCTGTGGATCTTGAATCCGATAAAGTCGACAAGATTCGGGTGTCGCAACTTCTTTAGCAACTCCAGTTTGTCCTCGCTGGTTCGCATCTTCTGACGGAATGCGGGAGTCTCCGGGCCCTTCTCATCAAGGAAGATCTCCTTCAAGAGAAGAGGAGGTGCACGGAGTTTGTCCTTATTATCGCGGACTGCTGGTCGAACCGTGAATGTCTCCTTGTCGTGTGTGCTTTTAAGCATCGTCTTTCCCCAGATGCCACGGAATATCAGAGGCTGGCCTTCGTTGTCATTCATGACCAGAGGCGGGTCGAAGGTAATGACACCGGGGGTCTCCTCCGTTGGCTCAAACAGAGAGCCTTCCATAGTGGCTGTACGACTCTTCCGTCTCGAAATACGGGACCGCTCGCGTTGTTTGAGCTTGTCTTGGATAAGCTGCTGCAACGTGCGTTCTTCCTCTGCGGTTGCTGCCTCTTGCTTGCGCAGCTCTTCCTGTCTCAATTGCTCCGCTTGCTGAATCGCTGCTGCTTCCTGCTCGATCCGTTCTTCTTCCAAACTTGGGATATCCTTGTCTTCAGCCTGCGCTTGTGCTGCGTCCTCAAGAGTATCTTGGATGGACAGCGCAATCTCATATATCATCTCAGAACCGAGCAAGCTTTTGGGTTTGTTCCGGACAATATCTTCAATCCTCGACTTTGCTCCTCGACGAAGATCATCCAATTCTTGTAGAGAAAGGTTCGGAACCGTCTTCGGGTACGTCGCTGGGAGCTCGACGAGTAACACAACTCCGACTTCAGGATTTGAGGATGCTCGTAGTCGGAGCTTGAAGGCAACTTCTGAAGATTGCTAAAAATAACAATTAGCACATGAACATACCGCAAAAGATGTTCCTTTCCTGCAAATGACGTACATGCCATGCGGAACGTCTGTTCTCTACTTCTTCGAAGTCATCGCCATAGATAGAGCGTAGAGCCTCCGCTTCGTTTTGGTGGATTTCTTGGTAATTCGTGGTCGCTAAGACCGGCAGAGACAGAGCATCCGACTCCAAAGGGGCCGACTTGTTATCTGACCCTGTAGAGCCATTCTTCTGGGCATTTTTGTTCTTCTTCTTGTGAGGCATGGCGGGGACCCTGTACGGTAGCGGCGCGGAGAAACTGCATCCGACGGTTGGCCCTTGTCACGTGGCAGTGACAAGTGTTGCAGCCGAAGCTGCAGGCCTCTTATCTCTTTGCGGAGGACATGCTGGACAGTGAATGAAAGGAGAGAGTGAATGAGTGAAGAGAAGTGCAGTGAATGAAAGACAACTATGGGGAACAAGACAGTTAACGTGGATTGATAGACTTTCCGCCCCGTCATTTTTCCGCCTCAGCCTTAACACCCCAAGAAACTCTAATGCGGATGCCAGAACCATCAGGTAAACAAAGCGCATCGTTCCACGTCAACCCCCGTCCCAGCAACCTGTGGTCTCATCCAACCCCAATGGGGCTCAGAGTGCCATGTGTCTTGCTGCCGTGTGTGTGATTTAAAACAAGCACCTTTTGGTTTTTTTGACAGGCAAGATGTTGGGTTGGATCACTGGCCAGAATGGGGATGGAGCAGGTAAATCCAGCCCTCGAGGCACGACCTTGCTTCATGGCTTCATGGTTTGACATCTAAAAAATAACGCTGACTGGCGCAGATGACTCCAGAGTTCTCGAGCCTCCCGAAACACCAGCCCCTGTTTTCGCGATTCGCGCCTTCAAGAGTGCCCTGTTTGGTACGCCCGGCGCAGAGGACGACGCAGATGGTGAGCGGACAATGCCGCGGAAGAATCGACCAGCAGAGCCTCCACGGAGCAAAAATGACGCCCCAAAGCCGTCAGCAGATAAACCGATAGCAATTAGTGTGTCCAAGGATAAAGATTCAGATCACGAAATGCCACTGCCGCCTGTAGCGTCACCTACGAAGAGTATCCTGGTCACACCGGGAACTACGTCCAACCGCCGCAAGACGGTCTCCTTTGGCGAATCGGTCATGGAGAATGAGCGCAAAAAGGATGCACAAGCGTCCAAAGCAGCTAAGTTGACGCCCTCGGGGAATGTCAGCAACCAATGGATGTCGGGTCAGTCAGATGGTAAAAACAAAGTTCGAAGTAAACTCACGCAGAGTTTACTCGATGCTAGGGACAACCCGTCATTCGACCCACCAAGACTCGAGTCTTCCAAGTCGACTAAGAGCCCCAAAAACACTGAATCCGCCACAAGACACCAGCCGGAGGAGGACCTCGAGGACGTGACGATCAATCTGGACGAGCCCCGTTCTCAATCAGGGAAGTATTGGAAAGCAGAATTTGAGAGTTACAGGGTGAAGACCAACCGTGAGATCAAGAAGCTTATCCAGTATCGCTCCGTTGCGAAGTCTTACGCCAGGAAGAAGGATGCGGAAGCACTACGGTTGGCAGAGAAGCTTAGGGAGGAAGAGGCCAAGGTCGCGGATATGGAACGGCATGTTTCCAATCTAGCTTCTACGATGGTTGGCAGCGGAGGCAACGCCGACAACGAGAAGCTCGTTCAGGACCTCACGAAACAGACGGCTCTAGCTTTGCAGTATAAGCACAAGGTCAACAGGCTGCGGAAGCTCCTGGAACGGCATGGTGTTGTCGGGAGTGACGTTGAACAACAGGATGACGATACAGTCTCTGAGAGGAAAGAAGAGGAGCTTAGGAAGACCCAGCAAGCGTTGGACCAAGCCAACTCCAAGATCGAGGAACTGTCACGTCAACAGACCGATCTGGAGAGACTGCAAGGTTTAGCGCGAACCTCTGAGGAGAAGGCCGCCTCGCTCGAGAAGGAAAATACCACGCTCAAACAGAGCCTCGCACGGGTCAAGCAGGAGATGACCAAGTATGAAGGCCGGCGGAAGGAAAAAGAAGCTAAATTGAAACAACGGGAAGCGAAGCTTGAGGCCCGAAATCAAGAATACAGGGAACGCCTGAAGTCTGCTGCCCAGGAACGACGGGAAGCGGAACAGTCTTTTAATGAGGAACGCAAGCGAATGCAAGAGCAGATTGACTCGTTAACAAACACGATCGCAAATATGGGACGATTTGCGACCGCGGACACTGGCACAGCTTACACTTACAGCCCGACGAAGCGTCATCATTCTGGAGTAGAGACATACGATTTCGCTCCGCGGCCGCAGAATGGATATGGCAGCAAGCAGCGTGAATTTGAGGAACCTGGTAGCCCAAGCCCCATGTCGAAACGTGATAGCCGTCAAGGGCGAAGGAATACTTCCGATACTGTCCCTGAGCGACGCAGATTGTCCAAAAGACCTCCTGTTGACCACGATGAAGAGGGCCCCATGATGATCTTGGAGGACTCCCCCTCGAAATACCTTGCGTATCATTCCGACTCTCGTCGCACGAAGGCCGTTGGAGGCGTCCCGCCATCATCGCCTCCTGACTTGCACCCGATGGAGTATCGAGAACATGAGTCTCCCCAAAAAGTCCAACACAACCAACCCAGCCACCGTGTGTTGCCCTCTCCTCGGCCGACAATGATCGGTTTCCCTCCAAGCCCCGAAAAGCCTGATGACCACAGGAGACATAATACACACCACGTCAGGCAATCTCGTCACAGAACAAGCAATCTTCCCCCTATTGTGCATACTATTCCAACGGGGCAGACCTTACTAGACAACGGCCGGACCGGAAGTCTAGCAAGTATCAAACGTGACGCGATGTCTGCTGAGCGCCTGGCAGCCGCCCAAGCGAGATTAAAACAGAGACAGAGACATGAAAGTAGAAAAGGCCAAGAAGTCATGGGGAAGGAAAACATGAGAGCCTATGTTCACTAAGCGGTGTTTCCACATTGCCGTACTTGTTTGACATGTTTACTTGGAAGTTGAGTTAGTTACACTACGTAGCTAAAGCGAGGGAGTATTGGCGTCCGCGAAAGCGAAGCATTGTTAGCGATATGGGGATACGGCGCAAGCGATCTGGATTTCTTTTCAGGGCTTTATCTTTTCTCCCCTTTCTATATTAATCCCGCCGTTATCCCTTAGCCTTTCATCTTTGAGTTCTCCTTTCAATGGGATATACCCCGGAGATTCGAGTCGTGGTATTAGCGCTTTTCACTTCAATTCAAATTGAGAAACTATATATTTCTCGTCATTTGATTTCCCTACGCTTTGGCTTCTGCGCTTACGTAGCAAGTTTTGCGTAAGTAAAATCACGAGGGACCCCCTAGGAGGACAATTTAAACATCCGGGGGGGGGGGGCTATTCCAGATGGTATAGAAATATATGATAGGTTAGTTCGATTTCTCAGCTTTTGTGTTGTATTAGTTAACTAGGTGAGAACATATTCTGTAAAGATAAACTTCTAGACAACTCTAATCTAGTTTAAAAGAGAGCACAGATACAAGGTATATCTTCTAGGTATGTATCGTCATGAAAAGAGCGGAAGACGCGACAGACAATAAATCGTGAGATCTATCCACCCATTTCCTACTCTCGCTAATCCGTGATTTTCGTTTTATGCCTTTCCATCACAGAAGGATACGACGGCCCACTTCCCACTCCACGCCCACTTGCGGGATCCGGAATCACCGCCGCCGTTCTCAGTCTGGCGGAGTTTCTCGTCCAGGCCAGGAGGCAGTCCGACGACGACATCGGCCTTGCAGGTGCGGAAGGCAAGCGTGCGCATGCCGGACTTGGGGCCCAGAGGGCCAATTGCGGTGGTGAAGGGGGTCGTTGGATCCCAGTCGGCCTGAGAATGAGATAGTTAGAGAAAGCACAATCTAGATTATTAAAGGGATGGCACTTACATCGCCCGTCAGCTTTCTGTAGTTCAGATCGCCCTTGAACAAGACCAGTTCGCTCTGTTTCAGGTCTTCGAAGAGGTCGGGCGCCGTTGTTGGCAGACGCCAATAGCTTCCGGGTGTCGTCCAGAACCGGTGCGGACGCAAGACCAGCTTGCCTTCCGCGTGGAAGTGACTCCATTGGTCGAAGAGGAACTTGATCTCCTCGACCTCCCTGTCCGAGAGAGGCTCATATGTCTTTCCAGTGTCGTCAGGAGCGGTGTAGAATGCCTGTGGATCGTGGAGGGCATTGAGCAGCTCTGCAAAGTCTCTGGGAATGACATCTGAGACAAACCATGGGATGGTCTTAGGGTGAAGAACGACTGTTGTAGCCAGATCTGCGGATAGTAGGTATCCAGCGAGGATCAAGTCCACGAATAGTTCGAAGCCGGCATTGTCAAGAACGATGTCTACCTGACGCTCCTGGTTCTTCTTAGTCTTACGCGCATTCCGCAAGACATCGAATGCAGCATCCATATCGTTGACGATGATGTTCTGCTGCGAAGCCTTGCGTGCCTCTGAACCCTGAAGCTTTTGAATATCCTCGTAGGTGAGCGAGGTGAGGAGAGAGAGATCAGTAGCATTTCCCCAGAGACATATCTCGCACATCTCCGAGAAAAGTAGTTTCTCCGCTTCCTCTACCTGTTCAGCGCTCCTGCCATCGATGCCCTTGCTGGCTTCTGCCTCCTTGGCTAGCTGTCTGTATTTACCCGCCAGTTCGACCACGGCAGGACGGGAAGACTTGAAGGTCGACATTTTCTGGCGAGCAAAGACATCGTAACTCTTCCAATGCTTCGAGAGCCGGAATAGGGTGTTTATGCGCCTGTCTATGATTACGACTCAGCAACATGCGAAGATGCCTGATATATTGATAGACGTACAGAGATAGCATTCTGAGTATAGCCATGGCACATTGAACCATGTCGGGTTTCCTCTCTGCTCTAGCTCCTTGTTGTATTCCGCGATATCTGGTTCTCCATCGTCGAGAAGTGGCCTGTAAGGAAACCACTTTTAGTCCAGCTTTTGCCTTGAATATTGGATTTGAATAAAGCACTCACGTCAGCTGCCTGTCGTGCTGAAGCTCATACTTCAGCTTTGCCAGGTCCTCAAGGATGGATTTGCCCTCAGCGCGCTTCTCCTCGTCGGTGACATCTGCCACGGTTCGGTGAAGATCGTCAATGACGCCCGTCTGCAGAGTGAGAAGACACGGTCAGTATATGGGACATGAACCGCTCTAGGAGGAATTAACTGACCAGAATCACCGGCCAGCGGTCGCGCGCCGAAACCGAGGCAAAGCTCTTCGGGTCGGACGTGAGGTATTGCGCTGATCGATCGCGGGGTTAGCTTGATTGCCCCTCCATGGAGAAAAATAAAAAAAGATAGAAGATAGAACTTACGGGTCTTAGGATCCAGCTCCATCTCTATCTCTGTCTATGAGTGGAAGAACGAGATAAAGAACAGGACTCCAAGGACGTATAAATAGAAAGCAATGCGGTGCCCAGACCTTAGTTAATAAGTCTGCTGGAAACACAACGGAAACATTGCCGCGGGGTCATTACGCATCCAGCTCCACAGGATCAGTGAGATTAACTATCTCAATCAACATCGTTCTACTGCTCGATCCTTCAACATACCACTTCCTAGAGACCACGTTGATAATGCCATCATTTCTACTGGACTTACAATTCCCTTTGCTCAGATGGCTTCATATATTAAACCCTACGTTCCCCAGCTCTCTGAGATAGAGAGAGGGCAATTCCTAAGCGCGTCCGCTCTTGATATCTGAAACAAGTGTGAAACGTAAGGCCCGTGTTCCATCGTATCGCTATGCAAAAACGCTGCAAGAGAAAAAGATGATACAGATTGTTTCTGTATGCAAGAAACATGCAGTTATGGACTATCCCAGATATAGAAATATGCCTCATCGCGGGAATCTTCCAACCTCATGTCACCGAAGCCATCGCTGAACCAAAAAGCGGGCATCTATTGGTCTACGAAAACTCACCTTTGCATCCGAAACGCCTTCTCCCAGGATCCAATTGATGCAGAGAGTCATCACATCATCATTGACATGAGCGAGTTTTGAGCATAGGCCTGTTGAAGATCAGCATAATGCAGTTACAGATGTGGAAAAAAAAAAATGGAACGAACCATGGGCTTAATGTCTGGGTGAGGCACGGCATCGAACTTGTGGAATTCCAGCTTGAGCTCCGGCCCAATATTGATGTAAGCACCCTTGTTCTCGGTCGTATCACAGTACTTCGGTGCAGAGAAGACAGTGATGCAGCGGCCATCGTGCTCGACCTCGTATCCTTCCATCCGGACTTCGTGTGATCGGATAATTGCCTCGAGACCGTTCTTCTCGCAGAAGCGTTTAGTGACATCAGGACCGAACTGCAATCCAACACCTCTCTTGCTGGGGCCACGGCCGGGAGTGGGCTGTGGATCGGTCCATAGCATCTCCATCATTAAGCCCTGCTGACCAGGCTGGCGCTGGGTGTGTCGGTTCAGTTTCCGGATGTCATCCAAGCTGGTGTTATCGTCGGAGAAGAGACCACCGTGGAGAACGAAGTATTTATCACCGATCAACGTGGCCAGAGGCAGGGCGGAGAACGATTCGGAAAAGAGCTTGAACGTCCGTTCATTATATTTGGCCTTGCACTCGCCCTCGAAACCATACGCCCGGTTCATGTCGTCCGTCTCATGGTTTCCGCGGTTAAGGAAGAATTTATTCGGTCGCAGCCACTTATAAGCATATAGAAGGAATGCGATTTCTGTCGACCACGAGCCACGATCAACGAAGTCTCCGTTGAACAGGTAGGCATGCGTATCCGAGGGGAAGCCATTGAGTCTGAAAATCTCCAAAAGGTCGAAGAATTGCCCTAGCACAAGTCAGACCACCGCCCATCTAACAGCGGCCAAGTGGAAGTGCTTACCGTGTGTGTCACCACAGACCGTCAGCTTGGTACCTTTATCCACGCCGATCTCGACCATTGTTGGCTCTGCGTAGGTTATGTCCCTCACTGCCTTAATGATCTGGAAAGCGTACTTGCGATGAATCTTCTTTCCATTCTTGAATCGCTCGATCATGTCGTCGATGAACTCCTGTGTCATCTCGGACCCTAGTCGGACACCATCGTAGCTGTCATCGACCACGATGGAGTCAATGTCCAGGTCCTCAAAGGCTGACGGCGGGTCTGAGACCTCGATAGCCTTCTCGAACTCGATGCGACGGATTAGTTTCTCGCACTCCGCCAGCTTTAGCTTCGCATCTCGGTTGTTAGGTTCCCTCTTAACGACGGCCTTGAAGTCCTTGAGAGCTTCGCGGGAATTTAGGATCGCGGTATTGGCAAGGGCTCGTCTCCAATACGCCTACAGATCATCGCGCATCAGCATACATAGACAATCAGATATTCCTCGCACTCTTCACGGGGTCGCAAGTAGACTGCTAACCTTCACGTAGGAGGGATCGAGCTCGATTGCCTTGGTGGCATCGGCGACCGCATAGCCATAAGCTTCAAGCTTGATATGACACTGACGAACAGAAAAGAAAGTCAGCATTTCCCAGCAACAGCTCCGCAAAAAAAGAAAAAAAAAAATCATTGAGAGACAACACTTCGTCGCAAAGACGTAGTTAACTAGCTCCGGGTGGGGTCCGCGCCTACCTGCGCTCTGTTACAGAAGAAAGAAGGGTCCTTGTCGTATTTCTCTATCGCTTTGGTATAGAATTCGACAGCGGCAGGCCAATCATGCTGTCCAAAAGCCTTGTTACCCTGCAGCTTCAGCGCAGTGGCCGCCTCAGCATCGGACGAAGTCATCGGCGGAGAACTGAGGGGAAGTTGTTTGGGGCACACGATGCACGAGAGAGGAGGATAACGGAGAGTCCACAGGTAAATAAAGAACTAATATATGTACTCCAACTGGTTCGTAGAATACCGGTAATGAGTAGGTGAAAAAGAGAAATATAGACCTGTAATAAGAGGAGTGGAGAGGGGGGAGAGGTTGAAGTTTGTAGGTTTGAGTAGAAAGCTGCGGTACCTTTTCTTTTTCCGCACTCCATCCATTCTTTTTGCTCCGATACCAACGCCGGTCTTGGCATCGCCTTTCGAGAACCGTCGACCGTGAGAGTTGTTGAGCTTGGAGAACGCCTCGGCTTTTTCTTCTTTTCACACCTTTCGCAGGGACATCCAGATCGTTCTCTAGTGAATCATCCCTATCAACCATGTCCTACTACGTTCCCCCCGGCCAACAGCGCACTCTCCGCGCGTGCATGGTCTGCTCTCTCGTCCAGCTCCAGAGCGTGAGTTGTCCCCCTTCTTTGGAGCAATATACATCCCTTCCATTCCATTCCTCGATCCTCTCCTCCCACCTCACTTCCAAATCCAAAATCAAACCAAACTAACCACCCTGGATCTCTTTCAGAAATTCGTCCGCGAAGGCTGTCCCAACTGCGACCACGTCCTCGGCCTCCGCGGCAACAGCGAAGCCGTGCAAGAGTGCACATCACAGGTCTTCGAGGGTCTGATCGCCCTATCTGACGTGCGGTCTAGCTGGGTGGCGCGATGGCAGCGGTTGGAAGGATATGTTTCGGGCACGTATGCGGTTAAGGTGGTTGGATCGGTGAGTTTTTTCCCCCCATATTGGAATCTGCGTTGTAGTCGTTCTCGAACTGGCAACTTGCAGTACGAATGATGGAAGGATGAATGCTGATATATACCTGTTCGGGTTCCAGCTCCCATCAGAAGTGATCGCAAGTCTAGAAGATGCGGGGGTGAAATATATTCCGTACGTTTTTATTGCATCCTCTCCTTTTTTTCCCCCCCCTTTCCCTTTTTTCTCTTCTCAAGATCAGTTATTCCTAATATTATGATACGACAGACGTGACGGCAGCTCCCTCGAAGAAGAAGCGTAACCACAACACGGCCGCGCCCCTTCACCTTCCCATTCATCAAATACAAACAAATCGATATCTGATACCCTCGAGAGCGTGGATGAAGAAGAGTCTAAGTTCAAAAAAAAAAAATACATTATGCATGGCGTTAAGGGTGGCTACAAAAACCAAATTGCGGGATGGTCGAATCGAATCTCATTTTGTATTTGTATTTGCTATGTGGCATATATCCTTCGATGGAAGGTAGACGGCGATGGAGTTCGATTGGGTTTGTTATTTATTATCATACCATATATGTTGAGTATTCCTCATTTTTTTTTCTTTTGGACTAGCAGCATAGTTCCGGGAGAGGATGCAGTTATTCGTGAATATAACAGCATACGCGGAGCTTTCTCTACAGGAACTAGATGAGGTGGCGGAAAACAGATTCATGGAATGTTGGAATGAATCTCGTCAATTTCATTCCCATCAAGCAGGAAGAACCACTGCTCTTGTTCACTCAGGACATACATCGCTTCTCGACTTGATACATGCTCATGAAAGCAACAGAAAAAAACATATGCCCGCGCCCACGGGGCTAGTCAATCAACGCCTAGGTATGAAAATAACAATAAACCGAAATGAAGAAGATAGAAGCATCAATCATTCAGCGATGAGTCTCCTCACAACTTGATGATCTTCTCGATCGCCTCGAGGAGGATATCGGCTGTTAAGAGGGAAAAGTTAGCGATCAGATCGATTCTAGTCTAGATGGTTCTTGAGGAAAGCAGATTACTTACCATGGTGCTGCTGGAAGACCAGCATGGGTCTCAGACGGACGGCACTAACACCACTACCGCCGACGTTCACACCGACCGTCTTGGCCTTGGCAAGGAACTCGTCACGGTTGGGGGTGTCCCAGGCGATGAAAGTACCCTGGCCCTTTCCACGGAGGTTCTGGATGTGCTCGGGGTACTGCTTGGCGAGGCGCTCGAGACCAGCGTAGAGGTAGTCGCCGGTGATGGCGGTGTTCTCAACCAGGTTCAAACGCTCGATCTCCTCGATGATAGCGCGGAAGATCAGAGCACGGGCTGGGTCACCGATCCAGGTGTTGAACTGACGGTAGGGCTTGTTAGGGCGCAGCGCGGGGTTGCCGTAGTAGTAACCGGCCGTCTGGGCCTTCTTGGAGAAGGTCACCATATCCGGGGGTGTCTCAAGGTTCCAGTGCTCGTGAGCCCAGAACTTACCGGTGGCACCGACACCGGTCTGGACCTCGTCGACGATCAGGAGGACGTTGTTGCGCTTGGTGACCTCGCGCAGACCGCGGAAGAACTCAGGAGAGGCGTGGTTGTCACCACCCTCAGACTGGATGGGCTCAACGATGACAGCGGCAACGGGGTTGTGGAAGGTCTTGATGATGTGCTCGACCTCCTCGAGGCAGCGCTTCTCCTCCTCAGCATTCTCCTGCGCGTGCTCCTCAAGAGGATACTTGAGGGCGGGGAAAGGAGCCTGGGGCCAGTCAAAGGCAGGGATATCAAGTTTGTGGATGGGCTTGCTGCGGGTGGTGGACAGACTGCCGAAGAGACGACCGTGGAAGGCCTTCTTGAACGACAGGATGGACAGCTGAGGGGAACCGGGGAACTTGTTCACCATCGACGAGGCATTCTCCTCCTCGGTGAACTCCGCATCGGGGCCACCACGTTCACGCTGACGGTAGTACATGAACGCAGCCTTGTAGGCAGTCTCGTTGGCCTCCGAACCGGACGAGCCAGTGAACACCTGGGTCATGCCCTTGGGAGCGGCCTTGAGGAGACCGGTCTTCAAGATCTCAACCCAGTCAGCGGATGGGAAGTTACCCGTAGCAGGTCGGTTGATCAACGCGTTGATCATCTCCTTGGACTGGGCAGCCTTCTCGAGGGTCGGGTTGTTGTATCCCACCGGGATAGAGGCAATCTGGGCATATCTGCGGACGTCAGCTTCTATAGTCAAACAGGGGAAAAAATATATTAATTACTTACACATCCAGAAGCACGTTTCCATCCAGGTCCGCAATGCTGTTCCAAGTTAGCTCGTATCCCCCACTTCTTAGCGGGGTCAGGAGAACACATACTAGTTACCAACAGACTTGGTGTAGTCCGCCATCATGTTCAAGCTTCGAATATCGAAGACCTCGTTGAGCTCGGCAACCGCCTTCTGGCTGTTCGGTCCGGGGATCTGAGTCTTGACCTGAGGAGCGGTAGGCTCATTGGGGAAGTATGGCTGCGCGGCTCGCAGGTGAGCAGTGGTGCTGAGAGAGCGAATAGCAGGAACACGAACCGCAGCGCGCAGGCTCGAGGAGCTAGAGCGGAGGATGGAAGCCATCTCGACAAGTTCTTGAACGTCCAAGATCTCGATTCCGTATTCAGTTGCAGGGAGCACAAGTTTCTCGAGGCCCTGAAGAAGACGTCGAGTGGAATGCGGGGTAAAGCTCGACTTAGGAACGCAGCTGACAAGCTACGTCTGATCACACAAAGAAACCAAAGAACGCAATTGAGCTGAAACCACCAGCAGGAACAATGACTTTCACCGACAGGAAATCCGAACAGGTGGTGGGATTATATACGGACACAGCGGCGATCGAGTTGGAGCTGCCCCGCGATAATGCTCACGATAGTCGGCGATCGGGACCAATCACAGAGCTCGATCTAGCTTCGCCGGCGAGCCGTCGCCGAGGACGAAGATGGACCGATGGATCAGAATGGGGCCTCGATGGATTCACGAAAATTGAGGCTACGGGGATGTAATAGGCATGTCGTTCCGTGGTTGAGAATTGAAGGAACAGAGCGGAATCGGGGACCTTTGAGGGGCGGATAAAGATAAATGTCGTTATCAGTTGTCAACACAAGCGCCCGGTATTACTGTTATGAGTACTATTAGTGTCATCACCGTCGACGCTAAAATATAGTAAAAATATTTATTCTTGAGGCATCCTGGCCAGCATGTGAAATAACATAGATGGATGCAGCGTTTTTCAATAATAAACATGAGTCCATACCAGGCTGGCTATCCGCTGTATCCGCCCAAGACGCCACGATAGACCAAGTCTGTATCATAAGAATAGTCCTAATAACACTCGCCGGTACAAAATGCTCATTCCCTTCTCCCGATCTTATGGTATATTCTTAACATGCTGTACAAGCTTAGTTTACACAAAAGCATGTATACCCCAGAATCCTCCTCACTGGCTATCTATCATAACATGTTGCTCGTCCTATATATAACATCGTCAGGTTAGTAAATCACCTACAAAGCAAACCCCATCGCAAGAGCTACGGAGACCAGTACCGAGCTGGCAGCGAACTTGACTCTCCCGGCGACGGCACTCGCGGATGAGCTGCTGGATCCGCCGTCCTTCACGGTGCCGTTCGAATTGAACAGATTCTTGGAGTTCGAATCGACTACAATGTAGTCCTTGATCTCTGCAGAACCGTTGATCACACTTTGAGCCTGGTCGTCCGTACAAGTGCTCGCCAGGGCCAGAATATAGCATGTCGGCTTCGGGCTGTCGGGGACATCGTTCTTGATGTCCCAAGTGGAACTAGGACCTTCAGTGGAATAGCTGTCATTCTTGACGGTGGAGATATTGCCCGTAGCGAGGTCCAGGTTGAAGAGTGCTCGATAGAAGATCTCATGGGCAGTCTCTGGCTGATAGGCGGGCACCTCATGACCAGCTTGATACACACGCATGAATGAGAAGTTCCCGTACTGACGCACCTGGCCACCAACATAGGAATTGTTGGTATGCAAGTCGGCGTAGCCAGCAGAGCGGAACTTCTCCGCATCCGTATAGTTGACCTTGAAACTGACTTCCTCTCCTCCGATCCAGTTGCAAGCATAATCACGGTCGCCATAGACCAAGGCAACTTTGATGCCGGAGTCCAGAATATAGCCTAGGTCCTCAAGATAACCGCGCACATCAGACCGCGGATAATCGCCCACGGAGGAGAACGCTTCGTAGACGCTGTTAACCGACTCTGTGAAGTTCACGGGCACTCCAAGTGCCCTCTGAACCCAGTGCTGATTCAAATAACCGAGGAAGTAAGATGGAGGAAACGGGTCAGGGTTGAAGTGGGCAATATCGTAATACCCCCTTCCTGCGAATTCAACATACGGGCCCTCAACGGTGTTGCCGCAGAAAGTGTCCGCCTTCCTGCACGCCTCGTTGACGGTAGCATTATTACCGTTAAGTTCAGGGTCTCCTTCGGCGGCCAGACTTCGACATTCCACAATCAGGTCTCTGCAGCCACCGGGCCTGATCCAGGCATGCACGGCGGCGTTATACACGGTCTCGTTGATTGCTTGTATACCATAGGTATTGTTATATGCGAATTCCGGGTACGACAGCTGCTGCGTGAGGAGATCAACACAGCCATTGATAATGCCAAGGGTATCAAGATGGATATAGTGGGTCTCGTTGCCCTTGAGGGTGCCATTTTGGATCTTCTCGTTCTGTTCCTGGAAAAATGCCGTGAATGACGGTCCGTAGCGCCCACCATACGACTCGGTCCAGATGCTGACACGGTCATCGTTGGGCTTGTACTCTGGAAATTCGGTGAACCACGTCTGCGCAAAGTGCCACAAAGACCGAGCGGAGTTTTCAGTACTGTTCGCCGTCAAGTTTGCATCTTGACTTGGAAACGTTCCCACTTGGAATGTGTTGTTCTGCTCCGGCACGCGATCGTTGAACGGAGACACATCGTACTCACCAGTCAACTGGTTATAAGTCCCATTGGCAGGTGTATCATAACTGAACCCGACTTGGTTAGGCTGGTCAATGTACAAAACATTAACATAGTTGTTAAACGACCAGGGATTGAGCTCTGTCGTATTAGAGTCTGGATTGACTTGACAAGGTCCGTTTTCCTGAAGCAGACCAATCATGGAGGAAGACCCAGGACCACCGTTCATCCATATGGACAACGGTGCATTAGCAGGGTCATGTCTGGACTCGAAAAACCAGAAGAACGTATTGATAGGGTACTGCTGGTCCACACCAACATCCGCCAGCGTGCCGGGAGGAAGATGCACATAGCCGGCGTATGATTTCACCCCTTTGGTGGTTTCACAGATCCCCGGCTAGCGGTACACTGTCAGCAAGCTCAACCATGGATATTCAACAGGGAAAATTTCAAGTTCAATCAACGTTACCTCTTTATAAGAAATTGTTACTCCCTCCTCATGCTTCGACTTGATGACTGTCACACCCTCTGGCGTCGGGGGAAAGTACTGAGCAGCAACTGCGCCCGCCAGACCAGCCGCGACGAGATAACGCGCAAGAGACCCCATAGCCGCGTCAAATCGGTGTCAAACACAGCACGTACAGCAAACAAACAGCTCTCCCCGTGACAAGAAGAGAAATAGAAAGAAGAAACGAGGGCGCGTCTATATAGCAGGCAGGGAAGACTTACCTGCAACAATGGGTCGCAGCAGTCTGCACTGCCATACGACGATCAACCAAGAACAGTTACCAATCGCAGATCAGTGTTCGTCGCGATCGAGGCCTCTAAGTAACCCTAACCGTGTAACAGAGTCTCGTCAGACAAGTTGGGGTACAAAGGAACTCCCAGGTCTGGAGTCATTGTCGGGTTTAGTTGCGCCTTATCGTGCCAAGCAGAATGCGGAAGGCGGCTGTGTTGATCCTCCAGTCTGCAGTCATAGATGCCCTTGTAAATCAGAGCGCTTCAAGTTGATAGATCTACCACTTATGTGCTCTTTTATCCCCAGTCTAGTGTATCATGATGGTGAATCCCCGAAACAAGATAATCGTGGCCGTCTCCATGTTCGATCTCCGGCATCTCGTGTCGAATAATCCATGTCTGGCTTGGAGAGGTCACCTATTAGAGGACTTTAAAATAATTAAAGTTCCGTAGCTTGACTCAGTGAGTGCTTAATCGGATTAAATTTCGAGTTGAGATCTGAGGGGATGGTTGGTTTAAGATCAGATTGGCATTGACGGGAGTATCCAAGGCAGTTATCCCATGAGTTACCTAGATAGTAAATATGTGTGACGCTCATGTCAATTTCCATTTCTGTTCTAGGTCCAGAGCAGTGCCACTTTGTGCTCAGTGTCGCTCACAGATCACTCACTCACTGAGTGCTCAGTGAACAGCGCTGAGCATGTTAGGGATAATCAGTGAGCAGCCACAGATCTCTCAGCAAACAGTGTCATCTTTGTGAGACCTCAATAAAATAAATCCTGCCAAGACTGCTAGCACTTTTAACCAGGCCACTTTTGCCCAGCTTCAACCCTCAGCCTCCTGCAGATCTTTGCAATGCAACATCATCACAACAGACAGGCACTCAGTGGTTGATTACATTAGTTTTACCCTATTAACTAAGTCAGCTAGTTTTCACAAAACAAGCTAAGTATTCACTGCTTCCTTCACAAACCAAAATTTATATGATCTCACCTGATCCGAATGCAAGGTCACATTGCCTCATATCAAGTCATACCCAACTTGCATGAATCATAGTTTATTTAATGCATGTTATCACTATGACTTACCCGTTGAGTCTTGATTACAATACAGCTCATGGTCTTAAAAAGTCTGAACTGCCTTATTTCCCAGGCAATCGGTTGTCTGTTCTCTCACACTGCCCACCGCCTCCAACAGAAGGCCGAGTTTCTCTTACCTATGAGACAGCGTTGGAACGACAACATGTGGATATTCTCACCCGCTGCCAGAACCATTCACCTCTTGAAGAGAAACTGATCCCGGAAGAGAGGTTTTACCTGGAGGTTTTGGATGTCATTAGAGTTGGGGATGGGAAGTCCTCCCAGTTGGTCTCTGTACGGATTCTTTCTGGTCCGAAGTTTGTTGGTCTCGAGGTGGTTGCAAAGTTTTATGATCCTCTCTACTACGACCACAGCTCTGATGATGTGGACCCTTTCCTGTGCGCTGACAGAGAATATACGCATGAAACTGCTGCCTACGTCCACTTGTCAGAGTCCGTGAATGTTATACCTCAATATTACGGTTCATATTCATTGGAGGTATCAGTCAACGAAAATCAGTCACAGTCACGTCTCGTGTGACTCATTCTGATTCAAAAGATCAACGGTTCCACGATGGATACAATGGATCCTCAGACGTTGACCGTGGGACTACGGAAGAGTATTATGAAGGGGGTTGTCGATGCGGAATCTCAGGTATATCAGCAGAATGTTCGACATTGTGACATTCATCCGCGAAATGTCATTGTGCAACAGCTTAACGGCGCATCTGATGGCCCAATTATCACCCTCGTTGATTTTGGAAAAGCGATCATTGGCCGATCTTATGACCCAACAGATCCCGAGGAAGAACAGCAGTACCTTCCCGGAACATATATTAGCCCCATTCTTCGGTGGTCCATGTCAGATTCATGGCGTTCGTATCCTTCTAAGTTCGAAAATTGGATAACATGGGACTGGCAATCCTGGCTTGAAGATGAATACCAAGGGGACGAGATTACGGAGCATATGAGAGTCATATGGGCGCCTCTTCGGACAAAGCCGTTACCTTCCCCACCGAACATGGTTTGAGGATCTATCCATCTCATTTGGACCATTCATATTGGAGCTTTCAAAATAATTGGTGAGGTGGTAATTGGGACAGTGGACTACGCCAGGAAAAGCTCAATGGCTATTCAGGAGTTCATTAAGGGTTTGAAGAATTTCCAATATATTGAATGTGAATAACCTTCTCAAAGAGACCTCGGTCCATCTAAACCCTATCGTAGCACAATTCGCCTTCATCCAGAAGATAAGCATACCGTTCTCGATTGGAGCCGACCCATATCGGAACCGCGGATATCCAGGTCAGGCAGAACCCTCGCTAACTATCTCTGTCCGCGGTTATGAGTGCCAATAATTTTTTTGACTCGAAGCACTATAGCTATGAGTGTCGGATTTCAAGTAACCCAGCTTTAGTTCTTTCCTTTGTGACATCCAATAGACATCCTATCACCTCGTGGAAGAAGCTTAACTCCTTCTGGAGTTAGAGCTTTGGTCACGGGCACACGTCTAAGCTAGGACAGAAGTTCAGCCGGCAGAACAATCCTGACGGCCTGCAGTTCAGCAAACGTCAAATCTATGAAACTGGAACTGATCATGCTAAGACAAGCGTTCATCCGATCTGTAATCCGGCAGAAACCGAGATTGTCGTATGCCCAGCAACTGCTAGGTTTGCGTTAACGCCCGAAATCCATATCTGAATCATGCGCTTCGGGATAGCTGTTCCAGTATGTAGGAAAACTGCAAATTGTTTGGCTGTGGAAGCTGAAAGGTGAGGGGGCTTGTGGCCAAGCAGACATAACATATCCCCTTGGCGGTTAACAACTAAAACGGTTGTTAATCACTCCATCCATCCAATAAGTAATTACCATTGCAGGGACTTTGTCTGATATAGATTCTTAATTCTAATGGATATTACTGTTTTCTATGATGGGCGTACAACACGCGGGAATACTCCAGGCTCATATGGATGGCACTACGTTAGTTATCCAGGAGAGCGAGCTCTATAAGTTTCAACATAAGAATGATGGGCTTTTAAAATTCCTTATTGCATGGTTCATCGGCAATCTCACTATGCCAGACAAGGAAGACACATGAGTTCATCATGCAGGAAGTTTGGCGTTACAGTAACCAAAAGACTGATCTTCTGTCCGAGCTAGATGCCACTGGGCCTTGATTATGGGGCCCAGAGTTGAAGCAGAGGGTGGTATGGGTGTTCGTTACTACGCAAAGGAGAGGCCGAAATTGGCAGGGGGTTCTGAATGCGAAGGAGATCATTATATGAGTTACAAGCCAGAATTACTTAAATATCTCCAAAATATCTTTGACAGATCCGTTCCATCGCCAGCTCTTCAGGCATTGGTTGGAGGAATTTGTCGATCTCATTGACCCAAAAAGAGTTTTGTGGGTTGACTTGGTGGGCAGAAGTGTATTCCCAATATGATGGATACCAACCAGCAGTTTCCCAATCAATAATACCAACGAGATCATCTCCGCGAACAGAATGTTCAGGCTGCTAAGATCGCCATGAGTAAAGACCAAAGGCCAAGACTTGCTTTGTTGTTTGATAAGTTCCTGAATTTCAGGGTCAAGTCTTGAATCGAGTTCTATGCTCATGCGTAAATGCCGATGGAAGTCCTGGATGGTATCAAAGGGACCGAAGCGCAACGAAGGGCCTGGAATACGGCAGTCAAAAAGTGATACACCATCAACAGAAGCAATCCCCATGCCTTCCGGGGGCTGAAGGTCGCGCATCTCGCGGACCTTTCTTGCTAATTGCGAAAGAAGTTTCGCCTTTGAAACCTCACTTCGTTTTACCCAGCCACTGCCAATCATGTCTCCCTTAATCCTTTCCATCACGATGTATGTCCACCCAGAATGAGTAAATAAACATAAAACTTTTGGTACCGGGATAGATGTATGTTGCGATATGAAATGCATTGTTGATGCTTCAGATAAATGTACGCGGGGCCCGTACTTGACGCATAGTCTGTCCGTCAACATGAGAACGTTCCCTGATCGAGGTCGAATACGCTTAAGGATTTTGATCGCTAGAAGTGTCAGACATCGATACAGAAAGTTGCCATTGACTGGTCTGGGTGAGCCTAACGAAGCGATGGATGGCGAGGTGGGAGGCCCTTTTGCCTCGACGACATTATGATTGTATTCGCTAGACGGGAAGTGTTGAGGAGGAAATATTTCGTTCCTAGTCTGCAAAAGAGACTTAGTATGGATAGTAAGTAACCTAGGAAATCTAATGGTGATTGGAGAATTTACAGTATCAGAACAGAAGTCTTCCATGGGAAGTTATAGTGGGTGGTGATGTGAGGTTCACGATTCCTGGTTGCATTGGAAGGTGCCTCAACCTCATGCACGTGATAATTAGGGACCATAGTATAGATAAGCTGCTCCCTAACGGTGATATTCCTCGCTAGACGTCTTCCTGTTGGTCCTGTAGGTAAGTAGGTTGGAAACTATACCATACCATATAAGGTGTAGCTTCATAGCTGACATGCCCCTGCTCATTAGTTGTCTCAGCGACTCCCTAACCATCCTTCCTCTTTGTTCATCCCCAGTGTCTCTACGGCATCTTCGCTCTCAATATGGACTTTGACCACCTTGCCGAACAGCAATCGGACCGTATCTTCCAGATATGGTTGCAGAACTTGATTAGGAATTCCCCGGAGGAGTTGGCTGGTAAGCTTGCTGCCGAACACCGGCAGGGCACTCCGGTCTCTGCGTCACAACTCTTCAACGGTGCCTTTAATATCTGCTATCGGGTTACCTACCAAGACGGGTATCGCGTTGTTGTTCGGTTTGCTGCTCTCAGTCGGGTTACCTTCCGCAATGAAAAGGTTGAGGATGAGGTGTCGATAATGAATTACCTTGCTCAGCATACGACAATACCTGTCCCCAGGGTATTGGGCCATGGAAAATGTGCAGTCGGCCCCTATATCATCATGACGCTTGTTGAAGGAAATCCGCTGTCTGGATACCTGCGGGACCCAAAGCAAGAAATGATTAGTCTGAATCCCCAGATTCCTACGTCCCTTTTGAAGAGGGCCTACTCCGGTATGGCAGAGATCATGCTTGAGCTATCAAAACCGGCTTTGCCATATATTGGCGCGCTAGAGCAGGACGATCTAGGCGCCTGGGTTGTACAGAAGAGACCTCTCACCTTTAACATGAACCGACTTACCCAATTCTCCAATATTCCGCCTAGAGTGTTTCCAAAACAACGCTTCACAAATGCGGCCGACTATTTTGAAGAACTCGCCAAACAACATTTCTATCATCTTGAGTTTCAACAAAATGACGCAGTCACAGACGCAGCCGATTGCCGGAAGAAATATGTGGCTCGCTGTCTTTTCATCAAGATTTCACGAGAAGTATCCAAAGAACATTGCAAGGGTCCTTTCAGACTCTTCTGCGATGATTTTCGTCCTGAGAATATATTTATCCACCCCACCCAACCGATCATCACTGGAGCAATCGATTGGGAATTCACATACGCTGCCCCCGTCGAGTTTTCCTATGCCGCACCATGGTGGTTATTGCTGGAGCGCCCAGAGGAATGGGACCTGGACAGCTTTTCGGCGCGATATCTCCCAAAATTTCAGGTTTTTCTTGAGGCCCTTCGGGATACTGAGAATAAAAAAATCCGCAATGGTTCATTAACCGAATCACAGCGTCTGTCAGAGGGAATGGAGGCCTCGATGGAAAATGGATTATTTTGGATATGTCTTGCTATGAGACATAGCTCTATGTTTGATGAGATCTACTGGTCCTTTATAGATCCAATGTACTATGGGTCTTTTACTTCAATTGAGGATCGCTTATGTCTCTTGAGTGAAGAAGAGCGAATGAACCTCGACGATTTTGTTCAGAAAAAACTGCGGCAGGCAAGCGAGGGAAACCTGACTAACAACTTCAGCGTTGATGAGCTGGTTGATCTCTGAGGGTCTTGATCCTGCTTGAGGATCCGATAGCTTGTGCATGGTTCTGATAATAATTGAGGATTGATGCGCAGCTATCTCACGCCCTCACAGCTCCTGAGCTGCTGTCTTGACCGCTCAGGGGTTCTGTTGCAATAGACAGTGAGCTTTATTGACTGTGGGACAGTTGCTCACCTGAGTGTAATAAGAGTAAGCTTGATATCTGATGTTTGGGGAGGTCGTAATCCAGGCAATGAACAGAACTCCCGTTCAACTGCCATAAGGGCTTCTTAACATAGAACTGGGCCTGCCATTGCCAGCTTCGTTTCTAACATTGTACAGTCATAGGTATATTACGGGGGCAACATACTCAATTTTGGTCCCTGGTTCGCCCAGTGGCACATATTTGCTACATATTTTCCACCTAGGTAGATAATCTATCCATCATATGTTGCCAGGAATGGACTAGCTTTGCCATGCTAAAGGACCCTAAGAGCCGAGGATGATTGAAGATGAATTTAACGATCAGTTAGTTTAGTACCCAGGTTCCATGAATATGAAACTTTACTCGTATCAACGCGGACCCGAAATAAAGCTATTGTACAAAAAGCAATAATATTTTCCATTAGAGCCATTAGCCCGAACACCCGCTTCATAAATGCCATTGCATCGTCGGTGGTCGTTTCAGACAAGAGCAATGAAAAATTGGAGATGAATCGATAAACACCAGTGAAAGGAGATCACATGCGCACGTGAAGAAGGTACTTCTGACGAATCTGAGCAACATCATAGACGATGTACTCGTTGTAGGCCAGTCCGTGGGGCTTCTTCGATAGTCCTGGAGGGGTTGTAGTATCAGGCATCATGACTCCCTTGAGGGTCGGATGGACACAGCTCGCGTCCTTCCAGCCCTGGGGTACTGTCGAACCCAGACCCAACGTGGACAGCATACCGCCCTTCTTGGCGACATCGCCGGCGTTGAAGTTGGCACCCGTGAGCTCGAGCATCGGATCACCTAGCTCTACGTCACAGAGGAGCAAAAGACCCATATTGGCACTGCCGTGCGCCCAACAGTAATTGGCGGACTTGCTCGACATATCTGCGAAATAAACACCCTTGCCAAACATATATCCGCTGACTGGGGCCTCGGGAGGTGCAATTCGAAGACCCTGGCTGAGGATACCTCCGAAGTTTGTGCTACGAGATCCGTGCCAGAGCAGACGGCGGTTGCTGTTGGGGATAGTGGCATACTTTGACTGCATAAATCGGTCGTTCTCACCCTGACGCTCAATGCGGAAGATGTCGATGACCTGAAGAGAAACGTCAGCAACGGATTATTCAGGATTCATTGTTAAGGCTTACCTGATAACGCAAGTGGTGTGTCACACCATGCGACTGAATAAGATAGGTCTCGAGCTCCTTGTATTCAGAGGACCCGTGGTCCAAAGGCGTCATTTCCTGCATTGCAAGACCCTGGAACATGCGATCCAGATGGTTGATCTCTTCTTCGCCTTTGGAGTCCTTCATGATCTCATTTGAAATCTCCATGTCTGTCAACGCTTCAAGGAGATCGACCTCCCTCTTGATCAGCTCTTCGGTATTGATGACTGGAGGCCTATTCCGGCCAAAGACGTGAGGTATGGTGGTGAAGTAGCTGTTGCTGAGATCCTCCATGGCCGCAGTATACGATACACCATATTTCGAGGTCGCAAGAGACGGATCAGCAAGGAGCTCAGACAAATCCTTCAGGGTTTGGAAACCAGTCCTTAATGTCCGCTTGCTCAGCTTTCCAAGAGGTAGTTTCTGAGCATCATATGACATCTGGGCCATGGCAGAAAGGAAATATTGCTGGTTGAATATGAAATTCATCAAGTTTTGGACCGGGACCGGAAGAGTGCTTTCGACGGCCGTCGACTGTTTCTTTTCCTTTCCGTTTTTCTTGCCGTTGGTTGCGCCTTCATCCTCATCGCCAGAGTCCTCTTCATAGTTGCGCTCGATGAAGGTGTATTTTCCCTTTTTCGGAGGATCCAGTCTATTTTCCCATTTGAGACCCGTCTTGTCTCTGAACTTCTTATTAAACTCAGCCATCGCGCTTGGAAGTGAATGGCCCAGTATGGCATGCTGCCCATGCTCTCCTACACGACCCCATCGCGTCCATGTCTTGAAGTCATTTCCAGTGTTGCTCACAAGCAATTGGATCCGGTAGAACTTATTGTTGTTGTTCGCCGCGTTGGTCTGATTTAGCGTTGCATCCCAGATGATTCCTTCACCATCAATGTACACATGATGGTTGACTGAATGTGATCAGTAAGTGCCACTCTTGTTTCGACAAGTCGTCTGACTCACGCTTCAGAAAACATGCTTCATCAACATCCACCTTGAGGTCCTTGGATTTCGCCTTCTGGCCATCTTTCTGCTTCTTGTCGAGATGCTCATCGTCATCCTTCAAAGCCTCTTCAAGCGTTCGCTTCTTGGACGATTTCTCCTCTTTAGCACCCTTTTTCTTGGAGTCTTTTTTGTCATCCGCAGGTGCCTTCTTATCGTCTTTTTTGCTCGATTCAAAAAGATAATCCTTCTCGGGAAGTTGTTTCTTGGCCTCCACAGACTTGAGCAGCCAGTCGTGATTGACGATGTGACAGGTATACACCTTTGCCGCTTGTGTAACTGTAGGATAGTAAGCAACTCAAATCAAGAATACATAGCATCTTCTGCTCAAGCCTATAAATGTAAACTGGAATCAGAACACTTACCCTTACTAGCCTTCCCATCAAACTCCTTCTGCGTCGTCACCAAATGAGTACAATCGGGAGTCACCTTGGGGCTAAAAGTTCCCCCATGCTCTTCGACAATCGTCTGCAGATCGGCTACACGAGAGGTCAATTGGGCGATGTCAGAGATAAAACATCCTCACCAGGAATGAGGATAATAATAATAATGGAACAGGTAAAGAAACAAATCCAATGGTGTTTATCTCACCTTGTTTATAACCCGGGAACGTCCCACTCACGGCAACAACAGCATTCTTCAAGAACGCAGCAGATCGACGAGCCATGGTCACGTAAACTCCTTATGACCTTTGTGTTGTGTTCAATGATGAAATGAAGTCAGAGGGGATGAAAGAGGGAGTGAAAGAGAACAGTCAATTGACCAATGACCTTCCAGAGGTAATATTCACTTGGAAGCTGAAAGCTGAAATGAAAACGAAGAAACGAGGGGGCGTCAACACGCTCTTAAATCGAACCCCAAACGCCACAAGCTCACTTCGATAATAGAGTTGATGGAAGAATCCGCAACGTCTAAGGCTACCAGGTGGATTCTTGGGGCCGCCAGCTTCCCCAATTAGGAACTATCTCACTCCGCCTCTGCCTGCTGCTGCCTGGGATCGTAACGCCAGCATATCTAATCGATTGGAAATGGACAGAGTCGAGCGAAAGACTGCATTTCTGGAGCCCATCCTAGGCAGCTTTTCTGATCTTTGTTTCTTTTCTCTTGGAATACTCCTGAATCGGTCGGAGTTTAACGCCGATGACAAAAGTCTCCACTGAATCTCCAGGCACCAACGCACGTGCCAAGGCCTAGAGGTTACCTCGGGAAGATGCTCTCTTGAAGGTACTGGTTGATATTTATGCTCCAGAACAAATGCAAACATGTCCGCTAATGCACAGGAATTTACGGACAATACAGCAGATCAGATGCGGTGAAGGACAATTTAACGCTGCTGTTATGTGGCGTAATAAGGTAGCAGGAGCAATTGCAAAAGATATGTGAAATAAAATCGCGATTGCAGTAGACGAAGTTGATAAATACACTTTAGATAGAAACATCCAACTGTATCCTCGGTAAGCGGAACAGGAACATGCTGCTCCCAGTTTCCCCATTTCCCCGTCTGCGACCTGATCAAAAACAAGATATCTAGAAACGCAGAGAGCCCATAATCCACCGGCGTCGTAAGGCAGATGGACCCCTGATGCACCCGTATCCTGACGCCAATGTAGCTACCTGCGCAGAGAAGTGGCCCAATATGCAAGAATAAAAATACAGAACAGAATGTAATGGAGATCGGAGAGAAGAATGCCCAACTCGCTGACATCTCGCGCGTAAAAAGGTTCGAACCCGTGAATCAAATACAATGGGAGATCATCCCCAACATCAATCCTTCTTGTTTAGCCGCATGCGATCCAGAAAGCTTTCTGTCGTCCATTCCGTGTGACGCTGAGCAGATCGAGAAATCCATATCGATGGGGGAAAAAAAGAACGGGTTAAAACAAAAGGTTTGCAGTAGTGCCATAAATCATCACGTCTCTTTCGGGACGTCGGTCTTGGTCGACTCCTCAACCTCGTGCTCAACATCACCCTTAATCTCCTCTTTATCCTTGGCCTCGTCTTGCATGTCAACCTCATCATGCTCATGCTCGTGCTCGTGCTCCTGCTCCTGCTCCTGCTCCTGCTCGTGCACCTGGTCGCTGTTGATTCCATCATCCTCTTCGCTCTTAGGCTCATCTTCGACATCGCTGTCGGTCCTGGACTTGTCTTCTTTCATCGAATTACTGCGAGAGATACTCTCATCATGGAGCTCAACTTGGGATTCCTCTTTCTCGCTTTCGTTCTCCTGTATTTGTTGCTCCAAACTGCTCTCTTCTTCGGCGACGATCGACTCCCTCCTCGACCATCTTGGAGAACTAGTAGTCGAGTCGAATTCATCCTTTTCGGCAGTATGAGCGACGGCGTGGTCATCGTACTGTCCATTCTCAATGCCAGCAACGAGAGCGTCAATGCGAGCCTCGACATCAGGGGGAAGCTCTTCTGACGACGCATTCGCGTGCTCATCGTGCTCCTGTGGAATGTCATGGCTACTCGTTTCAATATTAGAGAATTCGGTTGACATTCTGACTTCTTGGCGCAGGGACGAAGTAGGAGATGGTAGAGAGGCGGTCGTAGACGTCGAATCATGCTTGCGCACTGGGTTTCGTGGTGGAAGAGGCGGAGGAACACGCTTGGGAATTGTTACCAACCGTGCCCGCGTGAACGTCGGCGACAGGCGCTTTGATTCACTGGGAATCGTCTGGTCATCAACGGTGGGAGGGACACTCACAACACTTTCACGCCTTGCGATCGTAGTCGTGACGATCTCATGTTCTTCGGACTCATTGTTGTGCGCATGATCTCCGTTGGTCTCCTCGTGCTCTTCCAGAATCTCTTCACTGGTTTGCTGCGCAGAGATGGACTCCTTAAGACTCCGAGACGATGCCCTGCTCACTGTGGTGGTGGCGGTCATGGGACGCTCCTCGGTCTGCGTGCCTCTGTCGACGCTGGTATAGCTCTGCAGACTGCCTCGCCAGCTGGTCCGCCGCGAGCTGCCTATACTATACCGCGGGAAAGTGTTATATATGGGGCTGGAGGGTGCCGGACGAAACTCAAAGACTTCGTGACTTGGTCGAGCCTTGGTTCCTGCTTCTCGAATAAAGAGGCCTTCGGCTTCCAGAGCCTTGACGCCAAAGGGATCAGGATCATCGACAGCCGGGATACCAAAAGCGCCGTCATCTATTTCCATATCGCCTGGCGCCTGTCCTGGAGACGGGAGAGCCGACTCATCCACGTCCATATCACCCTGTGCGCTCTTGATGGTTTGCATCAACATCTTAAGCGACAGCGGTGGATGCCTCACTTTGCCAGCGAGGATGTCGCTGACCGGGATCTTTTCGCCGTAGAACCGTTCATTCTCGTCGTTTCGCTCGAGGATGATGGTGCCGTCCACTTGCACTCCCGCATAGAGACCACGACTCTTCATGTATGTCCATATCGGCGCCTGTCGTTTGTGAACTTCCGTCTCTAGAACACCACCCATACCGACCGGTCCCGCCGCGACACTCATCTCTCCTCCCAGCGTACATCGGATCCTCTTAAAGCCCTCCAACGCTTCGTATGTGTTGATGACCACGACGCAATCGTAGATATCCACGCCCACCATAAACCCTATTCCGGCCGTGTGTAGCAAGATCCCGGACGGTGGGCTCCATTCTCCGGTCTCGGGAATCCTGGCCAGCAATACACCACTCCCTCCGGCACCACTGACCCAGAGTCCCGTCCGCATGGTTGTGAAGATCGCCAGTCCCTTTGCGTTCTTGATGACCTCCGTCGGAATCTTCTTTAGCACTCGTTGTTTCCCTTGCGGTCGGTCGATCCGGCCCTTTGAGTCTCTCTTCAGTCGTTCCTCGTCTTCGGACTGCTCCGTGTAGAACCCATCTTTGCAGAAGCTGCGAAGGATGCGGGCAGCCTTGTCACTTTCCTTGTCGAGTGTCATCGGCCAAAACGCCTCTGCTCCCACGCGGTTCGAGAGACGGTTGACGGGTGCGCCTAGCTTGTCCAGAGCCTGCCATGCCTTGTCGAAGCCTTTCTTGGAGTACCCGAAGGTTTTCTCCCACGCAGACGGCGCCATGGTGCCGGTGACGTCCTGTCGGACGGAAACTGAAGCGGATGGAGGTCACTGGGTCAGAAGGACGAGGACGGTTGCTTGTATACGAGCCGTCGAACCGTGCTGGCCGCGTCGAAGCGTGCCGTATATCGCGAGGCGAACAGCAGGTATGCACAGCTTTCGTTAGGAATGCAACCCTTCTGAGGTTTACCCGCCTCAGTCGACGATCGAACGTCTACGGGGACGAGGAATGTGTTGCAGACTCGCAGGTCCCGAGTCAACGCCTTGCATCCACGATGCCGTCCTGTCTGATGCAGAGGAGTGAGTGTCTCGACCACGGATTTATTATTGGCGTGGAGCGGTACCGTGGGATCGCCAGAACCAGATCCAAACCCAGTGCGAGGAGCCACCCAGAGCAGAAAAAGTCCTTCTAATTTAGAGTTGTAACATCCGAGGAGCAAGACAGGCAGCGCGGAGGTTGACCAGTTCAACCATGACGACGACGTCAAGGGGGGGATTGATCAGTAGTTTAAGTAGGTTCCAGAAGGACACGGCTATCCGGAATGAATGAGTAGTAATCCTGCAGCATCATATTTGCTAGTGGCAGCAAGCATGACGGGGATTTTGATTTTTGGGGCCTACAATCAATCAGCACGGCAGAGGCCGGAAGACGAGGGACAAGACTTGGTCATCCCCGCGTGGCGCCGTGGCTGAGAAGAAACTCGACGGTCGAATCGATGTCACTTTTTTCTGCTTTGACAGATGAGCCTTTCGTCATGGCGGATTATTCGAGATTCGCAGTGGATCTGGTGGAGTCGCTTTTCTTGGGTTCTTCCGGAAGGCTGATAGACACACATCATCGCAATTTCTGGGAGCAGAAGTAAATGGTAAGTAGTTCATTCTCCTTTTCGTCTTCTATTCAACACTTCATCTCATCTGCCATGTGGCGGCGGCCTGCGGATGAAGATATCCGACCAGAAGAAGAGGACAAAGAGAGCTTTCCCTGAACTCTGAACTGGCGCAGTCACCTAAGTAACTAACTAAGCTAATTAGTCTCTTTCTCACGGATATTGTCTACTCCGTACAAGTTCATCTCTAGTCCAGACCCTGTCCAAATCTCCAACCGATCATCTTCGAGGATCATCCGCCATTGATGCATTCGCGTGGGATCGATTAGGATGTGATACCTCATAGATCCGGATGGTACTATATGGTATATTGCAGTAGCAGGCTCGGAACTAAACTTAAGGCATGAAAGTAGTCCTTCTAGTTAGTAGCTTAGGCACTACTAGAGCCTAACTTCAGCCTTGAGGATCGCGCTACTGATCTGTCGGGAACAACCGTGCCCATTCGCAATGACTCCGAACAGGCATCACTGCTGATCTCAATTCCGGGAACATCTGATGTTATCTTGGCAGAAAAACAATCACATCTCTTCCAAATACTCTCAATAATAGATTTCTCTGGATCCCCTGTCAGGGGTAACGATTTTGATGATTTTTCAACTGGGGCTATAGTGAACACAAAGTCTCATCTCTCTTCTGCTGAGAACCCGGCCCTTTGGTCGGGCAGAAACAGACATGAAGGGCACAGACTAAAAAGGGGATTCAGGACATGCGTACGAAGAAATGTGATCGCCTAGATATTCTCCGGTATCGAGATCATTATTATTACTATTGTTCCGTGAAGCCCCCTCCTCTCATCTTTGGGCTTGCCTAATTAGGGAGCAGTGCGTTCGTTAAAGAAGACGGGATTCTGTTAAATTAGTTCAAGTTTATATGAAACCTCGGACTGGAGATCAGACTAGAGACTACGTACTACTCGAGAGCGGACTAGAGTCACTGAGCCCCGACGAGGCGGGACGACGGACTGATAATCGCAGGGCATGAGGCTGTGCAGAGAGGTTACTTATCCTCGGGACATTTATTGTAGCCACGTCAGGGATCTAGACTTGGGTGGGAGGAACCGAGTCAAGGTTAACTAGCACCTCTATTGACGGGGTGCAAAGGACTTGAATCCTGATGGACTTTTTTTGACGTCGTAATTTTTATCATTCAACTAGTCTAGGATGATATTCCTGGCCCTGAAAACTACAGGGTCATAACATTCAATGGAAAGAATAACAAAACCTTGCAAAGATCCAACTACTCACTGCTCACAGAGCACCGAGCTCCTTCAGCTTGGAGACGAGGCCGTCGACGTCCTCGACCTTTCCGCCACCCTGGCGTCGCGGGGGTTCTAGTTTTACTGTCAGTAATAGGGAGCCAGAACCAGAAAAGAAAACCGGGAGGCCAATGGGGGAAAAAACGTACCCGTAACCTTCAACGTCTTCAAACGTCTCTTATCCTCGACACCAAAGTCGGCCAGAGTCTTCTTCTCCAACGGCTTCTTCTTCGCCTTCATGATGTTCGGCAAGCTGGCGTACCGCGGCTGGTTCAACCGCAGATCCGTCGTGATGATCATAGGCAGCTTCGCGCGGAGCGTCTCAGTACCACCATCGACCTCACGCGTGACTTCGACCGTCCCCTCCGCATCCTTGATATCGACCTTGCTGGCCTGCGTGGCCTGCGGCCAGTTCAGCAGACCCGCCAGCATCTGACCCGTCTGACCCTGGTCGCCGTCGATGGCCTGCTTGCCCAGCAGCACGAGGTTGATGTTCTCCTTCTCCACGACGTTCTTCAGCAGCTTCGCGATCGTCAGCGGCTCCGGGCCACCGTTCTCGGATTCAGGCACGTCGATGTGGAAGGCTCGGTCGGCGCCCAGGGCCATGGCCGTGCGGAGGGTGTCTGCGCATTTGGCCGGGCCCGCGGAGAGCGCGAGGATGTTGTCCACGTTCAGAGGTCCCTTGCGCTCGCGGATGCGAACGGCCTCCTCGACGGAGATCTCATCGAATGGGTTGAGGGAGTGCTTCTCGCCGACAGTCTCGACCCCCGTCTGGGTCTTGTTGATGCGAGGTTTGACCTGCAGGGAGTCAGAGGAGACGAGTCAGTCATATCGATTGATCATAGTTGAAGAAATTCTCGCAAGAGAAGTCGTAAAGTCGTATAGGTATATGCTGTAAAGTCGTAGAGAGCTGGAACCAGCAACCTGGAGCAGCTCCGCATCGGAGCAACTGCAGAGTAATAAGAATAATACGAAGAACAATCACTTACCGCATAGTCGATCACCCGCTTAACGGGGACCAAAATCCGCAAGCCGCTGGCCATAATTGATGTTCACTGCAATGGGTAAAAGTCCAATGCGCGATACAATGGGGAAGAAGGAAGCAAGAAGTTATTGCGTTCAGACGATCCTGGAGCGGAGAAAGCTCCGCCGAGAAAGTGAACCCGAGGCCGATGTCGTCCGTTGACCGAGTTTACCCACAACCGAGGTCGTCGGTGGGGGGATTATCCAGACCATGTATAAAAGGATGGGTTTGCTTGATTCTTTCGGTTTGATAATGTATTGTATCTTGATTGATATTAATCCTTTCCAAGACCTATCTAGTTAACTATGCTCAATACGTATTGATTACTAAGTTTCTCGGTAAAAGAAAATGTATGGCAAAGCACCAACAAATAAAACAAGCGCAACCAAGATCGCCCTTTGTCAGAGTAGAAAACGACCAGGGAATGAGAAAATGAGAGTATGCCATCCAATGCGTAAACCACGGTGAAAAACAAAGATCCAAGAAGTATATGCAAGCATCTATATGCCCATTAGAAATGCAAGACATTACATATATATCTGGAGGAGTTCTCCAGAAGATTCATGGCTTCTGCAGTTGTTCCTTCCGGAAGAACATGAAGCAAAGAACGTTTATGGACAACAGAAAGATGATACATATCCAGAATGATGCCTTGGAGAGTCCATCGGCAACTCCGGCAGCAAAGTTAGGGAAGACGTCTCCAGGGCCGAGTTTGTCGGGCGCCGTGCCGCGGGCGAGGATGGTGGAAATCGACCCAATGACTTGAGCACCCAGGAGTGTGAATACGATGTGAAACCGTGTCAGGGTGTTGATTAAAATCATACCGAATCCTGCGTTCCCGGAACAGGTCAGTTACGACATATGTATGTAGGAAAATAGTCATGCATCCAAACTTACCGACACCCTGGATGGTGTCAAGAACACCGAGCCAGAGCCAGAGCACCCGGCCAGCAAGGGCGCTGCCGAGTGGCCCACCAGCCCACGGAAGATATGCCCCTATGTTCGATGTCGACCACATCATCTGGCACCATCGAGGTGCGCCCAGGCCAATGGCAAATATCGGGATGATCCATGCATGTCGTTTAGAAAGGATACTGAAGCACCAGAGGAACGCGGCCCAGACACAAATGAAGAATAGCAGCACGAGGAGAGTAATGTGCCATTTCTTCGCATACTGGCTTGACCACAAATAGAGCCAGTTGCGGCCGTACGGGGCAGACAAGAAATAGTTCTGGATGAAGACAGCATAGAAAAACCACTAGAGACAGTCAGCACCGAACGAACGACAATCTACTTCACAGGGACGTCGCTTACCACAACTATCTTCCTCCGCAATAATGTCCGGTAGAATGCCGGAACTTTCCCGGGTGCTTGTCGATAATACTCGGGTAGCCCGAAGAAGATTAGAGCACCTATGACCCAGAGGAAGACGGCAATTCCCAATCCCACGCCGATGAGCGTATGAGGATGGGAATCAGCAAGACTCGTCTTCGTTGAGCCTGCCTCGCTAGCAGTAGCTAACGAGCTTCCCCAGTACCAAAGGAATGTTACGTACAATTGCTGCGTTCCTTGTATCATACAAGCTCGGAACGCCCACGATGTTATGGGGGCGCTGCCTGTTTGGGATAGTTAATAAATGAGCACAAACCCCTGAGCGATCATCTCATGCTCACCTTCGTCCCCAAAATTGAGTGCGAAGAAAACTGATCCACTAGATGATGCGAAGGCATACAAGCCTGTTGCAACGTTTTGCATCCAAGCTCTACCAACCCCCGTATGGACAAAGGGAGAGAAACCGATAAAGAGGAATGCAGAGCCGTAGAACTACTGTAGTCAGCGAAACGGTCAAGGTAGATAGTGAGAGGAATGGGTATCCTGAGACATACAAGGAATGGTGTAGACAAGACCATTACTGATTTGAATAATCGAAACACTGTCCACCATATGGCAGAGGACACCAAATATATACTTGCAACAATATATAACTTTTCAGCCGGTTCACCAATCTCTCCATTCAGCAATGTGACCTGATATGAATTGGCCGCAATTATTTGACCCTAGATAATGTCAGCTGGGTGCTTTTTACTGAGGCTGGGGTTCACCCACAAGTGCAAGTAAGATCGAATATAGGGGCCAATCACCGATCCGTCGGAGAAGAAATCGCCTTAGACCAGACGGAGGAACATAATCCTTCGGCAGAAGGAACTGTTCATTATTATTTTCATCATTGAGGGAACCGGAGCCTGACGGCGTGCTTGGTAGACTGTTTATTTTCACCTTAAAAATCGAGGAGGCAGGAGTGCCTCCCAGTTTGACCTCGCGATATCGGTTGAACCAGTCCTTTTCACTCTTGGAAAGGAATTCCTCGATGCACAACTGATCTTCGGAATTCTTGCCGTTGAGATTCTCTAGTTTCCTCTCGAACTTCGCAGCGTATTCATTGTTTGGATCCGTGAAGAAAGGACTGACCTTCTGTAGATTATAGTCATGTTTTTCCTTCACGACACTCTCTACACTCAGGAGACTCGCTGCAGAGTCGCGCCAGAGGGGCATGGCAGGACGGCGCGGGAAAGTGTCTTCAGCACTTAAAGCATTCGGTGTCTCCCTACCAGATGGCGTATTGAGGCCTGAAGATGGTATGGGAGGTGGATCTGGTCCATAATTGACTGTTGGGTCTCTGAGGAAAGCGGGAGGAATTTCGCGATCCTCCAGACTTATGTCTCCCAAGTTGAATTGCATTCTGAAGTTCCTTCCCTGCAAGTATGTATTAGTCGGTCCAGGTGCCGGCGTCAGGACAGCTTGCTGGTCACGGCCGGAACCATCTCTCTCTTCATCTGACGATTGTGCATCTGATCCGGAAGAGGAGTTCCCTTGGACTTGTGATCCGATTTCCTCGGTCAAGCGCTTTCTCGCGTGACCTGGGCCTTCTCGACTTCCAAAAGAATGGGAGACATCCTCAAAATCTCCGGTGCCGCTGGGGATCCCTGTGCTGCCAAGTGAAGAAGCTGATGACAGTTTTGACACGCTGAGACGGAATGGTGGCATCCACCAGATATCATTGCCTCTCGCAGCATATTTATTGTGCTGTTTAATTGCCGTCGATTGCAGAGTTTCCAAGTCTTGCACCCACTGCACAACAGGAAAACGCTGCATTCCAGATCGAGCACGCATGATAGCACGTGTCTCAGTTTTAGAAGCCAAAGCTTCGTTAATCGCATGCTTGAACTGACGGATAAGATGTTTCGTTGTCATCGATTCGCTGAAAGTTGTTAGCATCAAACAAGTAATCTGAGGCATTCAGCAACTTACATCGTGTACCACCATCCAGGCATTTGTCCGAGACCGCCTACTCTGTGAGAAGTCAGGATATTGGACTAGCTAACCAGTGTATTAATGGTTACTCACCTAGAGCCGACACCCAGAGCTCCTTTTCGGCCGAACTCGACTGCAACAAGACCGAAAGGCTCATCACGAGATGGGATCAACGCGAACTCTGCGCCACTGAAGATGAATGGGGGGAGGGCTGTGAATTCAGGTTTCGAGAATACCCTCCCCGGATAAAGTGCCATCAACTTGTTGAGCTTTATAGCCGCAAATTTTCCGTAAAGGTCAACAACAGGCCCAATACAGATGAGTTGCGCTCTAGGGCACTCATGTAGAATATATGGGAAGACATCTGCGATGAGATCGACTCCCTTTTGCATCGACCACCGACCAACGAAGACGAACAATTCAGCGGTTGAGTCCTGGTTCAGCCCAGCCCATTCTTGCGCTTGCTGTTTCAGAGTCTCTCTATTCGCTTCGAAGTTATGGTCCACCTGGACATTTCTATAATGTTCTCCTTTCTTCCAGTCTGCAGTATCCGAGGGATCGGGATTTGGAAGTGAACCGATCTCTTTCAGACCCCAGAAGATGGGATATCTTACGTATGATCTCTTGCCGTACTTTTTCGAAACTCCAACTGCACCGAATCCGTTTTGGTGTATATGTAAGTAGTTTGCTGCAGCATGAAGAAGATTAAAAACATCCCCAAATTGGACATACTGCTTGACAATCTCTGGGTCGAGGTTAAAGACCTGACAGACTTCGTGGCGCTCCCGTTTCGTCCTCATGGGCCATAACCCCTGGAACTCAGCATTATGGAGAGATAAGCAACATGGTATTGTCTTTGGCAACAGGTGTAATGGAGCCACAGCACCATGATAATCATTAATGTGGTAGAGGTCGACCGGAAATCTTTTTAATGCTTCCGCAATGCAAGAATTCCACGCAGAATAATAGATTGCAGAATCAAGGTCGTCCATCCTGGGTGGATATGGCTCAGATTGCGTCTGGGTTCTGAAAACCGGTGCATCAAGAAGAACATATGTGATATTGCGGAGAACATGGTATTGAACCTGGACCTGGTAGGTGTTTCCAAGGATTGTGACTTCCATTGGATCTGCTCTTTGATCTTCAGGGTAGTCGATACCGCCAACGCAAGGTACAACCCATATGAGGTCCTGATGGCCCAGGTTTTTGCCCATGAGCTGTGCCATAACTCCCAGTCCACCGATTTTTATCTTGATTCCCCAGTCTTCGATATCATACTCCATAGTAGCAATGAGCACGGTGCGTCGATTATTATCGCCGGCGTCAGCATTTAGCGCTTGTCTACTGGGCGCCTCGTCTCTGGGATGTCCAAGAATCTTGGCAACAGACGAAAGAACGAGTGTCGGAAGCTTGCCCTTGATGATACCGACTTCGGGGTCATGACCAGATTCAGTGGTACAAAAACGAATGAGGTAATCACGAACTGCAACGGGAATGATATGTCGCTTTTCAGCAATACCGACTTTGTTGAATTTTATCTGGTAGAAGAGCTTCAGATATACCCAGACAGAGGCTATTCCAGTAACAAAGGGTACCAGACCCAGTAACAGGTAAAGGGCTAGTTGGACTCTCCACGAACCGACCGGCGTTTTGAAATATTGAAGGTTTCCATCGTCCAAAGAAATTTTCCAGGAGAGATAAGGAGAAGGTGGAGGATCTGTTATGTTGATACGGTTCGTGAGCAACGACAACGGCGGAATACGATCGAGGATGCCGTCTCCATCGAGATCGCCAAATACTTGTGTTTTATCAGGCTGACCGTCAGGGTTTATTCCCCATGCGTTCAATGAGAGTTGTGCTGGCCATTCCGCGATGAGATTATACTCCCAGTGTCCGGTAATGTTGTTCATCTTCATCTTGTTCTCATATCCGGCATCGTAACCGAATTGGTTGAATGATCCCTCCACCCAAAAGTTGGGATAGCGCCTAGGTCTAAGGTTGTAGAGACCTGTGTCTCCATGCTGCCAATGGTCACTACTGCCAGTGATCTTGTTCCAATACTGCACCATGATATGTTCACCATCCCATGCCTGCGCTTTCGTTCCCGTCCAGTTCTTGGGCGGAATAGATTCGTTGCCACCTTGGTATGGCATCCATTCGCTGTAAGAAGACCCGAAATCAAGAGTATAGCGCCACTTCTCTGCACCGTGAGCTTTATGGGAAACCCATAGAGTTCCATTCTTTGCAAAGTCCTCATGTAGAAGAGATTCGCTGTAATTGGCTTCCCTGGGCCAGACAATTGGGTTATCCATGGAACCTATTCGAAGTATGAAGTGGTCGACAGACTGTAATGTTCGTTAGTGGCATTCTGATCCTGGATCATATAGGACTCACATTTGTTGCAAGGTCTCCATCCTTGTTACTGGCATTGTTGACGACTATCTCGTGGACTCCGTGAAATACGTTCGTCAGCTGGACCGAGTAATTGTAAACACTTCTCAAGGCTCCAGGCCATGAGGTCATTTGTGTCTCCGCAACTGGGCCGCAGGAGATTGTACTTTTGTCAAGCTGAGCGGTCTGATTACCATAAGCAGTCGATGTAATAGAGATCGAGTTCGTTATGCTATCACAATTCATCTCCGACGAAAATTGAAAACCGATATTAACTCTTTCGCCAGTCTTGACTGTCGATAGGATACGCCAGTCATGCCCGGGAGTGAATTTCGTGATAAACGGGGAAGGTGCCACAAAGGCTTCTTTAGGAACAAACGCCTTGAATGACCAAGGGGGCAAGGTCAAATTAGAGAGGCAGCCATTCCAATTTTCAGATCCTTCAAGTCTATGCTTGTCAGTAACCAATATTTCATACTAACCGTGAAACTTACCGTAGTTTCTTCGAACTCTTTTCTAGGGTATACTCCTCAAACGGAGGAAGTAGATTCTTCACCGTTGTTCCTGCGTCGAAGGGTGAGATCAGAGCGTCCTTGGCGGAGCAATTGAACTTGTAGTCTACAGTACGGTTGTCGTTCTGATAGACTAACCACACGCTCTGATTTTCCTGGCCTATGCCAGTAAAGTCCTGCACGCCTGAAAACCGATCCCGAAGTACACTCCACATGCCCGTCTCTGTAGGAGTCCCATTGCTTCCCGGTAGATAGATATCATACGTCTTATTCGAAAGCTGTTGTAGGTAGTATCCATCATTTAAGACAGGGTAGTTCGTACGCATCTCAAACATTGTTTTGATTAAGCCCCTAATAGGGTGCGTTGGGTCACGATGGTCCAGACTGACATTATCATCAAGGCAACCGTACGATGCACTATCAATAGGGAAATCGTGATATTTCACGGAGCCAACTTTGTAGCAACCGTGCAGTTGCCATGCCAAGGAGGATGACATGGGTGAACGTCCAAAAACTATGACTATTCAGTATCCACATCGAATCTCTATGGACATATTACTTACCGTAATTAGCGTTCGTGTTTTCGAGAATATAGAAAGCTTGTTCTTCTCCCCAGGTAAGTATAGGGACTCCGGGCATCAGCAAAGACACCACATATAACGCTAAAACCTGCTTTTCTGTGCCATTCTTGATTGATGGCCACCGAAAAACATCCTGGTTTGACGTGCCATACTGATGACGTGGGTCAAATCTACCAGTGTTTGTGTTTACCATATCGTTCGTCTGGACTAGACCGTTCCATAGTTCGACAAAGTTCGCTGGCGGATCTCCTTCTGCTTCAAATGTGCCGTCCATGCTAGTCCCCAAGTTAGCAGCTACAACGAACAGTTATACATATCATTTCCTACCCAAGGAATCTTGTCAAAGCACGGTATACGCTGTAGTGAAACGCAGCTGCATCCAGTGCTGCCTTTTCAGGAGACCTGATATGCAGTTCGGGGGCACTATCATTGGTCATGGTTATAGCTTCGGTTGAGTTCGTAATGGTTTGATTTGTCTGTCGACCACGGCCGATGTAGAGCGCACCGAACGCATTGCCTGACACTATTTCCCCAGGAATATAGAAGTTTTCTTTCCCGAAACGACGGGCGCAGCGACGGATAGAATCAGACCATTCACCTTGCGCATCGAGAGTGACCTGGATTGCCTTGTCGATTCTGAAACCATCAATATCCAGCATTGCGATAGTAATGCAGGAAAAGCGCTCGAGCTTCTGCCTGACATCGGTTCGCCACTCCCTTAGGCGATCCTGTACGAATGCGAACTTGCTCACTTGTCGTTGCCATTCCGTGTAGTTTCCGAATGATGCAACTTCACCATACTAGAGAATGATTAGCCCATGTGCCTCTATGTAGTATAGTTAACGTACCTGATCAAACTCGCTATCACGACAGCCGTCAACAAATGCAGTCTTAGCCAGACCCGTCCCAAGATCATCCCAGAAACGGGGATAGTCACATTTTTCAAGCCAAGCATCCCCAGGTTGGAAATCATGATAGCGGCGTGAAGACTTCCACACATGATCATGTTCGTAAGGATTAAAGGGAGTGGATGTATTCAGGGAGCCTTTAAAACCAATAAGGTCACTCATCCTGAGAATGTCAGTTTCAGTTTTTCCTATTTTGAACTAGCTCCCACCTACGTCGCCATGGTGTTCTCCAGAATAATATAAATCCCTCGTCGATGAGCCTCCGCAATCATTTCACGCCAATCATTTATATTACCAAAATGGTGATCTAGGAGTGTTAAGTCGAGGGGCGAGAAGCCATCAGCGCCCCAAGGCATATTGATGTGTGGCACGCCAGCGATATAGAGGGCCTGCATATTTATTAGCCCTGGCTTCATCGGGACATGCATCTTGACCGAAACATACCTTCACACCCATGCCTTGTATATAGTCAAAACTATCCATCAATCCCCGTACATCCCCGCCGTGTCGAAGCTGGTTTGAAAGCAAGTCATGCTCGAACTGCGTCCCATTTGCGTCATCGTTGGCAGGATCGCCGTTGACAAATCTGTCAAGGAAAAGAGTGTAGAACGGTATTCGCCAATTCTCTGGGGATGGGTAATAGCTGTGGTTATTCCATTCTCCCCAGTAATCCATAGGATCCGTGGCCGTTCCATTTTCGTTGAGGTTGAAACCAACTTGTTCAGGGTCATAGCGAAGCGCGGATACAACTGGAATCAGTAATAAACAGAGACTATACACTACTTCCCGGGGTCTCATTGCGCTGTATCCTACCCAACAGGGAGGCGGGAAATGAAGCACCTGGAGAACAAGAATCCAACCATAAGTTACCAAAACAGTACCGAGGGTGACAATATAAGGAAGATGAATGATAGAAGCAGCCCACGACAAGCTAGGAACTTCAATGTCTCCTCCCCCCAGGGGGGAAGTAGGTTGCGGACGAAAGCTCCTCCGAAACTCAATTGGAAAGACTGTTTCAAAATTCAATAATTATATTGACGAACTGTATGATATATAGCCGGAGGACCCGAATCTTTCGGCACGGAAAGGGAATGTATGCGTGGACAATAATTGATATTGAAGAAAGATCGGAGACAACGATATACTATGCAAGACTGTCAGATCGCCTAAGCCAGCTTCAAAAGACGTAAAGATGGCCCATATGATTCAGCAAGAGCCAGGTTTCCGTGATTTCATGCAGAACCAGAAATCCTGTCCCGGAACTGCGTCTGCAGGGAGAGTTAAATCAGTTACCAACAAGAAACAAAATGAATTCACTTTCCACCGTTGCCGTACTACGGGGCCGCTGTTTGTTGGAAAGAGTGCCATGGAATAAGCTTCACCTGTTACCAAAGTTCAGACCATACGCAAGCAAAGTACCATATGGCCAGACCGCCAGCGAGAGCCATTGAAGACAACTTCGGAGCCACTAGGAATGGATATTTGTGGACGTGGTTCCAGAGCTTCACCGACTCTGTATTTTCTCACTGGGGCCCGGACAGTATGACTCCAGTTCCGATTCTGGAGCCTGAAAGAAGTCGCCAGCACTGAGTGGCAGTGTCATGCTCCAGGGCCTTCCGGGGCCATATTCCGAGTCTGTAACAGAAACGTTTAACGATACGATCGTTTAATGGAAACAACTTATGGATCCCGATACTAAAATAAACGAGCTGCAAGGAGTCGTCCCAGAATTCAGGTGGCTTTGCCCTACCATGCAATTAGCAAGCTCTCTTGAAGATAAGCAGCAACATATCAAAGTTAATGACGAATGGCATATCGCACACAAGTTGATGTTAGTAATCTCGAAGTTGTCAGCAAGGGACTTCAATCCAATAACCTTCTATTGTTAACGAAGCCATGCTAGCACATGCAGACGGGCACGCCCATCATGGTGGATTAACGCGTGGGAAGCGAACGTACATGAACCCCAGTTAGCTTCCCCAAGCTGGCGGGAAAGCGACGCAGTCGGGACAAGGTGGATTTCCTTATCATTTCCAGATCTAGGAGGTGGAAGTGAATAACAGAGCGGACAACAATATGACCAGTAGCAGCTGTCACAGAACACACACCAACAGACGTTTAGTCTGCCAATCGCTCGAGACAATCGAGCTTCGAGAGCCAGCGACGATGCTGCCCACGTGGAGTGCATTATTCAATCCGCGGTCTCCAAAAGCTGATGATGGCTTCAATAGATCAATTCTGCCAAGCTTTGGACGATCAGAAGCCCGATAGGGCTGAGACTCCGGGTTCATCCTGACAGGAAATATGTGGTTCCGGTAAGTCGACCAGTAAGTTAATAATAGGGTAGATGTTGGAGGAAGATGTTTGGGTTTGGATGGAACCGCGTTCTCTCGCGCCGTCACCGCCCCGGCGATCGCCGGCCGTGAGGCTGATATCAAAAGATCCTCCTGTCGAATTCCCCAGCTGCATTCCTTCATCTCATGCGGACGATTTTAGCCTACGGCCCCTCGGGAGTCGCTCGAACCTCCTCTAGATTGCCCAGACACGACCCAAGCGGTGTCTTTTTTGAATTTGTTAGATCGATTTCCCGAGATGTACGCTCAATTCCATCCCGAAACTCCGTCCGATCAACATTGCCCGACAGTACCGAGAGAAAGATTGTGAGGGGTCACTTTCTTACACCATGAATACGAACTATGTCAATAAACATGATGAGATAGCACACAGTTTCAACGGTTCCTGACGCTCGTATCCATGGAACGACAACTGTCCTCGAACTATATCGACAGTCTCCACTGCGGCACTTCCGAGCTGTCCGTCTGCAGGATTGGTATGATACAGGGCACAGTACTAGATACGAATAACAAAAGAATGTTCCTGGATAGATCACAAAATCAGTGGTGCTTGCAGGAACTCATACATTGGGAAATCCTTGACCGACTGACAGATTCTCATAGCTTAGACCTAAGCAACCCTCAGGACGGTGGAAAGGGTTGTGAAATCTAGAAACCAATACAGTCACCGACTTCCATGGTCTTCTTCTGAATGCATAGGATATAGTTTCCGCGTCCTCGTATCTGTGGGCCTTAATTCTGGGCTCCTACAACTTTCTAGCGTCATTCGCAGCGACATGTGTCATTGTGATCGGACGGTCTGTACATCCGGATACTCTCAGAAAAAAGGGCTTTCTACCTTTACTCTCACTTTCTCCGGTGCATTAGAGAAACTCTACATGCATCTAAGGGGTTCATGAAACGCATAGCATGAGATTCTACAGTCTTTGCACAGCCTCGTTACAGGATAATGGACCAATACTACGCGGGATATGCTTCACCTGCAACGTTATCTAGAAACCAGGCCGTTCTGTTCTCAAGTGTACTGGAATACGTGAGACATGCGTTTCCTGTCTGCCGCACTAGATACGAGCGAACTGCTAGTAGCTCACCTTGTTAAAGTTTGAGCTGACCGATGCCTCCGACCAGTGTCAGGATTTCCGCCAGACTTTTTTTAGATCGCCTGGATAGCATTATTGTCTTTGGCTTCTAGCTACTGAGCAGCTTAGGCGCTGCTGAAGGTTACCAGGTATGCAAGGGCTATCACAACGTTCTATAGGCTCATAGATGTTATGAATCTCATAATGTATATCTTCAACCAACTCACTATACATCATCCCTCCTTCAAACAGTCTTGGTCCCCTCATGGATGGGTGGAAGTTGTTGCTAGCGATTCTAGCCTGTGTTCATTCAGTCCATTCGGCATCGAAAGAACAATGGCGACCCAGAGCAATATATCAGATTGTGACGGACCGTTTTGCTCGACCTGATAATTCTACAACGGCTCCTTGCGATCCCGCGAAAGGACAATATTGTGGTGGCACATTCAGAGGTATCATCGACAGATTAGATTACATTCAAGATCTGGGTTTCTCAGCAGTAAGTCATTGTTATGATCTAGACTTCTAAAATTGTTTTGGGGAACCGAGTACTTAGCAACCTATGTGCTATCTAATTGGCAGATCTGGATATCTCCCATCACATATCCCATTCAACAAGACACAAAAGATCTCTCCGGTATTCCTTCATCTTCTGCTGAAGAAGGATCTCTCCTAACATGTGTACAGCATACCATGGATATTGGCCGCAAGATCTTTATTCGATCAATCCGAAGTTCGGCACTCCCGATGATCTCAAGGCCCTTGCGGGAGCACTTCATTCGCGCCAGATGGTGCGTTTTAGTTTCTTCACTCAATTTGTCTATATCCCACTCATGAGCACACTAACCTCGGATGGTAGTACTTGATGGTCGACGTGGTTGCGAACAATCTAGCTTGGGCTGGATCCGGATCTGTCAACTACAGCTGGTTTAATCCTTTCGACAATCAGCGCTACTTCCACCCGTACCGCCTGCTCTCTGATGACCCACAGAATGAGACATGTATCGAAGAGGTTGGAGTCAACAGGCACGATGCTTACAGTATCTTCCTCTAACTATTTCTATTCTAGTGCTGGTTGGGTGATACAATCGTCTCGCTGCCAGACTTGAGGACGGAAGATGACGACGTTGCCTCAGCCTTGTACTCCTGGGTTGGCGGGCTAATTTCGAACTATTCTAGTAAACATATCCTTTGCTGCCTTAAAGCAGGACCACTGCTGACTTCTTCATACAGTTGACGGCTTGCGTCTTGACAGCGTGTTTAATGCCGATCCCCAATTCTGGTCTGGGTTCAATGGAGCCGCAAAGGTGTTCTGCCTAGGAGAAGGCCGCTCTGACAATGCAACATCACTTTGTCTTCTGCAGAATAGTGTGGATGGCCTCCTGAATTATCCAATGTGCGTCTTCAACAAGCGAATGACTACTCTTAGGGCAAATTTCTTATTCTCTGGTACAGATACGAGCGCCTTACGGAGGCCTTCAATAGCACAAGCGGTAACATCAGCAGTCTACTCGACGAGGTGAACAATGTGAGAAATAAGTGTAAGGTAAGATACGAGACAGAAACCCTTGTTGCATATTCCAAACTTGAAATAAGATAGTGACACGGTTCATAGGACGTTTTTGCCCTGGGTACCTTCACCGAGAATCAAGATGTTCCACGCTTCGCTTCGTATACGAAAGACATCTCCGTACGTCCCCTTCTAGTCATCTGTCGGATGTAACCGCCTTATCGATTTTAGCTAATTTGTTATTGATAGTTCGCACGAAACATCATCACATACAACCTCTTAGGTGATGGCATACCTATCCGTAAGTAGCATCCAACAAGCGTTCTAACCTTCGATCCACCCCGTATGCTAACTCCATACAGTCTACTATGGACAGGAACAACACTACTCTGGTGCCTACAACCCCGTGAATCGTGAAGCACTCTGGCTTTCCGGATACGATAACGAGAGCACCTCCCTACCTTCTCTCATACAGACCTTAAACCGTCTACGATCCCACGCCGCAGGTAACGGCACCACTTTCACCAATGCCGATGCGCAGGGCAGAGACTACCTAACTTATCTCAGCCTTCCTATTCACAATGACTCGCACACTCTTGCACTGCGGAAAGGCTTCGCGGGTAACCAGGTAGTGAGTGTGCTGTCAAACTTCGGTTCCAACCCTAACAACTCTACGGATACTCAATTGACGTTGAAATCCGATGGGACCGGCTTCAGCCCCGGACAGAACGTGATGGAAATTCTTTCTTGCAAGACTGTTGTCACGGACGCTTCTGGTAATCTTAACGTCGTACTTAACGATGGCGGTCCGAGAGTGTACTATCCAACAAGTAGTCTCAATACGTCAGGGCTCTGCGGTCATAAACTTCATGCGCTGGGCGTCAAGTCTCTTGCCTCGGCGTTCAGGATAGCATTTGGCACGGTCTGGCTGATCTCTTTGGCACTCGTCGTGCCACTTGTTACGGACTGTTTCGTTTGATGAGGATGGTTTATTGAGAAAGTTGAAGAGTTTAGGTACTTATGTAGTTAGCCCGGGATATAGATTTTTCTCTTGGTTCAGTCTAACGGATACTTATTTTACCAGGGCTCCAGATGGGTTTGCACAGCTACCTCAGGTTAGTTCTAATATCACGGTTGAGTTTGGGTTATATTCAATACTTTTTGAGATTTGCTGCCCGCTAGAAAAACGTACTTTAGAAAGCCACTATATCACCAAAGTACTGGTTTCCCCCTAGGAATCTTGTTAGTAGAGTGGCGCGGATCACGGGATATTAATAATATTCTGCCAGGACATATGGTAGAAGCAAGAAATGGGATAGGTCTGAATAGCTTCAAGGTTATAGGGGGTTCCCTGGAATAACTAGCAGGTGGTCACCCCCATTGCCATATGTGGACCATGCCCACGTACTAAACAAGATTACTGGATGTAAACAAATAGGTGCAGATCTATTAACATAATTATATGAAACAGACATATCCTGAAACATATGATTCAGATGGAATTCGCTTAATTAACCAACATCCCATCTCTTTTCACCACGTCTCCTGCTTATACCTCCCCACCTTTTCCATTTCAACCAGATACTTTTCCGCCTGTTCCCTAGTAAACTTCTCAACCTCATCCTTATCACCGTTCTGGAGAGTCTCTATCAACGCCTCCCGAACCGCCTGCGGCATCTTACCGGATGTACCACAGATATACACTGATCCGGATAAATCATGAAGGATGTTGAATAGCATGTCGAAGTTCTCTCTGATGACATCCTGCACGTAGAACTTCTGTTTCTGGTCTCGTGAGAAGGCCGTCAGGACTTTGAGGTCGATGGTCTCCGCGAGTTGTTTCCATTCCTCTTCGAAGAAGAAATCTGAGGTGCGATTGCGGCCACCGAAGACGAGGACGGTGCGTCCGATTGGAGGTTCCATATCAGGGTTCTCTGCACGATATGATCTTGCAATAGCTGCTTTCTCCCAGATCATGGACCGTAATGGGGCGACGCCGGTTCCAGGACCGGTGAGGACGGAAGGGCCCGTGAGTTGCTTCACGGAGGAATTGAGCCCTCCTCGTTGCAGTTGTACTTTTACCGTACTACCTGGCCGGAGGACGGAAAGGTAACGCGTGCAGACCCCTTCTCGAATCTTCTTGATAACTGTCCGGTATTTGACAATGGCGATCAACAGCTCGAATTTCGTGCCACCGTCAGCGGTCTGTTTCAGTTCTCCACCACTTGCAATGCTGAACTGTCGTCCGCGAAGGATGGGCAGAACGGATGCAGCATGCTGCCAGGGGATCTTGACGCTGTCGAATTCATGGAGAACTTCCAAGATACTTCGTCGAGGCCGGGTCGTATAGTCCCATAACTCGTCTATGTATTCAGGTTTTGTGAATTCCAACAATCGCTCTTTGTGCATCGCATCAGTAGTATAATGCGCAATGGCTGAGAAGAATGACCGTCGAGGAATGGATTTGATATCCAAGTAATCTGTCAAGAGAATCCGCAGAGTCAAATGCGGAAAGGAAACGAGGTACGGGATCGGTGCTGGTGGGATATTCTTCTTAGACCGCAGACTGACGCCAGGGACGAATCGAATAGGCTTATCTGCCTGTTTTTCCCAGCCCATCATCTTGATCAAGCTGTCAACGTCTTCTGGGAAATTCTTCGGCATGATAGAAATCATGTCTCCAGGGTCGTATGCCATCGATTCAGGAATGGTCAGGCATATATGGCGGACATCTTGCCAATGTTCCGACGGTGTGACTCGTTTGTTCTGTGTCAGCTTTGCGGTAAATGAATTTGGGATTGGCCGTTCGTCATGATCAAGGCGATAAAGGCCCGGGAATTCATCATTTTCATGTTCAGATACTATCTCGACGTCCGGCTCTCTGAAGGCTGAAGGATCACTCTGTTCTTCTAAGATCCATTTGGGAGGGAGCGGTACATCGTCCGGTATTGGTTGTTGATCAGAGGGAAGGGGATACTGGTCCAGTAGATGTTTCCGCAGGTCTGAGCACCATGGTAGGAATGTACCCTCAAGGCTGTGTATAATTAGCAAGTAGTATGATGTCATTAAGAGAGAGAGAACAGTCTCACCCTTCGGGATGTTGTTGGTCAGCTTCTCCAGATGGATATATCTCATTTGCTCCCAGCTGCAACAGTCTCTTGTACAGCTTTCGTGATGCCCAATTAAACCTAACAAGTCAATGCCATATACTATCCGAGGAAGAAGGATATGCAACATACTTCGGATAAGAGCTATCACCCAACCCGAACAGCACGAAGTTCACCCCTTGCAAGAAAGTTGGCGGGAGCCTCTTCAGTAGAAGTGTCCTCCAGAACAACCTCGCATTTGCAGGAAAATCTCCCTGTCCAGTAGTGGACACGACAATTATCGTTATCGTATAGGATGCTAGAGTCACCTATGTTTCAAGATGAGCGTTCTGGACTACATCGCAATAGCAATACTGGGGTATATTTGCATACGGCTTTAACTTCATTAAGCTCGGCCACGTGAGTCGAGAAATGCAATCTTTCAGCAAGTCTCCCCAACTCCTCTGCTACCTCTTGAGAATTTCCGGTCTCTGAGCCATATAGAATGATCGCTGACCTGTCACTCTGCTGGTCCTCGTCTGCACTCATCCCGGGCAAGAGGGCTCATATGTTATCAGAGATGTGAACTTTACGCGGGGTTGACTGACCGGTCTCGGGGCTTCAGAAATAGTTTTCTTCTTTAGCTTCCAGTTAAGTCCCCCAAATGACGTCACGCTCTATTTGAACAGGAAGTTAAAGAATGTATAATTTGGCTCTTTATAGCTGGGTAGTTCCTTGATATAAGCTGCCAGTACAGTTCTGGTTATGTGGGCACATTGGTGTAAATAAGGTAGAGTGCTTAATGAGTCATGAAATGCACAAGCTCCAAGGTCTATATATTTGTCCCGTCAATGATCAAGACAATTTTCAATAACCTTCTTTATGGAGGGAACTAGTTTATATGAGCTGCAGAATTTTTCTATTTTACGCTAGAAAGGAACCTGTGCATGCGATGTAGCCAATTTACAAAACACAGTATGTAGCTACTGTGCGACAGGTCATAGCTTTTAAGGTTGCAACGCCATTCCAGAGCAGATCATGCATGTCGCTGCTAAATATGAAAAGAAAGATAACAGAGGGGTATCGTAGAAGGGAGAAAAAGCTTAATATGTGTCCTCGTCACCACCACCTCCTCCATCCGCAAACCCATCGCCATCCCCTTCGTCTTCTCCAGCGTCAAAGTATTGCTCCGCGTTGTAGTCCCCGCCCATCTCGTCATCATCTTCAGAGAAATCATCATCGACGATCTCTTCCTCCTGCTCCTCGTCCTCATCTGGGATATTGCCTTCCTCATCTTCATCGTGCGCCTGCCTGCGTTCCTCAGTCTCGTCTTCATCTTCGTCGGCCTTGCGGCGTTTCGTGATCTCTTCGTCATCCTCCTCCTCATCCTCGAAGCCACGCTTGATTCCGACGCGCTGTTGTGCTGCATCAAGACCACCTTCTGGTTTATAGCTGGGCTGAATCGTCTGCCAGAGCTCTCGCGGGAAGAACTTCAGGACTGTGAAAGCGCAGTACGTTAAAAAAAAAATCGACATAACGAGACATCCAAGACAAGAAAACATACCATAAGGTCTTCCCTGCAGCTTGGGAAGTGTTCTCTTCTTTTTCTGGTATTTCTCGGAGTAGGAAGGCATCCCATGGAAAGGGTCAAAGTGCGCACGAGCAGCGCTTCCCTTTTTTGCCGTTGTGCCAGCTGCATCAAGAACGCTGTAGTATGGTCCTTCATGAAATCGCTCTCTCAGCTCCCGATATAGGTTGATTTGTCTTTTCTCCCGAGTAGATAGCATCCTCGCCACGGGTACTGCGTATTTCTATGGCAGCGTCAGCTTTGCCCGACATGTAACTCTGCGAGAATTGAATTATTAGGAAATGGATCAACGTACTGGGAAAAGAGGCGTGGGAGCAGTGTCCGGTTGACCGCCAGGCTCAGTATCCCAGGTGAACTCTGCACCTGGGGGCCTTTTGCCCTTCTTTGAGCCGAATCGTGACATGGCTTATCGGGCGATACCGACGTGCTAAGGAGGTCACGGGAACTGATTAGGGGGGTAGGGTTGATTAGGTGTGCATATGTTGGATCCAAGAAGACAAAGAGATACCAAGAATTTCAAGACAAATTGTTAAGAAGCCATTGGCGTTTAACACTACGGAGAAAAAAGTTCCGGTGATTTCATCAACACTCACAGCTTTCATTTCACCGCCTTCGACCCAGTCACCGGAATAGGAAAATAGGGTTTCTTCACAAAAAACCCTCAGCCTGGCTTCATCCAAAACTACAGAATACTTTATAAGAAATATCGAAGATGAAACAAGCACATACGACCATAGGGTGTGGAAAATAGGGCTTCCCGTCCGCTCAGCCGTACTCAAGCCACACGCCGGCAGGTTAGTAGTTGGGTGGGTGACCACCAGCGAATCCCTGCTGTCGTATGTGTATTCTTTTTTTTTGTTTCTTTTTTATTTTCTTTTCATAGCCTGGCTATTGATGGCTACCTGTCTGCCGAAGTGCAATACTCCTGTTGTTGTTGAGCATACCATCCAGAGCAAAGCAGAGGCCCTTTAGACTCCATGAATGAGGTACATTCTTCCTACAAGAGCACTTCCTTCACTGGCTGGAATCCATGAGCGTCTTAGGGATTACATCAGAGATTGTGGGCGATCAGCGATGATAGACATGACGGATGTTTTAGCAGCCTTTAATTGGGAGATGTTTTGAAACTACATCAGAGCGGTTACCAATACTTTATTGTTGACATTCATACATAATATCTCATGCCAAATTCACGACCATCCACCTACTGATGTTATGGTATCATTAATTCTTAAACAAGGTCAAGGTCCAGCGATATTCTAGCATTCTATTGCATTTCTGTCTCTGTAGAGATGTCATTATTGAATTTATAGCTCCAGAGCATCCACTCTGCTTCCCGCCTGGGACGTAGGTCCCCATGGACCCTCTGCCACTCGTTGCGCGAGAGTCCGCACGATATCCTCGAATCCTTCCATCTGGCCTCGGTTCTCATTAAGAGCACCATAGAGAGACAGGAGGACGTCATATTTTGCGGTGGCAATCCTCCATACTGCGCTCTCTGTATCTCCTCTACCTCCTCCGACGAAATTTGCATATGAGCGTGGTGGTTTGAAGAGATATGGTAGCACAGTAGTCAAGGCTGGCGGGGCAAGTACCGCCCAGAATCCCGTCGAAGGCAGCATCCCCTGTGATGCAGGAGAAAAACGACCCAACTCGCCTTCAGTTGGCAATCGGAAGCGAGAGTTATCTGACCCTGTTTCTTGCGGCAGAGGTTGCCAGTTTGCCGTTATCACCGCCTTCATGAACGAAAGAGCAGCCAAAGCGACGTCTAGCACGGCAACAATATCGGCAGCAGTTGTGACATCAGTCCACAGATTGGCACGACTGTTCAGGAATGTGAAGTAAAGCACTCGAGCTGCAGCAGCTTCCTTACTCCAGTTTGTGGGAGTTGGATTAGAGCTGCTCAGATCCACAGTCTGTGACCCTTCTGGCTTCGGCGGTCCTTGGAAGATTCTCGACAAGGCGTCGTAGCACTCCTTGTTCGGAGGATTCGTTGGAAGTGCTAAGATCGGATTTAGAGATCTTCGTCCCGCCTCCACGAGCATCACTCTAGGTAAACACGACAGTATGACAAGGTCGCCTGTGGGAACTGTCCCATGTGCCCATTGTGCCGATGGTATAGCAAAAGATCCGTTGATCTTCTCTAGAATCTTATCCAGAAGCTCTTGAGAGCTCTGTAAGAGATGATTTGGATACAGCTGCGCATATTGTGCAACATAAGCCATAAGGGGACTGGAAAGATACAACAGATCGGTGACTTCGAGCTTCGAACCATCATCCAAATAATATCCCAGTATCGTGGAATGCAGCCCATGCAATTCGAGGAAGTCAAGTGCAGGCGATGAGAAAGTTGACGCTGAACAAAGGTAGTTCCTAGCCTCGAGACCAGGAGCGCCCAGTCGAAGAAGCTCGCGGAGAAAGTTCAGCAGGGTCATATGCATCAAAACGTCCCCTGTATCAACCATCCGGCAAGCCGCGAAATGCAATAGACTGGATGCTCCATATTTAGATTCGATGCCCGGAATGTGTGATTCCGACACTGCGTCCCATCGCAACGAAGCCGCCTTCACGATGAAGTCCATTAATCTGCCTTGTGCCACTGTTCTTTCCCGTTTCGTCAGCTGGCCTGGGTTCAGAGCATCTCCCAGGCTGCATATTGAGAATAAAAGCCCATAGACGTCCTTATCACCGAATACCCTTCGCCACATAAGACCCTGGCCAGCAGCAACTTCATCTTTTCTGTTTTGTTGATCGCCATCTTCCAGCTGGCTGGGGTGATCCACCTCAAGGAGAGACCATAAAACATCAAAGGCTGCCTGAGCGACGGCGGACGTGGATGTGGACAACCAAAGCTCCACAAGAGACGCAACAAGCTCAGCATTTCCGGCTATTATGGCCGCATCACTCGGTTTTCTCCCAGCTTTCCCTAGTAGAGACAGTACGAGAAGGTTGATCGGTGGAGAAGGGGCCTTGATCCCCGCAATGAAGTTGACGGGAGGGTCGACAGAACGAACATCAGAGAAGGATAAGTATTCTGTAGCTTTAGTTCCCAAAGTCGTCAGCGGGGTTGGATCTTCCTGGAGAATAGGCAGAAGCTGCGATATCCGTGTAAGTAGGGTCGCAGGCACCTCGCGGTCAGTGTTCTCAGTCAACTCGACCTTAAGCTTCTCGATGGCGGGGCCATCCAGAGGCACAGAGGGGTCACTCAAGACTTGGTCAAGATGCGACAGCACCGTTCTGTATGATGGAGGAATAGCCATGGCTGCTTCTGCGCGTGATACAAATTAGAAGCACCAGAGGCCTGTAATAATGAGAGAAAGCCCAGAGACAACAGGACGATGAAGCAACTATTGCGGGGAGCTCTGAGCTTGGCAAACGAAACAAACATCGCGGCGGGACATCCAACTCCGCGGCGTCAACGCTACGACTTGTACACTCCCCAGAATTATCACCCCGCTTACGGTTATATCGTTCTTTGTGGAAGAGTCTGTGGCGGTATCTTCAATATGGCAGAAATTCATAATCCTCTAATTTCCTCGAAGTCCTCTGATTCAGGACTACATGTGCAGCTCCATCCTCTCGTTCTCCTCACTGTTTCCGATCATATAACAAGACATACAGCGAGACAGCAGCAAGGGCCCATTGTCGGAGCTCTCCTAGGACAGCAGGAAGGCCGTGAAGTTACTCTCGAGCACGCTTTTGAATGTAATGTGATCCAGGGACCGAACGGGGAGACACTTCTCCATTCAGCCTGGTTCGAGGATAGAGTTAAGCAATGTATGATATCTCGTTTGCTAGAGGTGGGCATGATACTGATACTCTGCGACCATAGTCAAGGATGTCCACAAAGATCCAGCACTCGACCTTGTAGGATGGTTTACAGTCACTCCACCTTCGGGCCCTGAGCCGTCACATCTCCCTATCCACCGTCAGATCCTCAACGACTACAACGAGTCTGCCGTGTTTCTAGCTTTCCACCCGTCTCTTTTGACCTCTTCAGTTGGTGCCAAGCTCCCACTTACGATATATGAAACCGTCTATGAGGGTGATAATGCCGGGGAGGGGGATAAGGCTATGCAGATCGACGGGGAAGAGCAGTTTTCGAACATCAGATTCCGAGAACTGCCCTATTCCGTTGAGACAGGGGAAGCAGAGATGATTAGTGTCGATTATGTCGCTCGAGGTGGAGGAAATGCTACAGCAGTGGAGACACCGGCCGCGGCTGCTCCACCTCAAGCACAACCAGAGAAGAAGAAGAAGGGCCCTAAAAGCACAAAGAAGAGTGCCGAGAGTGAGCAAAAGCCGGTGGACACAACCTCCCTTACTGCCGAGGATGAAGACCGTAAGGAATTTCACGTTCAATCTTCCAAAAAAGCAAACTAGCTAATCTGTGACAGTAATCGCCAATCTCAACACCCGTCTAAACGCCGTCAAGACGCTTGAATCGCGCATCCATCTAATCAAGACATATCTCTCCAGCCTTCCCCCATCCTACCTCGAGACCAACTCATCTACCGACTCAAGGGAAGGCTCTACCACACAACTATCCCATCCCATCCTACGCAACGTATCCGCCCTCATCTCACACCTCTCTCTTCTCACGCCACAGGACCACGCCTTATTCTCCACCGACTGGGTTGCTCAGAGTAATGACGTGACCCTCGTTTCTCTCCTCGGAGCGCTCGGAAGCAGTGTCAAGGGAATGCGTGAATTGGGCCGAAAGTCTAACATCGTAGAATCCACAAAGCAGACCAACGCATCGCGGAAGACACAGATGGCGTTCCAGAGCCGACTGGACGATGAATACTTCACGGGCCGGAACGGCGCCGCTGCAAGCGGGATGTTCCTTTCCTAGATTTCCGCCACTTTTCTATCAACCCTTTACGACCTTCTACGAATCACATGGTTCAATGGAGTCTCGGCGTTAACGAAATTTGTCTTGTACAAGCCTGAGCGCTTTTGCACAACTTCTGCTGCAGAAATAGAAGGTGATTAATTACCATGTTCATTTCCACATTGGTCTCTCGCTCTGTTTTGCTTTCGAGCGCTGGGTCGCAGGACTCTACAGAAATAACAATATAAAATGCGCTATCAATTAGAACGATCCCGTATGGAAGTAACTTCAAAAAAAGAGGAATGCTCATCCTCCTCGAAATGTAGCGAGATTCTTACTAGATCACGGGTAACACAAACCATCTAGACATCCAGTATATTCTCATGACTATCTCAATAACACAACCAGGTTATTGCTACAAGTCAAACGAATGACATATACTAGAGAACAAAAGGAAAAACAATACTCTGTTTTAGTGTATCCAGCACCATAACTGTACCCCTAACTACATAAGCCCTCCCAAGCAATATCTGACTGGAAATAATGCAAGAGGTCACAGGCAAAAAAAAAAAGAAAAAAAAAAAAAGAAAACAAGAGGGAAGAAAAAACAAAAAGCAAGTCATCATCACAAGCACTCTAAATGCCATGAGGTATCAATTCAGAGAATCCAATAAATCTTCGTCCGAAACCATATGTCATTGGTTGGAACAGTTGACGAAACTGAAATTTTCTCTGGAGTAGAAAAAGACAAGGAAATGCAAGTTTAAAAAGCACAAAGCCCGTCTGTACTGAATAATAGTGGGCAATCGATCGAGATTCCAAACACCAACCTGGGGGGGAATGAATAGAAGAGAAACGTAGAGAGTCCGAGGTGGATGGATTCTCAACAAGGGAAAACCGAAGCCAAGACGAGAGCTATCAACAGGGAATCATGCTTGAAGATGAAAGTTGGAAAAGTGCAAAAACCTGCAGGGAACCATCCAATGGCATACCGTAAAGAGACAACAGGCATAATTCTAACATAAAGCGGCTCAGTCATCGACAACCGAAGAGTCGAGGCAGTCTGGACCATTTTGCCAGGCCACATAACCGGCGCAGTGTTTTAATCTCATTATCATCTTCTCTGATTATTGTGATCGTCTAGAGGAGGTGGAAGATAAGGTGCGGGCATGGGCATAGGAATTTCCTCCTGGTGTGATGATCCACTGTGCGGATAGGCGTTTGTGGTGCCCGTCTGCTGACCGTATGCATTGTAGAATCGGTTGCCGCCCTGCCGTTCACCTTCTGAAGCCGTGTAGGTGTTGTGATAAGGACTACGATAGGCCTGGTATGGCTGAAAAGGTAGAGGCGAATGCGATCGAGAATCCACTGGAGAATCGGTGACGGAGTAGCTTAGAGAATTGCTATGCATACGCAGAGGATGCTCCTCGTCATACGATGACATGGCAATTCCTATCTCACCATGTGCTGAATGTCCCGAATGCGATGTGGGATTCGACTGTGCGTTTGACAGAAGCTCCTCGCCCTCATCGTCTGGAGAAGAACCATAGCGATTCGATCTGCTGCCACTACCAGCGCCTGCATAGGCTGTGACATTCGGGCCCGGAAAGCTAGTCTCTGGGGTAGCGCCTTCTGTTGGCTTCATGCCAAAAGAGGCAGAGTCGTGGTGGTAGCTGGGATCCAACATTCTCTTCTTGCGGCCAACAAACAACCAGCGTGTACCACGACCGATAGCCTTCATAAGATCCCAAGGATTGAATGCATCGATCATCGCCTTAATGCCCATGAAGCCTCCATGATATCGCGCTTTACCGCCGTAGAATTCAGGATCCCGGCTAGCATTGAGGCTAGCTAGCGTATATGGCTGCCATTTGAAGGCCCATATGTGCAAAATGGAGAAGATAGCCATCTCGATGCAGATAAGTAGATTGGGAATACCGACCCTCATATCCTGCGATTGAAGCTTGGAAGTCGCCTCAACGACACCGGAAGATGTGAGAAACGAAATCAGAGTCTAGTTGCGCGTTAGTTCCCACCAAAAAGTAAGAGACCGCGGACGGAAACAGAAAGGCTTACGCTCTGCCAGAAAGAAAGGAAGATCACGAGCTTTATCGATAAAATCTTCAGGAACACCTGGTACTGCTTGACATCTTGGCGGATCTGGAGGTAGAATTGGATCAAGCAATACATCGCGATGGAGACGCAGATCGATTCAATGCACAGAACCTAGTGACGTGTCAGCTCCAAAGAAACCACCCAGTTCATAAGTGACCTCGACGTACCCAGATGTGAGAGAATGCAGGACTCAGCGAGTCCTCACAATATAGGCCTACCGACTGCGTCGCAACAGCGACGATCGTCATGAGGACCCGGAATACACAATATTGGAAAACCCCAGTCCATATAACCTTGCCCCTAACGTCAGCCAAATGTTCATCTGGGCAGTTCATTTCTTTCCAGTACGCACATTAAACCATGTCAAGCCACTCCGTGGTGTCCTCCAGATTCCATTTTCACCGCCCCAAACCTTCTGCAACCAATTCATAGGCCACACCCACGGTATTGGTCGAGTCCCTCGAAAATACTCCTTCTGGCTATGCAAGTCCGGCGCGACATAATGACATAGCAGCGTGAAGAAAGCAGAGATGGTAAATGCCTCGTAACAGTCACCTAGGACCTCGAAATAAACAGCGTGTCGGTAGTAGTAGAAACTCAGGAACGCGACGGTCGAGTAGATGGGAATCATGAGAAGAATACGAATAATACTGGAATGTGCAACAGGTATCAGGTCAGCAACAGGTTCCGCAAGGTGCTCAGGGCTAATGGATGACACCTACTGCCGTTGTTCTCGCGGCTTGCTATAATGAGTGGCATGGCACGTAATCAGGCAGAAAGCGACAACGGTCGCAATAAATGCAAACCCTCCACATACGTACAGTCCTAGACGATGGAAGGTCAGACCTCCATCCCAGAGAGGGACTTCCGAGACTATTACAGGCGTTGTGGTCAGTACGATGGCCTTGGTTGAAGCCCGACTCGGGGGGGCCACCTTATCGGTCGCTGCGTAGAAAGGATCATACGTACTTGTCTCATCTTCCAGAGTTGAGTTGCACACCGGCCAGCCCATCCTGGCTGGAGTGCCGAAAAAAGCGAACGATAGTTGTTGTTGATGAGGAGGTTATCCAGGAGGCGGTCGCAGTATCTTTCTTATCCGGGACGGACACAAATGGACCGACTTGTGGCGCCTAATGGTGGTTTGCGGGTCAACAACGAGTGAACAAGGGGCACTTAAAAAAATTTAATGAAAGAAGGACGCAGGTAATGAATGAGGTAGGGCAAAAGTGAACATGTAGCCCAGTATCTGGCATGTAAAACCAATCACTGACCCAAGCCAGGTAGGTGTACAAGAAAGGAACATCCAAACGATGATGAGTTAGGGAGGCTGAGCCTCTCCCTCGTTTCCACTAGTGAAGGACTTCGGTGGGTGTCACGATCGACATATAAAACCGTTTCGCCCTCTCAAAGTTTCAGATGGCAAAAGACGGGGATGGCTGTGCACAGTGCGCCCTGTCATCCAATAGTTAATCACCACAGTCAGCTATAATAAGCATCTCAAATCAACTGCCTCAAAGCTTTCCCCATCTTGGCTCTCTTGGCTCTCTCCGATCGTCGACTTGGGCTTGGCAACTGATTCTCTTCCTCTTGATAGTCAGGTTTCTAGATCGCCTCGTTCGTACAATTTTCACTATAGTACAAGTATTCTACAGATGTTCCCATATTCGTGTACATCTACCGCAACTCCCCGCCAGTGTCACAAATGTCTGGTCGAAAATGCCCGCATTCTCGACACATATAGATTACATATTCATCCAGAACATTCTGCACAACCAAGACGATACTCTCAACTTTTAGCGACCACGGCCTCTCCAACTATCTCGCAAACGGCCTCCATTACCACCGCCTCGACCACGCCCCCCACGTCTGCGGACACCATATTCTGGTCCTTGATCGACGAAGGAGTCAGTGTCCTCAAAGGTGATGCGCCTCGTCTCGTCACCACCAGGACGGGGATGTGGTCCACGGCGTGCAAGCTTATCGAACTTGCTCAAACGTCTATCCGCTACCTCCTTGGGGACAGGCAGATAATAAAGCTTAGGCTTCGCTGTAGTTGACTTAAATAAGTCGTCAAGAGCTTTGAAGCCTTCACCTCGCGCTCTTGGGTCAGCAGAAGCCTGGCTGCCTCTCCGTGGATCCCGATCGGCGATGCTTCCGCGCGGGCCGAGAGGCACATTCGGTACATTCGGTCCGAGAGACTGGGCTTCGTGGAGAATGGCTTTGATACCATCATCCGTCTCCTCATACAGAACCTCCCAGCGGGGTCCATTTCGACCCCGGCCCTCAGAGCCCTGTTCAATATTGATCCACTCGCTGAATTTGTTCTCGGGTATAAAGTCTACCCATAGTGGTTTCCGGTCTCGTTCATTGGGCCAGACCGTGTTATGCAATGCTGACCGGACCCGCGAGGCAGCAGAGACGTTGGCGAAATTGACAAAACAGTGGGTCCTGATTGGATCTAGGAAGAAATCCAAAATAATGTCAGGGTTAGGGGATGTCGTAGGAGGAGTGGCCAGAGAAACAAGGTAATTCTTGAGATTCGCAGGTTGAAGGGGTCGCATAAAATTGCGTATGTAGAGAGCAGAAGTCGCTGGATGCAACGCGGGCTCGACATCCCGGTCCTCGTCCTCACGTGTAGGGAGGTCCTGAGAAGGTGGTTGTGGGCGCTCTTGCTCCTGACTAGCGATTGGGACATTATCTTTGAGTTTCGCGTGCGAAGGGGAAGCTGCTGGAGATGCACGTCTAGCGGTCTCATCCACTTGAGGCGTCCGTGAATCTGAAACCAGTCCCTTAACTTCGGAGACGGGTTTGCGATTTGATGTAGCTTCGTTCATATCAACATCGTCGGCGTCACCCAGGGTACGCTGTGGCAGGTTTTCAGCGCCCACATCCTCCTTCAGCAGAACATGTGGACTCCCATTCTCCCCCTTCATTTTCTTCTGGACAATAGGATCTAGGGCAGGATGAGGACTGGAGCTGCGACGCTTGCGCTTTCGCACATCGTCAAGAAGTTCTTCCACAGGGACTGGCGTAGATTGCTCGGGGGCGAGCGACAGTTCGCTGGAAGCCTTAGGGACTGCCGGAGTCTCTTCTGAAGGCTGTTTTACTTCCACAGGCTCCTGCGGAGGTTCCTTTACTTCCTCTGGTCCTTCCTGTGGTGCGGACTTTTCCGAAGTCTCTTGAGCTGGATGGGATGCAGCTTGATCTTGTCCCTCCTCCTGTGTATCCCTATCTTTTGTCACTGTAGCACTCTGCTCCTGCGGAGGTTCCTTTGCTTCCGCTGGTCCTTCCTGTGGTGCGGACTTTTCCGAAGTCTCTTGAGCTGGATGGGGTGCAGCTTGATCTTGTTCCTCCTCCTGTGTATCCCTATCTTTTGTCACTGTAGCACTCTGCTCCTGCTCCGCAGCTGGTGCTTCTCCCTGACTCTTTCTTGGTTCCGGCTCCGGATGGGGCTGTGACTCTTGCTCGAGTTTCCCATCATTCTGTTCGACTGTCGATGATTGTTCCGCATCATCCGCATGCTGGTTGGTGTCCTGCTCTGGCGCATCACCTGCAGTATTCTCTGCCGCACTGTCTGCTTCCAGGAGTTTGTCAATGTAGTTCTGTTTGACCTTCAGGCCAGTCTGGGGTATGCCGCGACGCTTCAACTCCGCCTTGAGATCGGTCACCTTCCACTTCGCGTAGTCGGTCATTGTGACGGCACATATAGGAACGTCGGGCGCATGGATTGAGAATTGAGAATCGCTCGGTTGAGTATCGTGGTATTGATGGTGCAGATACCTTAAGTTGCCATTGCTAGGAACACAACTCGAAGGGCGAAGTAGAACGCGACACTTAACCTCGACCTTTCGTGATGCCGACGCTAGTGTTCTGCGGGACTAGTTTCTGCAACCGGCGGCAGTCTAGTTAACCGAAATGTGGGGGTGCTTTGCTTATCTAAAATCTCCATCTTCGTCTGTCAACAATTATTACGGAGTACGCAGGTTGGACTTGTCTCTGCTAGGACGGTTCAGAATATAGCTTTCTATCAAGATAACTGTGGTCATGATTTTCAGCAGAAGCTCTACTTGCTAGAATAGATGAACGTGCAACTTGCATATATTTCATATGCCAGCTATGACAGACTTTCAAAATATATAGAGAGAGAGAGAGAGAGAGAGCATATAGAGCGATTTCTCCCGGAGACTAAAACACAAACATGTTTTTGAATAATCCGGGTGACGTCCGTGGCATCTTGTCGAATCCTATGGCACGGAAGCATAACTAGAGTAGTCGAACTATATCAGCTTCTACTCTAATCATTGATTTATAACTATACTCCAATCTTTTCATTCTAAAAGATCCAGACCTGTACCCTAGGAGATCAGACAACCCCCCGTCCCCTCATTTCTCACTTTATCATCCTCCACGAAGAAATCCACATCTTCCTCTTTAACCACCACATCCTCAGTAATGCCCCTCCTTCGTCTCCAATTCCTCTCCGTATTCGTTAAATGCCCCTCTCTCCACTGCTCCCCATAGAACTTTTTCGCTTCACTCCACCTCCGCCAGCGAAGGATATCATACGTGCTATTCATCGTCATCGCAGCGTCTCGATAGCGCGGGCCTGTCATCGTATCGTCCTTCACAACCTTTACCCGCACATCGCGGGCGCGGAACTTAGCGCCCCACAGACGGTCCTCATCGGGCGTGACGAAGATGGTGATACGGGAGGGCGATATGGGGTACGCGAGAAGGTAATCGAGAGCGTCAGCATCGACTCCATGTGGAATAGGCCCGATGACAAAGTCATCGCCGCGGGCGATTGCGGCGTCGATGCGTTTGGTGTAATATTCATGGAAGTAGCTGGAGTTGGGGCCGGTTTCTAGTGGGCCGGATATGAAGGCGATTTGCCTGTGGGAGATTTGCTCCATTTGGTAGTCGAGATTGTTGATTGCTGCACACCGTGATGTATTTTGGCCCACAAAGCTTGCAACTAAAGATTTCTCTGCAGGGCCACAGCTTGAAAGAGTTCAGGACGGTATGACAATTGAGATAGGATCAAGTTACTATGTATAGACGAAGGCGCAGCACGGAGTTGATGCCTGGAGGCCGGCTACAGTGCTAAATGAGGCGGCCCCAATGTTTCTGCTCAGCCCTAAAGCACTCTCAATGCATCAGATCATTTAGGGACTATGACTGGATAATTCAGCCCCTTCGGATGATCTTTTAGAGCGCCTAAGTCCATGGATTTCTAGTTTCAGAGTTTGCCGGAGTTTCAGTTCCCATGAAACAATACATATGCGACGCTAGATTCTGATAAGAGGATAGAATACAGTCATGCCATGGTCAAATAATTTATCAGCATTGGTTTCTTCTGAGAATGGTGCTTTCCAAAATGTTACTTTACTCTGAGAGGCCACAACTGCTTACGAATTGTTTCTGACCAGAGAAACTTTTCAATGACAGATACACATAGCTACATAGAAAGTAGTACATTGGTTATCGACGTACTCAACATCAGAGAGTAAAGCGACTGGATGAGGTAATATAAGAGTTCTGACATTAACACCTGAGACTGAGAAGAAGGGTCCTATTGATACAACATCAAGAACAGTGATAGACTTGAAACCAGCGAGATGGCCAAACTGTGAGAATGACTTTGTCAGATGCGATTGATAAGAACCTGAAATAAGTCCATCTCACCGTATCCAGGTCAGGCCAAACTATCTCTATCTTTCGAGACAGCTTCAAGCAGTATTGACTCCAAATCCTTTGTCCTTTGGCTCATCCACAGCCCTAGCAGCATCTTTCTTAGCTCCATCACTTCCGTCAACTCTTTCTGAGACAGGACTGAGGTTTTTCGAGTTTGGAGACGCATCCCGATTTGCCAACTTCATGTCGTTTCCACAATCATCGCAACTCTTGCAGCAATGGCAAGGCCCAGTGCTGCTAGTTTGTTTATCCTTATAATCAGGAAGGTAAACTGGAGACTGTCCCGTGCGAGCCTTGATCTCAGTGCGAAGTTTATCGTCTAGCTCTGCATCATCTGGGATCAAAGCTGGACGACGTCTCGAATGCGGATCCATAGGGAAGAGTGTGATTATTTCTAGATGTGGCCGCAAACTTCACGGAAGACTGTGTTGATCTGATGTTTATGTTCTGATTCTGAATTAAGCTGTCATACTTGAAATTAGCATTGTATATCACGAGCGAGCAGGGGCTTTCCTATCAGAAAAAAAAAAAAAAAAAAAAAAAAAAACTATATGTCAGAGTAGAGGGAAACTACCTTCCAGAAGGGACGGTATCTGAGGAAGGCCTTCCCACTGAGATGTATCAACAACAAGAGTGCAGATGGCTAATGAAAGTCTTTTGGGGCAGATCCCTATGGAACAAAGTGACAAATTTATTGTCCATGTGGAGGAGATGTGATTTCTGCTATTCGCATTAGCTGTTCATCGTTATGACGATGCACTGTGTGTTTTTACACAACTGGGTAGTGTTAGACATGGACCATCGTCATTTCTGAGACTAACTCCTAGCAGCTTCATAATCATAAAATCAAGAAAGACAACTTAATTGATATTACTCAGTGTTTCCCCAAAGGTTACTTGGGTTGAAAGAGTTTCTACCTCCCTACAGCTAGCTACTAACTACTAACATAATAGAAATTCAATATAAGATGTAGTAAATCAACATGTTGATGCTGCGTATTGCTATCAACTCATCACTACCTACTTATTGACCCCCAGTAATCTTATTAGTACGTGGGTATGGTCCACATATGGCAGTGGGGGTGACCGTAACCGCTATTCCAAGGAACCCCCAGGAGCTGAGGACTCGTGGTTAGCAGGCGCTCTAAGCATCGTTTAATCGGCCCATCTCCCTCAACCGTTTCTCGACAAAGATACAAAGTTGACTTGACTGCTCACAATCGACCCCATAATAATGTCTTCAGTCAAAATTGGTGGATTGTCTTTATTTTCAATGCTGATCCCAGAATACATATCGACTGTCCTTTTGATTAACCAGGTCTTCCACACATTCTTCAATGTCTTTGTCAATGTTCTCTTTGGTATCAAGATCCATAGTGTCTGACTTGTGATCTTCTGATGCAGGCAATGAGAGATTCTGGACGAAGGTTCCCTCAGGATCTTTTTTCACAGCCAGAGTGGTTCACCAAGTAGTTTGATGGCATTCTTGATGGCCTCAAATCTGTGTCTTTTGTCCTTGGTTGCTGTGATCAGGTCCCAACTCTTCTTACATGAAGGTGAATGGTCAGTTTTCACCCTCATGGTGATTCTCCACAGGAAATTCTCACACTTGGTATGAGACCACTGTGTGCAATAGAAAAGCTCATCTTGGTCATTGCTATTCTCCATCCACAACTGAGAAAGCAACTGGGCTATCCAGTCCATCACTGTCAATGCACTGGTATTTGGATCACTTCTCTGGTATTTGTGATCCACACAGATTTCAGCAATCATGACCACATGCTGTACTGTAGCAAGGTTCTCTTCTTGGTTCTTCACCCCCTGCTGAGATGGCAGCAGATACTCTTTGTAATACTTGATCCAGTGAGGCTTGAATAAGTGGGAGCATATCCACTGCTTGAGCTTCTTCTCATTGCTGACAGTGAAAACAATTGAAGAAGTTGTCTAGAATGGATATTGAATCTAACTTAAGTTAAAATCTTCTGCCAAAAAATTTAAAATATTCACATGGTTGAAAGCAGCTGAGCAGTGAGAATGGTCAAAGATAGTTGTGTAGTTATTAATGAATATCAAATCTAACTTGAGTTAGAATCTTCTCTAAAGATCACAATTGGCACATATTTAATGTATGTACTTAAAAATATTCTGAAGACCAACCATCAATTTTAACTTGAGTTAAAATTGAGAAATTTTAACCAAGTTAGAATTGAAGAAAAAAAATGTTGTAAAGGAAAAGAAATTCAATGTAGTCTGATAGGTGCGGATGCCTTGGGATGTCAATCCGGGTGTATCGAGTAAATCCATCCTAGAGTGCCAGTCTCTTGGGAGTCTCCCATTGTATCTGAACAGTAACACCTCATCTCAGAGACTCCCTACTCCTAGGAAGATTTGGTTCGATTTCTCCCATGCCTGCCTAAGCAAGAGCTTGACCTCCATTATTTAGGTGTTCCTGTCTTTCGGTAATTGCTCGTTTCAAGGCATTTAGACCTCTGAATTCAGTTGGTGAATATTGTTCTGTCAAGGCGAGTTCTGAGGATGGTGATATAGGAGCTGTCGAAGGTCCAGACATGTTTGCAGTTCTTCTAGTTGCAGGTGTTGGTGAAGTACTGTGTTCTCCATAACTCATGGAAAACATTTTCAGGAAGCTAAGTCATCATTTTCCAGAATCCCAACATGTGTGTATGACAGTGTAAACCTTCCCCTATTGATAGAATGTACTTCACTGTTGTTCTGTTTGTCCTTGGGATATCTGAATTTGAGGACTTGGTACACCGACTCAACCTCGTACCTCGCATTTACAATCTGAGCCAATTCCAGATGGCGCACAAACTGGGTTCTGGGGGTATATGTCAGCAAAGCGGCACATTTCTGAACAGTTTTTATAGGACTGCATGTAACGGCGTTGGCATACCTACTATAACTATATAAAGCGAGAGCAGTTCTAGGTCGCTGACCTAGAATCCTAGTCTTTTGCTCCTGGCGCAGCGGTTTAGCGCTCTAGAATGCTCCCTAGAGGTTGGCCGTGACACTGCAATGATGATCAACTTACATCCAGTTCTGACACCTCATGAATCCTTGTCCAGACCATATGAAATAAAAATTATGCATGCCATTTTCTCTGATGGGGTTAATGAATTGAGCAAGAGTGATATTTTGATGCAGAATTGGGATTCGGACGACCTTTAGAGCACTGTATGATGGGCCCATGTATCTGATGGTCTTCACTAGCAGTTTACCCCCGAATTCAGAGGGATCTTGAGTCTGAACGGTTCTGTCGGGCTCCATACTTATACGCATACCAAGCGTATTCATAGAAGCATCGGGGGTAGCTTCATATATTGGCCTCTTGAAAGACACTCTCAAAATAACGTAGTTCTTCACACGTCTGAGCATCTGTGACGGCGCTGAGCAGCAACTTACTATATAAAGCGAGAGCAGTCGCTGACCGAGAATTCTAGTCTTTTGCTCCTGGCGCAGCGATTTAGCTCTAGAATGCTCCCTAGAGGTTGGGCCGTGACAGCATCTGTGGATCTTGCATCTCATGATCCGTAAGCAGATTTATTTCCCTACCATTTAGGACCTCCATAGAACAAGTCTCCAGTTGCTTCTGGAGGAGACTTCGCGGAATTTGTGGGAATCGGTAGGAGGTGTCGCCTTCAGCGACGGGAGGACGTGGTAGCGGTGCGATTTTACGCGGAGGAGATGGAGGTAAGCCCTGAAGCCTCTTGGAATTGTGGCCACTCTGAGATTGATGCATTTTGACAGGTAGAAATGTCGATGTTACGAGAAGACGTCTGTTCTATGGCAGTAATGCGAATGAAGAGACAGATAGTTGGATGCGTCTGCTAAAGAGAAGCAACGAGCCTATATAGCATAGGCCTACAGCTCTAGTGACAACGACGCTCTTTGAGTGAACCAAGCAAGAGGATGAAAGCAGCTGATTCATAATATTCTGCTATGAATAAAGCAATACACCTTTGATCATCTGTCATTATTCACTGATAAACCTATGTCAGGGGACAAAGAACCACTGGAATATCCAGACAAGATAATATTATATCTCCAATGATAAAGATCCAACAAGATCTGTAATGTAATATAGTTATTCATGGGATTCTTGGGGCTACTCTCGTGCCTTTCTCTCGAAACACATCTGCTCTAGGGGATCATGTCTACCACAGAACAGTTTCAGACATCAGGCGAGTGACCAGATTGTTGGTGTGAATTATCTTCCGAAGGGATATCTGTGAATACAAAGCTATGAGTATGCTAAATATCAAATTGGAATAATAGGAGAATTTTCTACTCACGAAAATCATCCGCTACGCATTTGAAGACGTAGGAAGCATTGCCCATCGGGACCAGATTGTTCGACAGCGGAATCGGAATTGTCTTTATGAGAGAGGACGATAGACCTCTGGGATGCGCACGAAGTGCGAAACTCATAAAGCTAGACGGCAATACACCAGTGTGTTCGAAATCTATCACCCAAAGTTGGCCGTTCACGTCAACAGGGAAATTGTCGCGATTAATATCCGCGTAGCAGCATATGAGAGGTTCGTTACTGAAGTCAACTTTGTCCTGTCTCCCATTGATTGTGTTAAACCATTCAAGAGCCTTTGAGACGTATTAGTACTTGGAAAGGTGACTCGATGGCAGCTCAGTGTAACAGACCCTGTTAATATATGCTTCCAGCTCCACCACAGAGGCAAAGCGTACAGGAGCTGTTTGATCTCGGAAAATAGGATGTCTGATAAGGCCGCCACCCATGCTGCCAAAAGTACCAGATGGTGGGGGAACACGAACAAGTTCGGAAATAGCCTGGACTCTCTGCTCATTGGAGGCCTTGTCCTTGATATTGATATGTTCCATGAGTATATACGTGGCTCCCATATCAGTTTTGAAAGCGTGGTAAATTTCGGGGATTCGAATCGTCGAGTGGCTGTTCTTCATAATCTCGTAGAAAAACAACTGCGAGTGTGCTTCATCCATCGAAGCGTTGTTATATTTGATAAAGACATCCCTATCTCCAGCGGAATAGGTGAGGTGATTGCGGTAAGGACCTTCCTTCTTGCAGAGCTGAATGACGTGATCCTTGCTGGGTAGGTCAGCGATAGAAGGATTCAATATTTCGTTTTGTATAATCAACATGTTGTAAGGGTAGACACCATCTATAGTGAGATGGTGGAGCGGCTATGGTTAGGAGGTTCCGTTCAGAGAGATAATGATAACACGACCCAGACTGAGTCAACAAAGGCAACCCGGAGGCATTATTCCTGAAATAGTAGTAAGAACTGGAAAGCTATTCCTTTGTGTCAGAATCGGTCATCACCTAGTTCAGTCTGGAGAGATGGTATCAGTGTCAATTAGAGTACTGCGCATCTGTGACGGAGTATGTATTAAGATAATTAGAGTACTTTCCGGCATCAAGCACTGCCCATTTGACCAGACCTTCCAGAAGATCTCATAACCGCTGTAGAGATGAGAGATTGTCTAGAGTGACGTGGGGGTGAGTCATTGTGCCATTTCCCTTCGAGTTGGATTCCTTATTAAGCTTATAAAAAACTACCAACGCAAATAATAGGAACTTCTTGACGGTTCTATTAATATCTCCTTCATCCCTTCTTCACTTTATGCCCCTTCCCTGCCCCCAATTGCTATGATTAATTTAGGTTTAACTGAATAGTGACTGCGATCATGGGAAGCGAGAGTTGTGATAATACGTTAAATATCAAATTGACTTCATATTCTATCATAAACTCTTTCTACATTCGTTAGGTACTATGTACCTTTTAATCGGCTTACAGTTGAGTTCTCTTTGACAGACAAGATCTCTCTTCTACGGTTATTTTTGCGAGCTGCCAAGACAATCGAGCCTGATTGGTCCAGAGTGGCGTGGGGCTGAGCGGGAGTCATTCTGTCATTTTCTCTTCCCCAATTTTTGATTCTTGTCCTCGTCAATGATGAAATAAGTCAATGAATACTTAAACTTTGTCAGTCTCTTCATTTCTCCCCATCTAGTCAAATCTCTTTGCTTGCCTAGGTCATAGCAAAATGACCAACGCCAACGGCAACGACGCTGCAGCTTCGCGACGACTCCGTCAGTATTCCCCTCCTCCTTCATCCCATCCCACTTCCCCCACCCCAACTGCTCTGATCAATCCATGGCAAAAGTGGACAGCTACTAAATCCCGTAGAGAGAGTCGACTCGCAACCTGAGAACCCGTTCTCGAAACTCATCACAGATCAGTCGATTGCCATTGTCCCCGAATTCACGCTTGAATCGGGGGTGACTTTTCACAATGTTCCTGTGGCATACAAAACCTGGGGAAAGCTGTCACCAAATGGAGACAACGCTCTGGTGATCTGTCATGCTCTGAGTGGCAGCGCCGATGTAGCGGATTGGTGGGGTCCCCTTCTGGGCGGCCCCGGTCAAGCGTTTGACGTGTCGCGATTCTTCGTCGTTTGCTTGAACAGTCTGGGCAGTCCGTATGGGAGCGCTAGTCCGGTGACATACAAGGATGGCGATGCGACCAAAGGAAGATATGGACCTGAGTTTCCCTTGACGACCATCAGAGATGATGTCAAGTGAGTACAGCCGTTCCTGCGCTTCTTTGACTTGTAGCTAACTATGCTCAGAATTCACAAGCTTGTCCTGGACGATCTAGGTGTTAAGCAGATCGCCGCCGTAGTTGGAGGATCTATGGGAGGAATGTTGACTTTGGAATATGCCTATTTTGGCAAGGATTACGTACGAGCAATCGTGCCCATCGCTACGTCGGCGCGACACTCAGCTTGGTGCATCAGCTGGGGAGAAGCCCAGAGGCAGAGCATCTACAGTGATCCTAAATATGAGGACGGTTACTATGCCTTTGACGATCCTCCGGCCACCGGACTAGGTGCCGCTCGTATGTCGGCTCTCCTCACATACAGAAGCCGCAACTCTTTCGAATCTCGTTTTGGCAGAAATGTCCCAGACCCGTCGAAGCGGCAGAACATTGATGGCAAGGAAAGACTTCCTACTCCGCCAAATGAGCACTGGGCTGTCCATAATGATGGTCACAAGAGCACACGGTCTTCTCGACCTCCGAGTGCTCCTGGTTCTCCAGCCCCTCAGACTGAGGTTCAGTTCACGGATCCCCAATTCAGCGGAACCACGACTTTCACGGCTTCCGTAAAATCCACCTCCCACAGTTCAGATGCCACGAGACGACCCACCACCTATTTTTCCGCCCAGTCTTATCTGCGCTACCAGGGTGAAAAGTTTGTAAAACGCTTCGACAGCAACTGCTACATTGCCATTACCCGCAAACTAGACACCCACGACGTGTCTCGACATCGCGCGGATGCGAAGTCTTCTGCTCCTGTCAAGGATGCACTGTCACTTATTCAGCAGCCGGCTCTGGTCATCGGAATCGAGAGTGATGGGCTCTTCACTTTTGAAGAGCAACAGGAAATCGCCGCCGGGATTCCAGACTCGCGGTTGAAGCGGATCGATAGCCCCGAGGGTCACGATGCTTTCCTTCTTCAATTCGAACAGGTTAATCGTCATATCTTGGAGTTTTTCCGAGAAGTCCTTCCGGATATAATGTCTAAGGAGGGGGATGAGGTGACTGCTGACACGGTAGGAAAGTTGACCAAGAGCAGCACGTTTGGTGAGGCGGAAGTGGAGGATATCACTGCCTGGTAAAGACGAGGGTCATGATCTTCATAGGCCAAGATTTGGCGCCATCACGGTAACCTGTTAAGATACCGTGCCGCGCCGTGCCATGCCCTTGGAGACGCAGATGCGAACGAGAAGCTTCTTGAGGTCGTCGCTCCGTATGTTCAGTCAGTGGAGCAGCGACGTGTCGGGGAAAGTTTCTGAAGAGGGGGAAAGAGACAGGGTCTTGGGGATTTTAACTTTCACTTCGCACAAATCGGAGAGACGAGCATCCAACTGCCTCTCTCTCGCAGATATTTAAAAAGAAGCATCCAACTGCTCTCCATCATATGTCCGTCTAAGCAGTCCGTGTTTTGTATTCCCCTCAATCACGATGACTTGCTATATGACGACGATGGGCCCTCGTACATACAAATGTACTCCACAATCTTAGTTCTTTTTTCACGATGCATGTTTCGGGACGAATATACTGTCCTTCGCATGTATAGTTTATTAATAGATAGCACATACATGCATACATATTACATTTTTTTCTGGATGTGTGAACATACTACACGTACATTTCTTCTCCTAAGTAGGCCCCGAGAGCGTCAGTAGTATATTTATATATATGCACATTTTATCTACAATGACCTCATTAATCTATTGAGTCGTATATCCCGTTTGCTCGGACAGATTTCCGATTCTGCCAAGCAGGAATTCAAGATGGCGATAGGCTGCACCAGGGGCGTATTGTGGGATTTCTATATCGGAATCGTTAACATTTCTTTTCCCGATTAGGAAAGTCAAACTTACCATGTCCAGCAAGATACACCGACGTAAAAGTCAAACCACGCTCCGTGTGCGCCGTACCAAGGTATCCGGCACCAGCATCCTGCGTGAACGGAGCCGTAGCGGTACCTTCATAGAGCTCAGCCAGACCCCAATGGTATGGCACGTAGAGCGGCTCGATGGGTGGTTTCTGGAAACCCTGGGCTCCGTTCCAGGTCATGTTCTGGATGGTGGCAAGTGTTCCGTTCATGAAGAGCAGGTAGTCCAGCCATCCGTGGCCGATGATGGTGTTGTTAGTACGTTCGATCACGCTGGGAAGAGGTCCCAGGGCGCTAGGGACCGAGCTATCGCCGTTGGCAAAGATGATGGATTCATCGCAGACGGAGTAGTCAGTTGGCGGGGCGTGCAGGACGGCTTGCACGTCAGAGCGGTTGAAGTAGTCGTTCGGACCGCCGGCCAGGGAGGGGAAGCCCATCACGTCCCAGAGGTATGGGCAGAAGTCCGTCAGATGGTAGATATTGAAGCAAGGGTTGATGTCCAGCAGGGCAGCGTAGATAGCGTCCCAGACGTCACAGCCGGGTTGGGAAGAGTCCGGCGCTGTGGGAAGCTTGCCCGTAGGCGGGTAAACCAGGGCCTTCTCTAGGAACTCGAAGTAGCCGCATTTTTCGGCCTGTTCGTTGATCTCAGCCATGAAGGAGTCGTTGAGAGGAAGGACAGACTTGAAGTAGTTCAATGCCGGCACGGCAGGAGCTATTGTTATCAGCAATGGTTATCTCGCGTGGCTGACTAGAGTCTGGAGCGCTCCATCATACCTTCAATCATGGTGTCGTCGTAATTGATAGAGGGGTCGTTGATCTGGATACCTTTCACGTTATAGTACTTTGTGTCGTTCTTGTCCAGCATACCCGCCGCGATGTACGGAACGTACATGCCGGCATAACTCTCTCCGGTGATATACACCTTGCGGCCGTGCAGGTTGAAAGTGTCAACGAAGTTCTTCCAGAAACTGTTAAACTGGTTGGCAACGTCGACCTCGTTGTTGACCGTGGACGGTCCCGGGGAGAAGCCGGTTCCAGCGGGCTGATCAACATAGACCACGTTGGTCAGGTTGGTCCAGGAATAAGGGTTTCGAATCGGTCGGTAGGTTCCTGACTGCCACAGGAAAGGTCCATTCTCCTGAAGGAGGCCATCCAAGGAACTGCAGCCGGGACCGCCGTTGAGCCAAATAGTGATCTACAGTGTATTGTTTAGCTAGTTCATGGCGGGTACAAAGATATGGTTACCTCGTCCGAAGCTTTAGGGTTCTCTGACGGGAAGAACCAGAACCACAGACTGGAGTTTCCAGCGGGAGTATTCGGCAGGGTTCCCGCGAAGGATTCGCCGATATCGAAGTCGACTTCAGGGATAGCACTGCCATTGACAAGGAACTCTAGTGTAGAAAGTACGCATTTGTCTCCGGGGATCTTGATAGCTTCAGAAAGGAGGTCCATACTGTGCGACTTAGGGTTCAGGTAGCTCGAGTTGTAACTGCCTCGGACAGAACGAGCTTGCTGTTGATGCACTGGGGGGGCCTCCGGAGACCGCTTCACAGCCCTGTTGTGCGGGCTCTGGAAGGCCGCAGCGGCGCCTAGGAGGAGAGCAATTGAGGTGAAGAAATGCATTGTCAGCCCTCGGACGATTTGCAGAGGCAATTGTGAAATCCCCTGTTGGGGGCCATCGTGAGGAGTCTATATATACGCACAATCTTGTCAAAATTGCTGACAGCGCTGCCTGCAGAAAGCGGGCTGTGAGCATAGAGGCTGGAAACAAATTCTGTCGATCAATTATTCCATCATTAGCGCTGATTGCAACCGACGAGGTTGACTGGTAAATACCAGGGTCGGTGGAACCATTATCAACAAAGCTAAGACCGTTAAGCATCGAGGGTGCATGAAGCTACAGCTGACTCTAGCAGCATAGCCCTGCCTGCGGTTATTATTATGAAAGCATTCTGTACCGTTCCTGATAAAGCAGAAATGTAGACGCAGGAGAATATGGCGTGCTATGTCTGTAAAACATCTTGAGTCTTCCGCTATATAGATCGTCATAGCTGTGGTGATAACTGTGGAAGTTTGTCTTCTGTGTTACATCGCCTTTTGTGAGCAATATGGAGCATCGATGGCAAACAAGCCTAGGGGCGGGAATCACAATTTGTCTCCACCATGGCTTGATATTGATATCGACCATCTCAACGGCCATTCGCTTCTTGGAGAACGAAGCTTTGTGGCCCATGTCTTGGAAACTTCGCGATGTCGCATCGATTTTACCTGGAGTGGAAGGTGACATCGTAGAGGGGCAGCCCTGAGATCTTGTCGATCCCCCGTCAGGTACCGGCTCAGTGATCGGGTAGCTGGTCGAGAGATTTATTGCATCGTTTGGGACACGGAAAGATCAAGTAGATATATCTCAGTAACTATAACTAGACTGCAGTATTGGTCTGCATATTGCTGTTGTTCTATGCGATAAGCCGCTGCGAGGAACATTGACATTGCCCGTTGGCACCGATCTAAGTTCACCGGCGCGTGTCCCCGTTAACTGCTTACCTTGTCAATGCAGCTCTTGACATCGGTCGCTCTCGTCCTCTCTCTTCCCTTACTTCAATCACGAAACTCGCGGAAGGGGGCTCCAATCGTATCCTTCAGGTCATATTCGACGATGGGTACTCAACCGCTTGATTTACTGTACTCTCATGGTGTTCCTGTTCCGAAAGTCTTGGGGTATTATTCCCCAGACCAGTCGAATCCTGTTGGCACCGAATATCTACTGCTGGAAAAACTGGAAGGCGTACCTCTAAGTGGCCAATGGTTGACCATGGATAACAAGACACGCGTCAAATAATGAGGCAGATCGTTGATATCGAGAAACGATTTATGAGCATATCTCTTCCAGCAAGTGGAAGCGTGTGCTATCGCAGAGATATTAGAATCTGTTTTAGAACGTTGATCTAGAAAGCAATCAGTATCCTTGTTACATACAATCAATTTCCCATCAGCGTCATCGGATTTGATATTGGACTTTTAACTATTTGATTTAACTAATGTGAAAACATCCATTATGTAAGCGCTCAGCTCCTAGTTAAGTTAGTTAACTAAATAGGCTGCCATAAGTACGTAGGTCTCATTTTAAGTACTTGACGCGTCCCAAATCCATCTCACGGATTTGCATTTCTTCTCATATCCAAACCTTCCAACACCATGGCTCATCAGATTGTCATCCTAGGCGCATCCCTCTCGGGATTAGCCATCGCGCATAAGCTGTTGAAACATACATACCCTCGGGCCCAGGACATCAAAGTGACACTGGTCAATCCTTCTGATCACCTGTACTGGAACCTTGCATCAGTGCGACATGTCGTGCCAGGCCAGTTCCGTGATGAGGATCTCTTCCAACCATTCCTACCTGGTTTTGAAAGATACCCCAAGGAGAGCTTCGAGTTTATCCTCGGAAGTGCGGAGAAAGTGGACCCGTCCAGCAACACGGTTGTTGTCTCGGGTGAACGGACCATCCATTATGATCATTTGGTCGTGGCTACTGGCGCTTCATACATGAATGACATGCCCTGGAAGCCATTGAAGGATTACCAGACGACCGTTGATGCCATCCACGACCTACAGGCCAAGATCGCTGCCGCTGAGACCATTGTCATTGGAGGCGGAGGCGCTACTGGCTCTGAAGTGGCTGGCGAGATCGCGTATGAGTACCACAAGAAAGGAAAGGAGGTAACCATCGTGACGGCAAACGAGCGCCTCATTCCCGCTCTCCCGAAGTACATCTCTCAGATCGCTGAGAAGGAGCTGGCTCGACTGGACGTGAAGTTCATCTACAATACCCGAATCACCGACGCATCTCCGACTCCAGATGGAAAGACCAAACTCACTCTATCCACGTCGGATCCAGATCTCATTGTGGATCTATACCTCCCCACTATCGGGGAGAAAGCCAATACGGCATTCCTACCACCTTCTCTCGTCAACGAGTCCGGTGACGTGGTAGTGGATGAATTCCTTCGTGTCGGCATCACCAACAACGTGTGGGCTGCTGGCGACGTGACTGGTCTCGAATCTAAGCAGGCCAAGTACGCTGAGGAACAGGCTCTCCATTTGGCTCAGAACCTGGATAAGGTGCTCCAAGGTCTGGAGCCGGTACCCTACGGCGCGAACAGCATGCGAGCCCTAGCCGTGACACTGGGTCAATGCAAAGGTACAGGTATTGCGGGCCCATTCAGGATCCCCAGTATCGCCGTGTGGCTTCTCAAGGGACGGTATCTGGGTACAGATAAGCTGAAGAGTATTGCCAATGGTGACAGGTCCCTGGTGAACAGTCTTTAGCATCGCATGGTTTCACTTCTTTAGGTGTGAGCATTGGAGTTTCCTGTGATGATTTGACATATGATATTTGTGATTTGACGAGAACGACCGGCTGGCGTTCTGTTATGAATATGGATGCTACAAGCAAGCGTACTACTTGACATTCTTCACTTGCCTAGTTATATAGATAAGCTGGAATCGATTACAATTGAGTTTAAAGCAATTTCAGTTGAAAAAGTAAACGAACGCTGTTTGTATTGCCCCGCCAGTATATTCTATCATCTCACTCGAATAAATTCAGATCGAACAACCAAAAAGAGCACACAGAACCGCCGTCCAATATGTTTAGGCGACCTAAGCCAACAACGGCAGGTCACCGGCCTCCAGTAAATTGTCAAGGCGCCTGACCTACTGGGACTACAACGGACGGCTGTGTAACTATGGCCTGGATCCTGCAGACGGCGTGAGGCGTGGCGTGCAAGCCAAAATGCGGGGGAGACAGGTACGGATTTACGCACCAATCACAAAGGTAGACTATGAGACTTTTTTTCTTTTCTCACAGGGAGTGCTGAGTTGAGGGTGATTTAAGCTTTCTAAGTCTATTTTGTTTAGTTCGATCACAAGGGGCATTTAACTCTGCCCGGGCGATGTATGGAAATTATTGTGAGCCACTCTCATCTGTTAGCTTCGTTAGACCACATAGTTAGATGGGAAGCTAGAAGTAGAGAAGGAGAGATTCTCATTCTTTGTCTTCTGGGGGTTCAAGTACTCTCTCTACGCATCTGACTGGAGGAAATATTTAGGGATCGCGCCATATGGGACCCTTCATGCGCGCTGTCCTGCCACGGTGTCAGACTCATTATTATCCTTGTTCGAGTGACTACTGCTCCAGGCGCAAAGTACGTACGTAGTTGCCTGCGCGCTAAATATTCCCAGCCCCCGTTCAGGAGGACGAATTGCTTGATGAAACTGCTCCAGTGAAGGAAGAAGATACTGTGGGAGCAGTTGCTGGAGGGGGTTCGAGTTCTGCGCCTTTTGTGAATACGAACAGACCACTGTTCTCAGGTACTTATTAGATGATCCGTTAGGGCGAAGTCATGGTGTCAAAATCTGTTGATTGACTTCCACGAGGATCGTCTCGATCTCAAATATAGGCTTCGGGATGGCCGTCCGTCACATGATGCTCGGCTACGCCGGTGGACCATTTTGAAAGCTTTTTTTTGACTTGTGAACGAAATAGTACTTAATAATCGTTAGCTCGGGCGCGAGAGAAAAATGATGCCTTCATGGGAAACATGCCAAGAGCCCGCTGTGGACCACGGTTGCACCATACCCAATCTCACGAAAGGAGCACCTAATATCCAGCCCGTGGACTTGGTGTACGGTGGTGGGTTGTATGGTGAGGTTATGAGAGTCCTTCCGTGGTACAAAACTGCTCCGTCATTCGCGACTAATATTATTACTTATATAGCCGAGGAAGGCGTCTAAGAAGCTTTCATCAGGCAAGATATAGTACCTCAACACAGCTCAGGGACAGGTCTGATAGTTTCACAGTCGTGGTCAGATCCGGCTAACCAGCGCCTCCCGGCCCTAGGATGCATTGGATGTCATCATCGGGATCCTTCCGTATATCTCCTCGCGACACTGAAGGGAGAGGGAACCTTGAATAGCACACCGCAATGGCGCTCTGTGTTCTGTGTTCTAAAGGACGGGGGCATGACCACTGTTTCAAGTCAGAGAATCTTGATTGTGCTGCTCTGTGGGCATCATCACCACTGGTCATCGTGGACCTTGCAACATCGCCGTCTGCATCGGTGGGGAGTGAATGATTGGTGGTGGCTGTTTCTCCTAAGATCTTGACTAGATTCTGAAGTATCACTATCGATTGGCATGAATCCCCTGGTCAATAGGCCGATCGTCTTAGCCTTCAATCAGTCAGCATGAAGATGTGTCTTAGACAAGACTATTGACGCTTCCCGTTCGTCGTGGATCATCTATAACGATAACTTTTATGAGTTAATAAAACAGGCAGGATCTGTAGATTATTAGGAGGATTGCGTACCGCACCAGGGCTCCGTATTATTCCAATTCCAGCAAGCTTCCCTCGTGGACTCCCATCCCAGAGCCCAATTTGTCCGCCTGGTCAATCGGGCCGGCGAACTTGGATAGAACCAGTATAGTGTAGGACTCTCGGGTAGCTCTAGAACACCCATGGTGAGGGTTACCGAAAGACACTAAACACTAAAAGACCACTAAAGCACTGAACTAAAGATCAGTAGGCGTCATGCCAGGCCCGACCCGTTTTAGAGCCGTGGGTTCGTCCAGGAGGTGACCACTTTGGTCGGTTGGTTGCACCAGTTTTGCGATGTTCCCCAGATGACCCCGTCCTTTGTTTTTTTCTTTCCAGGAGTGTGAAAAAAAGAGAGACAACTAAGTTAATAAAATGACTAGCTTTGTCCTCCCTAAAGCCAGTGTTCCTCCGCATCTGCGATCTTCTGCGCTTCTCCTGAATCGCGACTGCTGTGTCCGGAGTCTCTCTTGCCCTTTCTCGCCGCTGCGCTCCAGGACTTCCGGGACGGTCCTTTTCTAGATCTATCTCTATGAACAGTTAATTATATCTTCTCCGAATCAACGCGAAACGACCACTGGTTGCGGAACACCGGCCTGGATTTCTCCACTCCTCTCACATCATATCATCCCACCACAGATCCTCGTTCGAACGTTATGCTCTCCAGACCTGCAGGCTTGTGCTGATACGGGGTGGGACAAAGCAGTGGCACAAAGAACAAGGGTTTTTGCTCCCGGAATGGCCTCAGTCTGGGGACACAGTGCTCTGATGGATGAACTGTTCTGCTGTGACTATTTTTGATCCTCAAGTCGTTTTCCGGCCGCATTTTGCCACCTACTCGATCTCCACGGGTGGACGCAACACCAATACCCAGTCGCTGTCCCGCGTCTCTTGAAATCCAGTCCTTTTACGGGGGAGCTTTGTATCCCTCATACAAATCTGTCAATTGCTTCAGTTACGGAATATTGAACCTCCTCTCTGGCGCTCTAATCCCGTGTGATAGACAGCGGTACCCACTGCAGCGGGAGGGTCAGCTCTGACTCTTCGATCAAGATTGGATTACCCTGGATAGGGAAAGCGGCAAGATGAAGCATCGGATGTTCCCCTTCTCGCGGCTTTCGAGTGTAAGTTCATCATCTTACTGCTATATTGGGATGATCAATACCCTGTTAGCATGTCAACTATACTTATGCAGAACTCTAACATGACATACACAGAAACATACAGCGAGCTCCCCACCAGAGGACCGGAGCCGTTATTATGATTTTCTCGACACTCCGGTCCTCTATAGACCGGAATCCCCTTTGACTGAGCGCCCACAGCTTTCCCCAGAGACAATGGGCAAACTACGGTGTGCGTGCATGCTGCTATTTCATCATATGAAGACTGGGCAGCCATCTGGGCTGTTCCAGCCAGAGGAGGCAACAGGAGATGGTTTCGATACGCAGTCGCAGCTCACCCAGCACATATGGAATGAGACACAAAACCATGACCATTACCTCTCCCAGACTGACGAAACATTCAAGAAAGAGAAATATGATTCCGGTGTGGAACTCGGAGTTTCATCTCCGGAGACGAATGAGCGCCGCAAGACGAATCCAGCCGTGAACTTGAAAGGACCGCGTGTGTCTAGAGTGTTCGCAGACTACCGGCAGGATGAGTCCGCCACGGATACTGGTTTTAGCCGATTATACGCATGGGAATCCGACCAGGACTCTGAGAGAGAGATCGACAAGGACAGTATTCGCGACATACAACAGGGGTTGGTCGATGTGAGCTTGTCATCGGCTGGCAAGGATTCGTCGGCTAGCGAAGAGTCGTCGGATCACTTGACTACCTCTGGCATTGAACTTAACACAATCCCTCAGGATGAAGGGGTGTGCAATATGAGCCGTGCAGAGTCCGAATCTGCTGACTCGCAGAAGATGGATGTATGGACAGATCCCAGCAATCCTACAGTTCCCTGCAGATTTCCAAGCTTGTCTCGCCCGAAGTCCCTGTCGAAGCGCGGTGACAGGGCTCGTGAAGTACGGTTACACAGAGAGGCCGGTAAATCTACCCAGTCCCAAGAGGGTGAAGGCGTCGCAATCATCATCGATGTAGATGGCGAGGAACGTGTCATATCAGCGGCGGAAGAAAGGCAGCGCCGGCTGGATTTGCAAAACGCTGTCATGGAAAAGATGTCTACTGGTGTCATTACGGCTGCAGAAGACAAAGAACGTCAGCTGCAGCTGCAGCGCGCAGTTATGGAAAAGATGTCATCTGGTGTGATTGGAACGGCTGGGACTAGCAATGTAGGTGGCCATCAGGAGAAAACTGCTGGAGTGGGTGACTACAGCCTCTGGCCAAGCATGCGAACAGAGGTTGTGGCACCGCTTGCTCCCGGTCTTCAAATCGGCAGTCGACTGGAAGGTCGCAAGTCCCCTGGACCGTTTCCAAATGTGGACCAGGATACGACGCATAAGAAGAGCGGACTGCGACGCAAGTTCTCCGTCCTCGGGCTGGCAAAGAAAAAGCCGGCCCCTGTCACTGCTTCCTTCGGATAATAGGAAGCTTAGCTCCCATTTTAGCATTTTGCGATGGCGTTTGCATCAAAGTCTCTTGATAGAGCAGTACACCTTCGTTGATGACATTTCTTCATACCATTTCGGTTTTCCTTTTGCAGAATGAGTTCTCATTTGCACATGTGTTACGTTATCAGGAGCGAGGATGGCCGATTTTTTTCTTCTCTCTTCCGCGGTGGGAGTGAGGGAACGGATCCGAAAAGATAAATATAGAAGATGCCCATGCAGAATACGAACGATCAGACGAGGTGTTTTTCATTTTACCCTTCGATGTCACCTTTTTTCTTCTTTAACTCTATACATCTTTTCTTCATAGCCACTTTCGCTTACATGTTTTATTTTCGCCATATACCCCCGATTTCCTCCCTTTTGCAAGCTGTTCTGTTGATTTCTCCTGTTGATACATTTTTATGTACCATATCTTCCCGAGAGCGGAGAGAAAAAATACGGAGGTTTGTTGATAGTCTAAATGACTAGGCGGTTATAGAGTAGAGCCTGAGATCCAATATAGATTGTGATACTGTTTAATGCCCTGTGTATGACGAATCTTGATGGTCGCGTTAAGGACCTAGTAAGATTCATTCTATTCTAAGAAGTCCACAGCAAAGCTGTAAGCACCTCGGGAGCAGTTCAGGACTGCAATACAACGCATAAAGAACTTACAGCGCCCAGGATTTGAGACTCCCCATGACAGGATTTAAGAGTTATATTTGAAATATATTTTCTCAAAAGTTAATCCCAAGTCCTAAATCAGACATATCACGAATAGAAAAATACTAGCACACACCACAGGAATAAGAAACAGACCAGAAATGCATCGTCATACTGCGCGAGTTCCTGTGAGAATTCTGGAAAATGGGGAAACGAGAAAGAAAAAGGGGAAAGGTACAAATAAGAAGAAGAAAAGAAAAGAAAAAAGAATTTGGCTGTGCTACGCTATGCTTTGGATAGTTAAGTCATTGCGGATAAGATAATGTGGTGGAATGCATACATTACGGCCTTGGTGCCGTTTGTCGTAATCAACAAATAGAGTAGTTAGGAGAAGTAAATAAAAGAGGTGGAAAAGCTCCGTTCCAATGCTTCAAGATTCTTTTTTTCTCGAGATCCATCATGGACCGCGTCTCGCTCGCTTGCTTTCGCTGCCAATTCTGGCGCCACGACCTCCGCCTTCGTGATGGCTGCCGCTGTGGTTCTCGTCTCCGCGGCCGCGCTTGCGAGGGAGGCTGTTGTTGTTGTTGCCATCACGGTATTCTCTGTCGCCACGGTCTCGATCTCGGGTGCGTTCACGATCGCGATTTTCGCCGCGACCACCGCCCCATCGTCGGTCATCGGCTGGACCACCTGGAGGCGGCGGTGGAGGAGGCGGAGGGGGAGCAGCGCTCATGGGAGGTGGTTTTAGGCGGCCTTGGTTCTCGTTACCAGGTCCAAACCCATCATCACGCTCCCTTCGTTCCCTTCGTCGGTTCTCGTCGCGGCCTCCTCTACGTGATGAGGACTCTCGAGATTCGTAAGGCTCTTCGCGACTGGTACTGGCGCTGTTGTCACCTCTGCGGCGAGTTTCCCGGTCATATTCTCTCGGGCGATCTCGATGATCGTCCCTCCGGCTGCTGCTGCGGCCACTATCCTCTTCACCGCGGCGATCACGGTCGCGTTCACGCTCTCGCTCCCGCTCCGGATTGAGACTGGAGCTCGATGCGTGCCGGCTGAGTCGTCGAGGCTCAGCAGCCGAATCATCCATTATCTCACTGCGTCTGCCGCCTGAGGGGCGTGTCGGGGGATGTCCATCGTCAGCTGGATGTGCAGGCCCGCTGGGGCGACCGGGAAAGAGTTCGGGACGTCCATGAGAAGGCCCGGGACGGTTGCCATCCTCAGGACCATCGGTAGGAGTTTGTGGACGAGTCGATTGAGGGGAAGAGGCGTTCATCGAACCGCCTTGTCGATTAGCACCTCTTCCACGGATCGAAGTCCCTGGCCCGCGCTCTGGAGGGCCACCAGACTGCTGCAGCATGTTATTGAGACCTGCGAAGCGCTTATCTCCTCGACCACGCTCTCCGCCAAAACCTGGTCCTGAAGGAGGAGCTCTCATCGCTGGCGCCGGCCCCGATGGCGGTCCATGAGCACCACTCCGTGGACCTGATGGTGGTGCAACCGGCTCCATAGATGACTGCAGTGCCTTTAATCTGTCGGGATGAATTCCAGCGGTGTCTAGCCTCTCTGCTGCCGGAGAAGGTGGCCCGCCTGGTGGTGGTGCTGGCTCTTGAGGGGCTCCACGCATGCCTGAACGACCAGGGCCAGTTGGAGGTTGGCGATCAGGGAGAGCTGTAGAAGTGGTTGGAGGAGTAGGTGGTGCAGGTTGCGCATTCCGACCATCACGACGTGCGTTCCTCCCTCTGGGACCAGATGGAATATCAGAAGGTGGCTCGGGTGGCCGTAGTCGTCCATGTGAAAGATCTGGTCCTCCCCATGACTCTCTGGATTCAGAAATGTCACCACGCGCGGCTCGTTCACTACGGGGTCCACTGGGGAAGTCGTCATGCCTGGAAGGATATCCGGGACCTCTACGGTCGTCAAACCGGTCAGGACGGGGCGGTGGTCGGGAGTCATCCAACCTAGGTGGAGATGATGTTCTTGAAGAATGAGACCTCCGATCATCCTTCTCTGCCCTCAAGGACTCTCCCCGCCGATGGCCCTCACTTTCTATGAGAGACGCGCGGTCAGGATGTTCACGAATGAGTTCTGCTCGATCAGGGTGAGTCTGAGCCCCAGTCCGCACAGGAAGAGGCCCCTCTCTTGGAAGGCGATCGGGGTCTGCTCTGCCATGATAGGCATCCGATGGAGGTGGACGCCCACGGCCAGGTCTCTCGGGCCAGTCCGCCTCTCGTGGCGGACGGTCACGATACGAAGGACCACGGAATTGATCATCTGGTGGTCTAACCGGGAAATCTCTTTCGCCACGGGGAGGTTCTAGACGGTCGAGCCGGCCATGTTCGAAGGAGCGATCGCGATCATGCTCTCCAAACCGCCCAGATCGTGAGTACTCCGGATGCCTGCTATCTCTGGGCTCGCGTCTGTCATCAATGAGATCCGGCTGCCTCATTGGCCCCCGACCTTCGTGCCTATAGGAACGATGAGGCTCCGGCCTGTTAGGAAGATTCGGCTCAGGCCGAGGAGGAACATTGTTCGCGGGCGTTCTGTCAATATCTGGCCTCTTGGGCACGTTTGCTGGACGAGAAGTGTCAGGCGCCTTAGAGCTCGTACGTGATCGGGATGGTGAAGGTGAAGCTCGAGCGCGGGGGTGATGGTCAGCTTCTCTGGACTCGGTCACTGCAATCTCTTGGGACACTGCCGCCATCTCAGTTCTGGATTCCGTGGCTAGCTCCGCAGCTGACTCAGGCTTCTGGGCCTGTTCATCTGCTTTCTTAGCCTCTTCTCCGGTCGCCTCCGCAAGTACATCCGTCATCTTAGCATCTTCGATCTCTCCGTCCTCGACTTCAGTCTTCCCAGTAGCTGAAGTTTTCGGACGACCGTTGACGCTAGAATATGGTCATCAGAATGGTCTGTTCAATTTGAGCTCTATTGAGGGTAGATCGACTCACTTGGTAGCTGGCCCTGGCTTGAACTCCGCGGCTGTAGCGTTCAGGGGTTTGGGGGTCGTAGACTGTGGACGAGATGTCCTGGACTTCCCAGCTGCCGCTCTGTCGCCGGGCAGGGACTCATTCTTGGATGTATTAGTTCCGGGCCTGGCGATGGGTGGATGGGTGGATGGGTGGATGGGTTGACTCACAATCATGAATGCCTGGGGAAGCATCCATTTCTTTTCTCTCCTGTTGAGGTCTCCAATTAGGGATGCAGCAGGTATCTTGACATCGTCTCTTTCATCGTTCTGACTCAGGTTGTTGACGCTGGTGAGCATATCACGACCAATCCAGTTCACAGCAGGGAAATGTTGAACGATAGCCTTGAGGATACTGATGGCATTGCGGATGTGCATATACTCTCCTCCATTCAGACAAGTCTTCAGAGACGATGCGAGAAGACGGTGCCACTTGTAGAGCAAACGACGGAAGTCTTCGTAGTCCAAGAAAGTCGCAGGTTTACCTTCAGGGTCGACGGCCATCGCAAATCCAGGAAGGTCTCTCTTGGTTCCAAATGCCTCCTTCTCGTATACCACCTTGTCAGCATGCCATCGACTTAAATCTCGAAGGATCTCGTTGAGGAAACGTCCAAGGTTGTCAGCCTCCTTGGAGGTGCACTGGAAGATCAATGCTGTGAGACGTTGGTCCCTGAAAAGCTGGTCCAGAAGCCCAACAGTGCGGAAATTAGGTGTTCCTGAGTTGTGAAGATATTTAAGCATCTTGAAACAGTAGAACGCATCAATTGGGGAGAGAAGGAGACGCGGTAACAAGCACTGTTCCAATATAGCCACATTCAAAGCATCATGCTTGCCTCGCATGCCGACAAACCACCGGTCTTTCTCCTTCTGAAGCCTAGCCCTCGTCTGGCCGTATGACTTCAGGTGGTGCTTGTTTTCGTCGAGGATCCGTTCCTGAAGCTCCGTGATTTGCTTCTTCTCCCTCTCCTTCCTCTGTGTGCCGGCCATACTAACATCAGATCGATCGTTTCCAATCGCGATGACCTTCTTCTTTTGTCGTTCGATTTCATCTTCGTAAGCCTTTTGAGGGATATGGACATCGTACAGAGACAGCTGCCAGAAGGTGACATAGAACGGCAAGCCAACGGTTTCCCAGGTCTCTGGAGACAGAGAATTCTTGACCTGTTCCATTAGTTCTTGTACAACTGGGTGCCATGGAACTGCATCAACGTTCGCTGTAGAAGCTCCAGTAGGAGCAGCATTTTCAGTAGGAGTGACGCCATTCGTTTCAGTCGCCGCTGCCTGGGTGTCCTTGTCAACGTCCATAGCATTGTCCGTAGACGCGGCACCCTCCTTGTCGGTCGCTTCTCCATCGTCGATCATCTCAACGTCTCCATCCACAGTTTTGGAATCACTCTCGCTTTTACGCTTCTTCGCCTCTTCCTGCGTAACACGGTCCACCTCCGCCACTTTATGGCAGAGACTCGTGCGGCTGATCCAGAACGCGATTTCAGGTTCGATCCCAAATTCACCGATTAGAGAAGCCAACCCCGGCACGAAGGAGTCGAATTCGGCAACGGATAGGTTACTCCGCAGGAGGTCCAGATACTGGGTCAGGATTCGATGAATTTCGTCGAATATGTTACCCAGCAACTTGAGCTCCGAAGTATTTTCTTTGAAGACGCATGTTGCGCGCTCTTGAGCTATGGCAATAAGTAATTGCCCAGCTAATTTGGAATCAGTCAAAGCTTTCATAAGCCGTCTTGAGGTAGTCTTAGACTCGTGTCTCTTGTCAAGAAGCTGAAGAATAGTCTGAGCTTGAAGCAGATCGCCGCCTGCCATGGCCTGGATCTGGTTGTCATTGAAGTTGGTATCGGTGATTATTCCTGCCATGGAGCTTATCATCTGCTCCAGAACAATGAGATCTGTGGAATTATTATGCCGTAACTGTTCAACAACGTACTGCAAGACTGGCGTTGGATTCATGACCGAGTATCGTTTGAAAGTCCTTCCCGCAAAAGTCGCTAGAGCATTTAACCACCGACTTGTCAAGAGACCTCCCTCTTGAACACGACTTCTGCCTTTCTGACCCAAAGAGTTAATCAGCGACCAGGTCAGAATATCGTATCCCATGTAGGTGAAATAGCGAGCGCACTCAACCACCACCTCGATGAGGTTTTCGTATGATTCAATCTGGCTGATAGCAACGTTGATGACAATACCAGGATTAGCATATGCTATCTTCGCTAGAGCTCGCGCCATAGGTCGAATGTTCGTCTTGCTCAATCTCTTCAAGACATCCTTCGTCTCCGCCCTAGCTTGATCAAATGCTGATTTGATATCTGGTTGTCGCGATATCTGTCCGAAGTACCATTCGGCATACATGTTGTACCGAACCTCCCGTGGGAAGTTGCTGATAAGGTCGAAGACTTCGTTTACCACACCGGGGTTTGCTTTCGTCAAGCTCAGCGAGGGCACCAAGAGCCGCTTGCAGAGATCTCTCCAGCGCGTCTTGTTAGCCTCTGAGTTGTCTTTGCTCAAGCTATCCTTTCCAATCCTGGCGAGCTTCGTAAGGAGGGAAGGATCCTGTCCGATCTTGTAACCGGAGACATTCAGGAGCGATGAGCACAGAGAGAATACATCATCAACGGACTGACAGATTGGGATATTATCCGCCCAATCATCCCAGTAAAAGCGGTAATCTGTTCCATCGTTCGTGTCTTCTTTGTCCAGCTGGGCCCATCGAAGAACTCTCCTTGGCGGGGCTTCCACGAGTCGGACTTGGCCTTTCGGGACCCCAGACTGGTCGGGGCTGGGAATCTGCTTCTGTTCCTTGAATTGATCTGAAGATGACAAAGGTCGAAGAGCCCCATAAATCTTGCTTAAGGAGTGATGCAGGATGCGATGGATGAACTCAGGAAGCTCTGGGTATGCATCCATCAACCACGGGAATCGGCTTAGGATAAAAAGAGATTCAGGAAGAGCACCGATGGCTAACAGGCTTTTCAGTAGAAGCACCTTCTGATCTGAAGGTTCCGGAAGGGCCTCTTTTTCTTCGGCTTTGGCCTTCTCGGCCTCCTGCTCTTTCGCTGGCGTTGCTGAGCGAGTTTCTGCTTCTCGACGAGGAGGGGGGAGAGTGTCATCGGCAAGAGCTCCAGCCATCATGAGAGCATTCATCCCTCCACCAGGCCTAGCAGCCCGCTCTCTTTCTGCCTTCTCCTTCATCTTCTCTTCCTTCAGTGCATCCATCGACTCGTCGGGCCTCCATAGATGAGGGTAGAGATCACGAAGCGAAATGAAGCCCACTTTAATCAGAAGTGCTGCGAGGTAGATCAGATTGTCGGGAAGAACATCAGACTCGTCGCGCGCGGGAGATGAATAGAATCGTAGCTTGAACCCTAACAGTTGCGCAGCAACTCTGTTGCCCTTTGGCGGTAGGGTTCCGGTCTCTTCAATCCACTTCTTCGTCTCGTCTTCCTCCTCACTCAAATCGGATATCGAACGTTTCAGAACATCCGGGTTCATCGGTTGCCGACCTATCTCGAAGAAAGCACGGATACCAATCTCCCTAACCCGATCCCAAAACACTTTATCTCGCTGCTCATTCACGATAGCCAACTCAGCGCGTTCTTCGTCAGTAGTCATCCAGCCAGCAGAACCAGGTTGAGCCCAGTTTGGAAGGCCTGAATATTTGATGCCACCTTCCATATTACGCAGTTTGTCCTCCTTAGGCCACCATGAACTGGCTCTCAAAAACTTGACGAAAAAGCGGTACTGCTTCACGAGGACAGCGGCGAAAACATCCAATGTAACATCTAAAACACGACCAACATCCATGTCAAAAGCACCAATCATAGCCTTGACACGTTCGAATGTGTCCTCGACGACTTCGCTAGAGGGCGGTTCGTTATTACTTGTTGTGAACAACTCCGTCAACAACTTCGAATACCCCTCCGACTCTTCGCGGAGAAGATTATAGTTTGACTGCCGGTAAAGGAGATTCGTTTGCTTCCGAACACCCATCCGCGCGAAGGTGTCCCGAACGAGTCCCAAAGCTTGAAGTAAAGGCGTCTCCAATTCAAGGCGCAGCAAGGCAGGGGATATCGTCGTAGAGAAGACAAGGGGTCGTAAGGCAGGGTTGGAAGTTTCGCCGTCCGCCATGATAGAGAGCGTATCCAAGAATAGAGAACGGGGATCGAATCCAGCGCCCGGAGTCTCGATACCACCTGCCATATCAACATCCTCTGACACAGTATCTTCTCCAATAATCTCTTTAACAGCTGTTCCCGCTTCCGTTGCCGGTAACCGTCCATCAAATGCAGCTCTGAGTATTTCCTGAAAGATAGACGCTAATGTGGTTGCGTCTTCTTCAGAGCGCGCCGTTGCTCCTCTCCCCACCAGGCTTTGCTTGCCGGTGGTCATCCAGTTGTCAATTACATCCTGAGTAGCGTATTCGTAGGCATAAGGAAGCGGCGTTCGTGGACGCTCTGCGGCTGAAACCTGTGTTGGCGCAGGACTAGGAGATGGAGGCGGCAGTAGTTTCGCTGCTGCCGCAACGCCGTTCGTCTGCATGGGATCGGAGACTTCCTTTGCAGGTGTTGCTGCTGGTGGAGACATGGCTGTATCCTTGAGCGTTTCCGGCGAATTCTGACTCTCGCTGGTCCGTCGACTAGAGGGCTGTCGACCACCTCGACTCGGTCTCCTTCCTCCCCTACCGCGATTCTCTCCAAAGTCGCGAGGCTGACCGGGCTGCTGACCCTGCTGATACTGCGATAGATTGAGATTTCCTGGCCGATGCGGAGAAGGCCTCTGACTGTCGTTCCCCGATTCGCCAGACCAAGAACGATCACCTCTCTTCCTCTTACCGCCCGCTCCAGGAGCCATGGTAGGAGAACTGAGAAAACCCTCAGCGGCGGAACCGGTGTGCCTATGACAAGCTCGCGCGGTTCATTAGTGACGACGCTATTGGATTGGAAATGAACCGTTAGCAGATGGAGAAGGTAGATGAGCGGAAGATGGGGTCAGAAAGTACCTGCAGCAGCTCCATGTCACGGTAAAAGAAATAAAGCGCCAACTAGCGAGTGAGTGTTTGTCAGATAGAGAGCTTCTTTGTTGGAATCGGAGATGCGCCAAAGAACTGAACCACTTTCGCGCTTCCCTCGCTTGCTGTTCCGCCACTAGCGCGCTAAGCTCCGACGCCAAATTAACTACCTATTCCTGATTGATATTATTGATGGTCTATTGAAGTGTAAACGCAATCCACAGCTTGCTATTTCGTTGAGTAATCTTTATTGATGATATTGGTACGTCTTCCCAGTCTCCTTATGGGTATTTCATTGCATAGTAGATACATTTATAGCACGCGGCGTCATCATCTCAGTCAAATCAAGCCAAACCAGCAGCCTTAGCCTCAACATCCACGACTTCAGGGATCAGGTCAAGTAGCTTAGGCTGTTGCGGGTTCCAGCCGAACAGCTTCCTGGCACGGATCGCGTGGCCCCGGGAGTTGCTTCCCCAGGCATACGGTCCCCATTCATGAACAGCGGCCACCTGGTCGAGGTTCAGCTGCTCGACATCGGGCGAGTCGATGAGCTTCTTCTCGTAGGCTACCTTGGCCACGGCCCTCTGGACATCGCCCCAGACGAAGGACCCGTTCTCCGCTAAGTAGTAACCACCGTCATTGTTCCAGGTTGCCTTTCCACCTCCTGCAGCAGCCGCATCTCCCAAAGCTACATATACGTTGCTGAGGTCCTGGACGTGGACCTGGTGCCAGACATTCTTACCCTCGCCGACGAGGAATCCCTTCTTGCGCTTTAGAACGGCCGCGGCCAGCAGGTAAGCCTGGATACTCTTGGTGTTCCCGGGTCCGCGTCCTTGTCCATAGATGGTGGGTGGGCAGACAACGGCGACCTTCACACTGTCAGGGGATTTCTGGCCCGCTCCGAGGATGATCTTGTCCACATTCCGGTGAAAGGCATCATCAGGCAGGTTGAGTAGTTCCTGCACGCCCTCCCAGTCGTTGTACTCCTTTGGACGCTCTACACCGATAGTGTTCGCCCGCCCATCCTCCACGGTCAAGATACCAGTTCCCGAGGTGTGGATCAGCCAGAGAGGCCTTTCTGGAGTGTGGTAAGTGGCAGCCTTTGCGATGGCCTCTGCGGACGCGACGTGGTCACAGTCGGCAGCGTCTGTGTGATTTATTAGTTATACGCTCCTGGGGCGATGACGTGAAGGAAAATTGGCTACTAACGGTAGACAATATCCGCGTTCTTGACCTCCTCCTCGATTACACCCGTCGAGTCGAGGTCTCCGTAGGCAATCTTGATCCTTGGGTACTTGCTAGTGACCTGCGCAGCCTTCTCCTTGCTACGGACGAGGGCGGTGATTTCCCAGTCGGGATGCGCCTGGGAGACAGCGTAGAGGACGTCACCTCCGATATACCCAGTAGCACCTGTGCTGAATCCTATATGTCAGTAACGTCTCGAAAACGGTCGCTTGGTTTCACTTACATAAAGACCTTAGGAGCCATTGTTCAGGATCTGTAAACCATCAATGTAGGACTTTGATATGGCTTCAGATCGGATCTGGGAAATCCCTCACATACTAATAACATCAGCTAGTGCCGCAAGGGTGGACCTTGGGACCTGCTTTGAAATCAACTCTACGACTAGAAGGGCTTCGAAAGAATGAGAGGAAGCTTTTCCCCGCCATTAAAGAGCGAGAAACAAACTTAAAGGTGGGGCCACACTGTCACATCAAAGTGGCAAAATACATCCTTAAGACTATCTCTAGCACTCCTCAAGTATCAATTTAGCCCGTAGTGATTGATACTTGTATACGAACGAGCTAGTAGACCGAGTCCAAACCGTTAAATGGAGTTGTACTATTGTCGGAATTGGATTTCGATCTTTTCCCAGGCATGGCTACTGGAGAGTACAATAATGTTGCTTATAAATACTCTATAGTCGTCATGAATGGGATACATCGCGACTGCAATAATTCTTTCTGCGGAATCTTCAATCTTTCCGATGTCGCCAAATGACGTAGATGGAGGGGTCGCTTAAACGCTACGGGAAGCATTGCAAATGATCCCTGAATCCGATATCTATTTGTTGTGCAATAAAGTTTGATAAATCATTCAGATCGAGAATTCTTATTATAAGATAGAGGAATCAGCCTGGCTTCAAACTGAGAAGGCAAGGTGCACAAGATCATTTAGTTCCCCCACAGTGAGTTTTAAATCTATAGGGCATTGCGTTAACAATAAAATCTGCGTGTGGAACAGCTTAATAATATACGGGTCACCAAGGCATATGAATTCTCATTCATCCTACTCCATATATTTGAAGTTTCTTCCTCCTTGGAGTTTGGATAAAAGACAACTACTATTCATACTCAAAGATGGCTTGCAATCCTGGGATCTGAGTTCCAAATACCGGACTTTCCAGGCGATATGATACATTTAATTATTATATTGATATCAAATGCATTCTTCTGGTTACTTTTCAAAACAACAATGGCACGAGACAGGGATAAGCCATTTCTCAACGTAAGACACTATTGTAATTTCAAATCTACGCTGATCCTCATTTAGCAGGGTAGCAATCCCCTTGTTTGGCCACTATCCGTCTTCTCTTGATAGATTAAGCCTTGTGGAGGAGTTAATATCACAGCCATTAACTGTACTCTAGCTCATGCAAGTTAATTAAACGGCTATGAAATGACAGTTTCGAGACTAGTTCTTAAAAGAGGGGTAAACATTCATTGTCCTCAAGAGGTCATACTCCATTCATTGCCCTTCAAAACCTTCCCCTCCCTTGAACGTCCATATATTCGCCCACCACTCTTCCTCGAAACTCCATTTTACTACACTCCTTGACGCATATATATAGTGTACTAGCAATATTCTCTTTCCCCATTTTCCAATCTATAAATCGTTGCCAAATAGAAAGAATTCCTGAATATGTTTTTCTTTTCTTCTCTTCTCCGCATTTCTCCTGGCTCTTGTATCATCAGGTTTATCAGGAATCCTCATATGGTCATATATGACCCTGTGTGTCGGTCAGCCGAACAGAAGAAGCACAGAAATGATATTATTTATTATGTTTTTACCTCTCGTTCTCGGGGCCTTGTATCAAGATTGCTACATATTCGGGCCGCCGCATTTGGAACTCCTTGGACTTGAGTAGTCGCAGACCTTAAAATTAACGAAGTTCACTACATTACCAAAATTGACAGCAGTTGTATCTGCTCGCCGCGAGGATCGGGCAAATGGGAAGGATGAAATGTTCTTATAGATGATCCGTTTTACTTTCTGATATCTTCTCCGTATTGGTATCTCCTTCTTTTGCATAGTCTGCGTGCATGGACCACCACTCTGTTTTCTCATAGCTATTGTTTTGGGCAGGGGGGACAATTAATACGGAATCTATAAACGGTTTGCCAGTCGACTTGGACATGGCTCCGTCTGGCTGTGGTTTCTGGGATTTTTCTCTCCGTTGTCAGCTCTTCTCACTTGGCCGAGACAAAGTCGCTTGCTTGCTTATATACTTCATTGTATGGTTTCTGGTTCGGTATACCTGACTAATACCCATTGCCCTGCGAGTTCTTTGATATTATTATGATTGAAGAAATTCTTGAAAGAAAACTTCATTTGGTCTTTCTTCTTGATTCCTCTGGGGCCTCTGCCTGCAGTCCCTGCTGGGGTGCAGGTGGTCATCCGGTTGGAGATCCAGCAGGTTCCCCTGCCTAGCCCCGATGCTCCCGCCGTCCTTGTTGTCACTGCTCCCGCCGCTGCTGCTGCCGCTGTCCCTGCCGCCGATGCATAGCCAGCTGGGACTCCTTCCCAGTCGGTGAGCCCCGTTGTGAGCGGGCTGCCCCTGGAGGGCGCCGCCGAAAGTGCCGCCACTGTTCGCGGGCCCAGCATGACTGCCACAATGTAGGTTTTCTCAGTTGGGGTTTGCTTCCCTTGCTAATATGCTATTGGATAGCTGCCAATTCAAGCCGCCGATGCAGCGAGGCGTTTGGTGGTCGCCACTGAGCGGTTTGAGCAGCGCCATGCCGCAAATCGCCAGACCAGGAAGTCACTGGCCCAAGTTTTTAGCCGCCTGGAAGAGGTGTGCAGGCTCCTTCAGGAGCATGGGCATGGGGATCGGGTGTGAAGAGGGTTCTTTGTGGTGTTTGTGGTGGTGTTCTCCTGGGTGGTTTTCATGGGGTGTCAGGTTTGGATGGCAGGACTGCCTTGTTGGATACCATGGCCAAGTTTTGGTCTGTGATGGATGTTGAGACTTGTATGTGCCCAGTCCTACACCTATTTGATCTTTCTAATATATTGTGTTGTAGTTTAATTCCCTGGCAATGAACCTTCTCAAACACCCAGACGAACAAGAGCATGAGCTCGGTTGGAGGCTTCAACCCCTTCACGGGCAACAACATGATGTGTAGAGATAACTGAGCTGTTTCTGGTTTATCACATGATAACATGTATTTAATTCAGCAATCTAGAAGAATAGAAAGAAGCATCATCCATTTGTACCAGATCCTACGCAGGACAGGCATATTGCTTATGGATTGAACTGTGCTGTGTTAGGTACAAACCAGAAATGCTTTATGTATAATGGGTATAATAGACTTCAGTGACAGTGGAACTATGTACATAACGCCACTTCTGAAAAACAGTGGGATGCTGGTGGAGAGCGCAACGCGGGGAGGTGATTTAAGACTAGCTTCAATGATCGTAAATATGGTATGCTGGAAATCAAGGATGCAGTTGCGAGGAGGTTCATATTCCACAATATACTTTTAAAAGGTGCTCGTAGCCAAGCGGCTAGCAGCATTGCGTGCATCGAGACGGTCATCATCATCTTCTTCGGGGATGGATCCAACCCCGCTCAGAGCCCGAACTCTTCCTTTACCCACTCCATTCCCGTTAACTTCATCGTCATCTGGAACGGGTGCCACGTAGCTACCGGTGATGCTCCTGCTCAAACTGTCACCACGGCGAGGAACGCCACTCCATGCGTCTCCCTTGGGACCCTGACTAGAAGCAAGACTTGCTCGGCGAGCTGCTGGGTGTGACTCTCGACCCAAACGGCTGAGGCCGCCTGATGAGTCTATAGCACGGATGTCGGGTCGCACGCTCTCCAAAGTACCAAGAGTACGGCGTTCAGCTTCAATTTGCCGGAGCGTGTACTCGCGAAGGCTCATCAAGAGATCATTCGAAGTACGATTGAACCAGCGTCTCTTCTCCTGCAAGAGGTTGGAAGTCACACGCTGAGTCTTCTTGGTCAGGTAATTTTCGTGGCTGAGAGCTTCATCTAGGGAACTAATAGCTTCATCAACCTTGTCAGGACGGACAGAGGAGCTGGCCTTCAGCCGGTCTGCCGCAGCACGCCTGCTTCGAGCGGCCTGCTGGGCTTGGATCAGTTCTCGAAGTAGTATGTGGCGGTTTGTTAGAGTTTCCTTCACGATAAAGGCATCCGAGGAATGGTAATTGAGAGGGTCACCAAGAGTGGTTGCTTCGGCTGTGCCTTGGGCTGCATGGTAATCCCCGACAGTCTGAATAATCCTTCCCAACTTACGGTATGCATTGGCCAATCCAGGGTGCGTCTCCTGGACATGCATCTGACCAAGCTTCACACCGAAATCTGATTCTGCGAGACCGAGTCCTGTTTTTCACGGTCAGAGGGAGGTAGTATATTACGACCATGCGGCCTTGACATACCTCGTCGTGCCTTGACCACACGGTCAACTTTCTGACTAGCATCCATCGCACCGAGATAGAACATCTTGACGATGGGGCGTGCATTTTGCAGCTCCGGGGTATCATCTGGAGGTGGAGCAAACTGCTTCAGCACTTTCCGCCGCACGCCCGTCGCCGGCTGCTTCATCTTCACGACAGGGCTATATCCGAAATCGCTTTCGACGAATAACACCATTTCATCATCGTGCACAAGTACCTCATTACCACAGACATAGTTGAACCATTTCTGCATATTTGCCTTGATACGATTCTCGTCTTCCTCCGTTCCGGCACCTGCGGGAGTCAATGGTGGCGGCACTGCCGGAACCAGTGCTTCAGGGTTCGAGGATATCAAATGATCAGCAAACTTGACGAATTCGGAATGGGTGCGGCGGACGTCTCGATATTGTGTTGTTCTGAATTTGGGGATATTGGTCTAATCGAAATAGTCAGCTCATCGAGCTATCAAGCGACTTGCCCAACTGGTTTCTTACATGCACATCGAATCGTAAGATTGGATCCTTCTTTCCTGTTCTCTCTAGGCCGGTGACTTTTGCCTGCAATTTCCAGGCCGGCGCCTGTTTCGCATGTTGTCTTGCCCCGGTCTGGTATCGCGCGGGAATCTGATGCTGAGAATACTGTGTGCGCGTGGCATATGGCGGTTGTTCGACGTAGTCTGGATCTCCTAACTGCGCGCTCTGGAGTCGTTCAGAAAGGTCCGGGGAGTCAGGCTCATCATCTTCTGGGTCAGTTATCCTCTTCGGACTCTCCGGGGGCTGCGAGGCATGATCCGCTCCGTAGGGAGATTGCTCTTGCGGAGGCAAGGGGGAAGGAGGGATATCGCTGGTGACCGATGCGGGGAACGTTGTGCGATCGGCTCGTGGAGAATCCCAAGGCGACGCGCCCGTTGGGTGATCAGGGTCTTGGTTTATGGAGGAATAGTCCATTTTCAATTGCTCTCGGTTAGGACAGGTAGACACAGTTCCACTGAGCAGACGCTATTGATTTCTGGCGTACTGCCTCGAAACACTCTAATGTCCACCTGGGACACTGTAGAAAAGGCAAGGAATCACCACGCGATAGAGAGGATGAAAGCAGTCAGGCTTCCAGCGCGGTGACAGGCTCCAAGATAGATAACGGACTTGGATGACTTGAAGTTGGAGGTTCAAGGCTTAAGAAGAACGCTAAGCCGCATTTGGTCATGAGCTCTCTCCATCAAAGGATCCGCCCATTTCAGATTCTGATGTCAACGCTGTTGGAACCTTCATCGACTGGAGCTATCCAGAAGCTACAATGGGTCCTCTAGTTCTCTCTTTTATATTTTGAGTGTACCATCGCTAATCTGGACAATGGTGGCCGCTCATTTCTCAGTCGTCACCCGACGGGCGACGCAACAAATCGCCTCAGTATCGAGGCAGAGATACCCATGGAGTTGTTTCTATAGAGCAGATCCAAAGTGCTTTCGCTCGTTTTCAGCAACAGCTTCTGCACTCCAGAATGCGGATCTAGACAGAACGCGGAACATTGGAATCATTGCTCACATCGATGCGGGCAAGACGACCACTACAGAGCGCATGCTCTACTATAGCGGTTTCACTCGAAGAATAGGCGACGTGGATGATGGATCTACTGTCACAGACTTTCTTCCTGCTGAAAGAGCAAGAGGAATTACTATACAGTCTGCCGCCATCACCTTCCACTGGCCCCCTCAAACAGCGGGTGATACAGCTGCCCTCAGTCCTGAAGAGTTGAACGCCAAAGGCCTGCCCAGGTCGGCCACTCCACATACCATCAATCTCATAGATACCCCCGGACACGCAGACTTCACCTTCGAAGTTGTGCGGTCGTTGCGGATCCTAGACGGGGCGGTATGTATCCTGGACGGCGTGGCTGGAGTGGAAGCACAGACAGAGCAGGTCTGGCACCAAGCAAGTAACTACCGCATTCCCAAGATCATCTATGTCAACAAATTGGACCGGGATGGTGCTGCCTTCGGGAGGACGGTAAAGGAGGTTGGCACCAGACTGGGAGGCTGGCCTGCGGTCTGCCAGATTCCTTGGTTTGAGGGAGGAGATGGTCGCTTTACCGGTGTGGCAGACGCTATTTCTTTGCAGGGCCTCTTATGGCAGGAGGGAGGTGACGGAAAGGCAGTGAAAATGTTCAATCTGGAGCAGTTTAAAGAAACAGACAACCGACTTGCCGAAGAATTGAAGCGCGCTCGTGTGGCTCTCGTCGAGCTTCTGAGTGAGCATGATGAGGTTATGGTCGAGAAGTTCCTGGAATGCGACGAGGACCACCTTGCAGTCAACCCCTTGGACATTCTGGATAGCTTGCGAAGGTGTCTGCAGATGGAGGGCAACAAGGTCATTCCTATCTTTGCAGGTGCCAGCTTCCGCAACATGGGCGTCCAGCCTCTGCTGGATGCGGTTGTGAATCTCTTGCCCAGCCCGACTGAGACTGCTGACCCAGAAGTGAGCATTGGCAACGTCAAGGGTAGTCTGCAGCGACTCCTTAATGGCGACCTTATCGTTGAGGAGAGTCAAAAGGCAGTCACGAAAGGCAAGCAAAAGAAGAAAGTGATTTCTCAGGCCGAGGCGCAAAATCCAATTTCTAAACTTCAAGGTTGCGCGCTGGCGTTCAAGGTCGTCAACGATGCTAAGCGAGGAGTGTTGGTTTACATCCGTGTCTATTCCGGGTCGATCGATCGCAACTCCTCTCTTTTCAATACTAATCTAAACGTCTCTGAACGCGCACCTCGCCTTCTGAAGATGTATGCGAACGATGCTGTCGAGGTAGACTCCATCCCCGCTGGACATATCGGAGTCGTGGTTGGCCTCAAACAGGCTCGTACAGGCGACACCTTGATCTCATATGCTGGAAATAAGGCTACACCACCCGAGCCGCTTAACACGTTACAGCTACGTCCGATAGATGTGCCTCCTCCTGTATTCTTCGCAAGCATTGAGCCACACAGTTTGAGTGAGGAGAAGAACGTCCAGCAAGCTCTTGCCGTGCTCTTGCGGGAGGATCCAAGTCTTCACGTCACCGTTGATGAAGACTCGGGACAGACTTTGTTGAGCGGTATGGGCGAACTTCATCTCGAGATTGCTCGCGACCGATTGATCAATGATCTCAAGGCCAAGGCCTCGATGGGCCGCATTGAGATCGGATACAGAGAGTGTGCTCTGAGCCGGTCAATCCCCATCACGTCAATTTACGACAAGGAGATTGCAGGACGCCGCGGAAAGGCAGGGTGTGCTGCCTTGGTTGAACCCTTTGATCCTATAGAACCAGATACATCTGCGCCTCCAGAAGATGCCATTTTACTTGACACACGCGATGGAAACCAGATCACCATCATTGCACCCGGATTAGACGTTGAGACGGACCGCAAGGGAACAGAAGAGAGTCGGGCACTACCGTCCCATTTGGACGTGCAGACTGTCCGTACATCCCTCTACAACGGATGTCTAGCTGCCCTGGCCCGTGGTCCACAGTTCTCCTTCCCCATGCACAGCACCAAAGTTACCCTTACGTTCGACCCCGTTGAACATATCTTCGGTAACGACACTACTCCATCCGCATTATCATCTGCCGCTCGCCTCGCCACGCAGTCCGCTCTGAAGGACTTGCTGACGAGCCCGGGAGGAGGCACCGCCTTGATGGAACCCGTCATGAACGTCATCATCAGCGTCGACGAAGCCAGTCTCGGCGCCGTCGTGCATGACATCTCCTCCGCGCGCGGCGGACATATCGTATCTCTCGATGAAGAGATACCCTCCTCCACTGACATCTCTTCGTCTCGTCGACCCATCGAAGAAGCAACCCCCATTGACGAGAGTAAGATCTACGCCCCTCCAGACCCCTTCGGCACATCCAGCGTCGGCGCATACACCTCTTCCTCGACGAACCAGCCACGGACAATCACCGCCAAAGTCCCTCTGAAGGAAATGGTCGGCTACCTAAAGCACCTCCGCAGTTTGACGTCGGGCAGAGGAACTTTCGTCATGAGCATCGATCGGTTCGATCGAGTCAGCGGTCCGCGGCAGAAAGCTGTCTTGTCGGAACTGCAGGGTATATATTAGTAGCCATGTAATGTTGGATAACATCATCATCATCAATCTCAATATCCTCATGAATGTACTATAAACGAATGAACAGTGTACAATAGAACTCAGAACTCAATTCCCCAGCATTTCTCTCTCTAATACGGACTTCTTCCGGGTATATATATATATTCTATTCCTATTTTACATATGTACAAGGCTTTCATTATATACTAACCTGCAGTATCCCTGCAGACAATACAGTATACACATTAACTATGCATGATGTTCTCGACCATGCTTTCGTCTCCTTGGTGGATGACTCTTCCGTACTTCATGCCATCTACTAATCACCGTCTCTCGCTCTTCAGGCGACGCGGCGCTCATTTCCTGGACACCTTGTGTGATGCGCGATCGTATAATCTCCTTTGACTTGCTTTTCGATAGTGATTTGCGAATGCTCTTATGGAGTCCGTCAAGGGGAAAGCCTGCTAATCCGCAGAGACCTGGACATGATCAGAGTTGTGTTTGAAAGGGGAAAAAATCAATACTCGTGACGGGGAAGCACACCTGCAGCGGGCTTTAAAAGAGCTCCACCTATTCCTTTTCCTACTCCTTTTATTAGACCTTTACTGCCCGCTTTTTGAAATCCTTGTGCAGGCTGCGTGACGATTCCAGTTATGCCGTAGTAGAATCCCTGGATGAATTCCTGTAGAGTAGAGTATCAGTAAATGTAGGTTATATAATCTGAGAACCAATGGTGTATTCTCACCGTTCCAGCGGCCCGAAATCCACTATCGATACCGATGACTTTAGGGATTTTTTGCACCGTGGTGTCGTGATATAACTTGGGGGCGTTATGAAACCCTTTCGATAAACTAAGCGTCAAATCAGTCGGTAGCAAAATGGCGTATTCGATAATATGCTTCACGAGTCGAGAAGTTCGGTTCCCGGTCTCGGCCAGACACGCTTGTGCGGTGTTGTGCTTGCGGATGAATCTTCCAGTCCTTGTCTTTTCAAGATGAAACTCCTCGGCCAAAGTCTCCTCGGTCTGAGGCGCAACGCTTGCACATCTCTCAATCTCTGTCCTCGTTGGAAATCGACCATTGCCTTGAGATTGTTGCTCTTCGGATTCCCCGTTTCTTCCACCCCCATGAAAGAGGCTAGGGCGTCTATGGTCCATGGAAAATTGGCCTAGGTCTTTCTGTTCTTGCTTTGACGAGGACTCCGCAAAGTGTGCCATTGCCGATTCTCGACTGGAATTATGACGTTTATTCTTAGGCGCAACTTCTGAGAATATGTGCGCTACCTGTTTTGGGGCACCCACGATGATGCTCATGAAATTGGTGACCACCCCATAGAGTACCTCTGCAGTGGCGGAGAGGGGGCCCCTGGGGTCACGATTGGTATCATATTCCTGGGGACGGTACCTAACACACAGTTAAAAAGCTAAAAAGCAGTATTAGGAAGGAGAAAACAGGAAGCGTACAGCACAATATCCTTCGCGTTGATGTGGCCAGTCTGCAGCAGGACCGACATCGCAAACGCACTCAGCTTAACATGTAAATGTCGAACCCACCATACAGCAGGCCTATCGGGACAGACTGAGCACCGTAGACTATCGACGTCCAGATGATGATGGAAGCTGCGCACGGCATTCTGTACGCCATTTTCCTTCTGCATCCGCTTTCCGATTTCGGAAGCTTTTTCTTGTATGGAGGGTTGGAGAGCTTGGTTGATAGCCGCAGCGAGTTTCTCTGCTGTCAACTGCTTATATGGTATTGGCTGCGGTCCAGCACCTGCTCGTGCGACAATAGATCCCCAGAATGGCTGATCGCCGAAGAATGGGACAATGACCGTCGGTCGACCCAAGAGCAGCCCTGCAGCAGTCGTACCAGCACCACCATGATGGACAACACAGGAAACGTGTTGAAATAACCAGTCATGGGGACAGGGGCCCATAAGGAAAATGTTTTCAGGGACCTCAGCTGCTTTGCCGAGATGACCCCAGCCTCTGGAGATCAGTGCTCTCTGGCCTCCTATCTGGCGAACAGCTTCGAACAAAAGGTTTGTTAATTTATCTGAATTGTCAACCACAATTGATCCAAAACCAATGTATATTGGAGGATCTCCGGCTGTGAGAAATGCTTCAAGATCATCAGGCGGCTTGTAATCTGACCCACTAAATAAGAATTGAAATCCGCATACATCTATATTGTCGGGCCAGTCATCGGGCTTCGGGAGAAGGGAAGGTGACCTATAGATATCAGACGAGCTGTATGTAAGCGTGGTGAGAAGAAGAAACGTACCAAAGATATGTGTATGGAATTTGTAGGCGATGTACCAGACTGGGAGCCCGAATCGCATCTAAGGGGTTCAACCCCAGCTCCCTTTTCCGGAAGTTATTAATGAGGTCTCCAAGTCCCTCCCACATCATCACCTCAGCAACAGCATAGGAAGCAAAGTTTGCAACAGATGGCTTCGTGTGCTGCGACCGTACATTGGCCAGGGGATGGGGGAAAGATTGCGTTGGAGACCAGGGCATCCTATAGATTCGTCAGCTCACGATTGTTCCTAGCCGCGTGAAGAGACTTGAAGCTCACGTAAACATCATATTCAAGGGAATTCCCAATCTCTCCGCACAGCTGAGGTGCGCAAAGCCTGGAGGATTTGCGATTATGACATCGGCAACAAATGGCTGTGCACAATGATCCGTAGGGCTGGTCTCCAGGTTATCAGGGAGTTGGTGTAGATTTGTTCCATCACCTGGCTCATAGCACGCACGCCAACATCCTGAGAAGATCGCCTTCATCTCGTGCCGGCGTTTCAGAAGGGCACCGCTGCGGATGGTATTGAGGTCTGGCATCAAGCCCGGATTCCTGACCATAAATGCCATCAACTCCGCAGGATCACCTCCAATGTCGAAGAATTCCAGCCCTGCTTCCTTGACGCCATCGCGAAAAGGCAAATGGGTGGCCAGTCGTACTCTATGTCCATGCTTTTGTAACTCTTTGCCGATGACGATAAAAGGCTGAATATCTCCTCGAGATCCAACAACTTGTATCACGATGTTCAGACGCAGTGGAAATACGTCCTCTTCTTCCGGCGAGACCGTCGGGTATTCGTACTCCTCGCGGATAGGATTTGGGTGTTCTTCAATAAGCCTTTTTAATGTTCCGAGCCATGGCCTTTGTTCCGAGAATTTGATATCCAGCCGTCCGTTATCTGTTGCGTTCAGCATGAGTCACTCATACATAACTCTAAGACATACCTGTGACACGTACTCCAGTGCTCAGTCCCTGCTCCTGGAACTCCGCATGCCCATCGCCCATGGGACTGGAGGGCAAGTGCTGGCTATACCAATCTTCCGCTCTGATCGCATTCTGACCCGGTAATACTGTCGCAGCTGCCATTGTGGCAGAATCTCCGATACTGGCTTAAGTGTCGTAATTATTTATGAAGGGGCATAATTTCTCTCCGCGACATATTTTCTATAAATGTATGACGAAAGACATCAACAGCGAAATGATGTAGCGGATTAAATAAGCTTTTCAGGATCGCAGATGAACCAAATCAATTTTTATGTTGAATTACAAGCATGACCAGGTTTCCAGATCTTCACAATTATGAGTGGCTCATTGAAAAATAGATTACTATCTGCGATTCATTTCTTTTCTTGCGGAAGCTCAAGCCGATCCAAGGTGATGTAATGCGGTCAGAGATGCGTAATCGCCAATACTAATGCCGGATCTGGAATTAAGGTCATTAAAGATTGATTTGCTGCAGAGAATTCTGCGCAGCTTGTGTCTCTTTCTAGGTGAATAATAATCCTGCCAACGTTGGAAACGGTATACTATAATTGGCCTTTAGTGGTTATGTACCAGTGAACTATGGATATAAGCGAATCCACATGATATCACAAATTAATTTCCTATATTGAATTGCTTGAACCTTTTTACTATAACGAAGTATTCACCATAGTGAACGAGAGGATGTATCTGACTGATTCTGATATAGCTAGAGCTTTCTATATCACTCAGATACTCACTGAGCATAGTCCATGATACCAAGTACACAGTACTCACTAAGGAGGACGCTAAGCTCATTAGAACCTTAGAGGAAAGACATGATCGCTTATGAAAATTCAATGAATGAATAGACCTGCATAACTAACTAACTCAGACCTGTATACATGTTATGTAGGTAAGCTGACTCCCAAGATAACTAGCATCTGGTAGATCCCTAGGATCTAACTTTATTTATTTAATTAGGGGGGTTAATATGGGATTCAAACTCCCTAGATTCTATCTAATCTTCAAGTAACTAAGCAGCTAGAAGCCACCTCAGATAGTCAACGTCAACTATAGTTTCTATACTTCTGCGATATCTCTCTACCGGTAGGTGAAAATATATTTCCCGAATAATACCCAATACGCCACATAATTATATATTTTCTATAGGCAATGATTTATTATATATTATACTTAAAAGCGTATTTATATTCCCTTTCAATCTTTCTATTTCATGCATAGACATAGACTTATGATCCACCGCAATATGTTACTAACATTATATTGTATCTCCAAGAGGAAACAGGTCAAGAACGGTGATAAAGTCCCTAGGAGGTAAAGGAAGTCGGATTCGCTCAAGAGGAAGAGAATGAAAGAAAAAGAAAAAAAAGAAAACGTTCTACTCCGTAAATAAAAAAAATACGTAGCTAGTTCAGTCATGGCCAAACCGTAAATTCAATGTAACACAACACAACGCAAAATCCCTGACGAAGGAGGGAGAAATCGCTAAATGGAGACACATGAGAATTTTTCTTTACCAATCATCGTTCCATGCGCCGTCGTCTTTGGCCTTTGAGGATGACGAAGTTGTCTGTGCTGTTGAGGATGATCCAAACCCGGTCGCACTGGTCGAAGGACCGCGCTTCATGGCTGCTGTGCCGATGGAAGATGTGCTCCTGCGGTTCTCTTGAGAGCTGATGGACGAAAAGTCGTCCCAGAAATCCTTGCGTTCGGGTTCAGCTCGGCGTCGGGCTGCTGCGTCGTCGGGACCCTCGACGAAACGGCTGAGGGTGTCTGCAGCGCCGCGGGCGCCAGTTTGCAGGTTCTGGCCCAGTTGAGCGGCGTGGAGGCGAGCTTGGGCAGCGAAGTCGGATTCCGCTAGCTGGTTGGGATATGTTAGCTTCCTCTCTATGGCATAAGACATGTTCGTAACGTACCGATTTGGCTGTAGGCTGGAGGTAGGCATCATTAACTGTCTTAGCCCCCTTTCCAACAGTCGAAGCGAACCACCCAAATCCCTTCGTCAATGCGCCCACAGGATCCTTCTGGAAATCATCGATGCCCGGTATTTTACTCTCATCCTGTTGCGACGTAACTGGCACACCACCCCCGAAACCTGTATACTTCCCACCTTGCGATGGCGGAAGACTAGCCGACCGCGTAGCATTCTCTGAACCCAGCTTCGCAAAATAAGCCTCGTTGCGTTCCTTTCCGCTGCCCGATCTTCCTAGCGTGCCTGAGGAAGTCATCCTCGTTCCGCCTGACGACAGCGGAGTGGTAGATCTTGAATCCGTCGTCTCTGGCTTCTTCTTCTTCTGTCCGGGCACGTATTCTGTCCCCTCGATCTTGCACGTCAATCTTTCCTTCCACTCCTCACCCACTTCGCCCTCATACCGCTCCTTGATGGTGGAGTCCTCGAATGTTCGTCCCTCCGAAACTGTGATGGGATGTGCGTCGAAGAACTCCTTCCACGGCTCATTACCACCCTTGTCCATGCGTTGGATCTCAGCGTTCTTGAAAGCGTCCATTGTGATGGACCGGACGAAGGAGATGTGCACACCCAACCCGCGGTGGATTCCGGCGCAGTTGAGGCAAATGAAGGTACCGAATTTAGGGGATGCCTGTAAACCAGAGAAAATATATATATCAGCCTCTGCTTCTGGTTATCACCTTACAGCGGAGGTTCACGAACCCATTGTGGTGACGGCGCCCCGCAGTCGCAACATCGGTCATTGCCGTTCGTCTTGGAGATCTGAAGGAGCTGTAGCGGAAGAGATCGCAGGTTAGCAAGCCAGTCGCACAGTAGAAGCGCAGCAAAAGAGACAAAGACGCACCTTCGCCCTCGTCTCCGGGTCGACTTCCCACATCTTCGACATGGCGGGCAGAATGTGGGGAGGAGACTATGATACAAAGATAATCAAACTGAAGAAAAATATGTGCAATTCAACCGTCTCCTGGAACCCAGTCTTTAAATCGAAAATCAGTGCACTGTCAGAATACAATGCATGGAGGTCGTGGGTCAGTCCGCTAGGGATTGGTCCCGCCGTCACTCCTGATGATTTGCGGTCCCCCTAGCGGGCGACAAGCATAAAAGACCCAACGCGATCTAACTGGCGCAAACTGAGGTAAATGGCAGAAAGATGACAGGGGATTTTCTGTGGCCCAGGATCTTTGTGTGACTGTCAATTCAAGGATGTAATTAGACTTGGGATCGGAGGAATATTGAGGTGATGGCGATAGACGGTGGCGCTCCCGCTTTTTCCAAGGCTGACTTTGGCGGAGAGAGTAGAAAACCATGGGTCGCCCATGAATGGTATTACAGAATAACCAATGCTGACTAGATTAACCTGTATTTTGCCGATTTGGCAAAGATACCTTAGATCCCAGTCAACAACTACTAATTTACTCCGCACAGAAAAAACAGACATCATGCACCCGGAGATAAGTTCTACAAGGCCAGCCTTGAGGCAAATCATAAAGTTAAATGGTTTCTAAGATACAGGCACAGTTGAAAGACAACCCTCCAGACGGGTTCCATCAACCAGAATCATCCTGCGTCCCCATATTATGTCGTCGTGTAGACACATGAAATTCGTCATCACCTTAGGCCTGCTGAATAGTAGAGATATCCACAGCTAAGACCGCATCCTCCGATGCTTACTATGAAAATATCCATCCTACTGGTCGTCAGTCCCGCCATCGTCCCCTTCCCCATTTGTCACCGTCTTCTCTCAATTAAGCGGCAGCGGGAGCCGCGTTCTCCTCAGCCGGGGCGGCAGCCTCCTCGGCAGGCTTCTGCTCAGCGGCCGGCGCAGCAGCGGTAGCATCGTCTTCCTTGCCGGGGCTGTCGATGGCGACCTTGACAGCGATCTCACGTCCTTCGATCTCCTTACCGTTCATCTCCTCGACGGCCTTCTGCTGGAGAGCCTCGGAGCCGAGGGTGACGAAACCGAAACCACGACCCTTGCGGGGCTCGTTACGGGCCTGCAGCTTCTTGACCATGAAGCGAGGAATGGGGCGGAGAGCGATCTTGGCGGAAACGGGCTCGTAGGCGGCGAAGAGCTCCTTGAGCTATAGGGGTAGTCAGCATCAAAGCAAATGAGTGTGAAAGGATTGGTGGAAGATCGGTTGCCATACCTTCTCCTCACTCAGATCATAGGGCAGGTTGGCCACCATAACCTTGGTCTTGGAAGGGATACCATCTTCAGGAGGACCACGCTGCTTCTGGGGGCGGGCACGGGGCTTGGGCTCCTTAGGAGCCTCAGCCTTGTTCTCGTTGGTGACCTCAGTCAGAGGAGCGGCCTGACCGGGGACATTGGTGGGCTCAATGTGCTCTCCATTCTGCTGTTGCGGGGCCTATTTCATTGTCAGCCAAACGGTCGAGGACGGTATACCGTATGGGGCTGCGCATAGAGATACAGGCATCAAGGGAAGACTTACGCGACCACCACGTCCGAAACGGCCACCACGGCCACGACCACGACCACGGCCACGGCCGGATCCCCTCTTGCGACCCTCATTACCGCTGGCACCCTCACCACCACTCACAGCACCCTCTGCCTTGGCCTCTGCAGGCTCAGGCTTGCGAGCGACCTGGACAGAGACCTTGCGCTCAAGGATCTCCTTGCCCGACAGCTCCTGAATGGCCTGCTGAGCCTCATGGGCAGTGGCAAGGTCGACAAACGCATAGCCAACCGGGCGGTTGGTGCGTGGGTTCACTGGAATGGAGGTGCTTTCACTGAAAATATGATGGTTAGCAGCTGTTTCCCACTTTCTCAGGTATCACTGTGCGCATGCAAGATGAGTGAAGTGAAGCAACACTGACTGCCCCGCATGTGAAAGGCAAGTCCCGCACACATATCCTTCAGCGGTGACATAATAACGTCCACCAGCGCTGATGGATCTTCTCACCAGTGCATGATACAGCGACAAGACAGGCAGCACTCACATGGTGTAGTTCTTGAAGAACTCCTTGAGCTCCCCCTCAGTGGTCGCGTACGCGAGGTTCCCAATGTACAACCGACGACCTTCATCGGCACTGGCAGCTGCCGCATCAGTGTGGGCGGCAGCAGGAGTGGTGCCGTTGGTCTCGTTCAGGGTGGTGGAAGCCAGGTTGTCGGCGATGTTGTCGACGGCAGAAGACATGTTGATGGCTGAGGACACGAGGTCTTGTTTTGAGTTGACGAACGTGTGGAAAAGGACTCAGGTAGCTGAAGGCTGCCTTTTGTGGGAGAAACTTGAAGAGGGGGGAGGAAAAGGGTAGCTTGGTGCCCTAGATACTGGGAGTTGGTGAGGAAGTTGAAATGGACGTGATCGATGCCTTTGGGGAAGGTTGATGTCTGGCTGGGGATGGAGAAAGGAGAAGGAGTGAAAAAAGGGCAGGTGAGGCACGACCGCTGGCGCTAAACCGAGAAGGGTGGCGTATTGAGGAGAGAGGCGGAACTTGGAAGGCGGTGAATCCTGGACCCCCGTTCAACTGTTAAACTGTTAAACCACTTGGCACCTAAACAGACTTATCTGGAGCCTTCTCTGGGGCAATTCAAGCTTCACAGTGAGAGAGCTTAGGGGAGGTCCCATAGCTGGGATGTTGCCATACTACCACATAGTCCCATGGATATGACAAGAGCCTCTAGAGCCAGATTTCCTGAACTGTCCAAACAATCTTCACTAAAACATCCCCACCGGGACTAGATAGGCTGGGCCCCTCTGGTGGTTCTAGTGGGATTCGGTGCATTCACCGCCATTCACGCTAAACCCTCTTCACCGTCTGACGTAGCCATTGTAGCCAAGGGGCGATTGCCACGATCGGCAGGTACCTGATAGTGTCAGTATTTGTACACGTTGAGCCAGTCCATTGTTGTGGTTAAAGGAACTAGAGTATAACTATTCTCGAGCTGCAGCCATAATGCATTGCTACCAGTTCGCACCTTGTACTTGTTTAGCTACCTGAATTGCTTGCCTCGAGAGCTCGTTTACGAGGGGACTCGATGTACCTGCTGGCCGCCACCGTTAACTGGCACGCCACTAACTTGCCACTGCAGTTATCTCCCGCTATCACCCCCCATCTTCCATCATGAGCACTCCACGTTTCGAGCTTGAATTTGGGAGTATACAAACACTTGTACCTTACTGTAACCATCTTCATACAGTCTGGATCCAATACATCTGTGATTGTAACGATAATTGCATTGACATATAGCTACACTATCGTTGAAAGGTCCCTCAATCAGCTTGGAGTTAGATACAATAATGAAGTGTCGGACATCCTCTCCCGGAGCCATGTGGGCCATTGGAGATTCCGTCGCCAGCGACATGATCTGTTCGATTTAATCCACTGCTTCCAACTGTGGATTCTCCCTAATAATTGAGTATTACCCACACAGACTCACAGAGTACAGGTAGATCTCTCCCGACGCTGACTGTCGAAAGACTCAGGGAACATCACGCTGCATACTTCATCTTATGACAGACTCGTCTTCAGTCACGCGAAAATCGAGTAGAATGGTAACAAGGCATTGAAGGTATTTGAGCGCTTCAAGCATCTGAAAAAGGGAATAGCCCTGGCAGACCCCCTTTTTCATCCTCTATGCCTTTACTTTCAGTCGTCAACGAAGAGACTTCATCTTGCATGAGTGCGGCCCCTGGTTTCTTGACCGTTGTGTCACCACTCTTCACCCGCCCGCGATCGTTCATGCCGGCTCCAAACATTGTCTCCCTCCCAGCCTCCACGGATGTCGGATGAGTTGGTGCCGATTCGGACTCTACGTAGATCCCGAAAGCATCTCTTTCAACCCAGTGTCTCTCAGTCGACACGGCTGATTTCTCGAATTTCGGGAACGGCGTGTGTTGCGGAGAGCCCTTCGACACGCTCACGGTCTCTGAAGATGATAATGAAGAAGCAGTCGGTTTCTTGTCCAGTGCGATTGATTTAGGAGGGTCATCTACTGGATATGTTGGAGAGGCAGCAATATACTTCTGCCGCTCCAAATGGCGTATGATATTATTGGTCATGGTTCTTTCGCTGTCGACATCATCCTCACCGCCCACCATCCTTCTATACCGATCCCGCCAGATCTCAATCATCATCCTTCCATAGTCCTCGATGGAGGATTCACCGTCCTGAACCAACTCGTGTAGACTTGGATCCAGAAGCGGACTCACAATGACCGCGCTGATGGCCCGAGAAACCTCACCAGGTGAACAGTCATGTTGCATAGCGAACGTAGAAATAGGAAACGTGATAGCAATCGCATCAGCCAGATCGATAAAGAACCTCCTCGTGTACGGCGGCAGGTCATCTTCATCGAAAAGGCCCTCCGCAATCTGTGCCTTCCTCGACTCCTCAGAGTCAGTCCGCTGTCTTTTTCTTCCGGGAATAGGACTCGTCGGTTCCTCAAGTTCTCGCTTGAGCATTTCTTTCGGCCTGCGTTTTGGTATCTCTTCCAATTCCCACTTTGGCTCTAGGGATGGGTGGATTTGGATTTCCGCATCAGTTGCGCTGCTGCTCGTCCTATCTGGAGACGCATCTCCTTCGGAACGCTGCTTCTTCCGCACGCTTCTCACTTCGATGATTTGGACATCGTCGTTGTCGCTATCGTCGCTGTCCAAGATGATGATAGGGGTTTTTGAATTAGAACCATCCGGTTGATCAGAGATAGAAGAAGAAGAAGAAGAAGAAGAAGTCATGCTGCTCAGTCTGGCTCTGTAGAATATGAAAGAGAAAGAAAGATCTGAGATAGTCAGGACCACGCTAAAGGCCAATTCAATTACAAAATCAAACAGCGGAGTCTGTATAATATGAAGGAGAAAGAGATGTCTTGGGATATAACGAAGGGAGAAGGGGCGTATAAGTGGCCATGACACATTACTCATGCCAATCAATGACACTCATTGTTGTGGAGTGAATGGGTAAGTGCATAATTATCAATAAAGGCTGTTGACATTTGGGAAGTGTTGCTACACAGAACAGAACATGATTAGGATCCTGTGAATGAATGAGTGGAATAATGGGATTGTTTGGTGAAATGTGTAGTCATTAAACTGATGTTTCTTTCTACAGGACCTGAAGAATGTCTTGTATCTATGTGGAAGATAAACTTCCACAAGACCGTGGGAGATACGATACTCAGGGTCTGATTGGTCATGGATCTGAGGTTCCATGCAGAGTCGGCATAGTATCTTCATTGTACGTCGAGAGTTCGGAAGCATCGTCTACAAATGCAACTCGTCCGTGCTGAGTCTGATGGGAGTCGTTGTTGTCGTGGGTATGCGAGATTCTGGGTCAGGCATGGCCTAGGGGCTCCTAGGATTCCTCAAGCGCTGCACACCTCGATAAAACCTTTCACCAGTTCCACGCCCGCTGTAGGTAGATCAGGCATTATGAGCTGCGCGTCTCTTTTCGGATATGGCAGCAACACAGGAGACAATGTGATGTTGGAATTGAAGGCATTTTCAATTGCTAATTGAATGCATGGCAGGCGTACAGCAGCAGAGGCATAGAGAGAGGACCATAAGAAAGGAAAAAAAAAAGGACCTCGCCCAGTTCCGATTGTCAAGGGTGTTCTAACGCCATGCAACCTGTCTGTCGAATCCAGCCTTTTTTTCGTAACAAAAAAAAAAGAAGTTTCGCTTCGACAACCCATCTAGAAATCAACCCAATCATCCCATGGACCGTGTCACGTTCCCGAAAAAACCGAGCCATCATCTTCTTTCTAACCCCCGACACAACTGCTGTCTATGCGTCCCTTTTGGTTTGCCTTCCATTGCCAACGTCAAAGAGTTTCACTCGGTTTCCGGTCATTTGAAAAAAAAACGTCGCAGCGGCAGTTTGGTTTGGATGGATTGGTCGATTGATTTATCGGTACTGCATAGACGAGAGACACGCATAGGTTAGTCTCTAATTCCGTCCGTGATTCCCAACGAATATTCCCTCCTAGATAGATGAATGGATTTACCTTGATGAAACCGATGTCCGTAGACTTCTCACGGAAGCACTGACGGCAGACGAGGAGGCCGTACTTCCGGATCAGACCAGCCTTGTGCGCGCAGACGCGGCTAAACAGTAAAAATTGCTCATCAGCCATCGCGAACTCGACATAACAGCAAAAACTGGGATTCATTCACATACCACTGACGGCTGCCCTTACCGTAGGTGCGGGGGCGAGAGTAGAAGACCGACTCGTGCGTCATGTTGGGCTGGGCGTCGTGAAGCTTTTCGTTGACGAAGTCGTTGGAAAAGGAACAGCAGCAGGGTGGTGAGGTCTTTCAGTCTGTGTGCTTGTAGAATTCCCCGGATGGGCCGTTTAGCGAGGGCTAACCCGATAGGGAGCGGCCAATAGAGTGGAGTCACATGATTCAATTGGACCTCTTCTTTTTTTTGCCCGACATACTTTTTTCTAATGAGATATCGCATAATGCGATCAGAATAGAATAATGGTATTAATTATGAAGATATTGGAGCCTTTCTAATCACTATACATCTTACACAGGATGGTGGTAACTCTTCCTTGAAGGTCTCAATATTTGCTTCGCTGCGGACATCGCGATTAGGGTTTAGCCCTATGAGTCGCTGCTATATCGGGAAGTTAACGGCCAGACAAGTTATTGTATTCGTAGAACAGGTGCTTTTGCTTTTAGGCAATCAACTACCTGTATGCTGCCAAATGTGATACAAATCGATGTTAATCGTTGTCATCGTTTTTTTTGTGATATTATCCGCTCAATTTCTGACAAGTCCCACCTTTAATCACTATGGCTAGGGGATAGAGCCTTGGTTTCTTCCTGAACATCAGTGTCTTGACGTTAACTACCCGGAGGGTGTATATCAAGTATCATCCGACAGAATACGCCGAGTTTCTACTAGCGATGGAAGTCCTGCCTCCTTTTATCACTATGTCATCGGATCCTACAGATAGAATCAGGAAAGACTCCCTTTATCCACACGATGTGGACTAACCGGTGGTCATCTTTGCTGGAGTTTCGCCATAGCTCCCTGAAAGGAACTTCTTCTCCGGTGCTTCCCAATGCTCGTTCCGTAGTGGAGAAAGTTTCATCGTAGAGATATCATGCAGCTAGCTAGAACTCCTACAGGAACTATACAGAAGTTGTCGTGGCTTCAGATGGCCATTGGGAACAGGAGAATACTGACCGTGGGCTTTACATCGCAGCTGCATCATAGTCCAAGCATGGAACGCATCATACTTATCTGTATAGACCTCCCCAAGTCTGGAATGGGATGCTGACCTGTGAAAAAAAGGACCCTCAGAAATCGCATAATCAGGTTGTATCTCTAATGAATGTATCTCTTGAGTCAAGAAGTTGCCACATTCAGAGGCTAGGCAGGCGAACTTATCATGTAACCCACACGTGACATTCGAGGATGATGAAATACTAATCGAAATAATTCATTGAATCCTCGACTTTTAGCAATAAGCAATTTACATGTGCACTCAGATTTGTACTGGACTAGCATTGACTCCAAGTTCTCGATGTGAAGGGAAGTAGCGACAGTCAGAAGAAATCTCGTGTCGGTGCACATGTAGGTATGTTCAACTCTTTCGGGCCTCCACTGGATGGACGTTATGTGTCGTACTTAATAGAGTAGACTACTGAGTCAGCTGCAAAGAGAGCCAAGCATTACCTTGGCAATGATGTCTATCAATTATTGAAGGAAACTATCAGATTATTTCATTATCCAGTATCATGCTTACTCATCACCCATGGAATGTTCACAGTTTTATGTAATATGGTGGCTTTTTTTTTAACTAATCAAATCCAAATAACTGATCTCTGATTCTGTTGGCTACTATTGACAAAAAAGATGTCAGATTTCATGTAATATGATAATGAGATTTACAGTGAAAATCTAAGCATGTCAGAGTTAATCTGGGTGAAGTTGTCACAGTGTTATAGTTGTGCCTATTTTCTATGGGAATTGTTACCACCCCAGGATCCTTCCTAGCTATCCTATCGCACTATTGGTTAGGGAAGGCTCAACGGAACACTTAACTTGGTTTCTCCTCAATGACCTAAACCTACTTAGGTCTTGTCCTTAGGCAGTTGATGCGGCCTGCTTACCACAGTCCGTTGGGTAAGG